>VXBH01000361.1:0-53543 GCA_013400035.1 Rynchops niger | reverse complement strand
CGCGGCCGGGCCGGGCTCACATGACGGCGGGGCCGGGCGGGGCCGCGGGGCCGCTCCCGCAGCTGCCGGGGCCCGGCGGTGGCTGGGGCCGGCGGTGCCGCGTCCCTCCGCCCGGTCCGGCATGCCTGAGCCGCTGCCCCCCACCCGGCTGTACGCCTCGGAGCGGGGGGTCGTGCTGGTGTCCTGCGTGCTCTCCTTCCTGGGCTCCAGCCTGCTGGTCTGCACCCATGCCCTCTGGCCGGAGCTGCGGACGCGTCCCCGCCAGCTCCTGCTCTACCTGTCGCTGGCAGACCTCCTCTCAGCCCTCTCTTACTTCTACGGGGTGCTACAGGACTTCGACAGGACCTCATGGGACTGCGTGCTGCAGGGCGCCCTGTCCACCTTCTCCAACACCAGCTCCTTCTTCTGGACCATGGCCGTTGCCCTTTACCTCTATATCACCATTGTGAGGGGCTCGCCCACGGGTACGGGCTTGCTCTGCTGCTTCCACATCGTGAGGTGGGTGCTGTCGGCCGTCCCGGTGAGGCCCCGAGGTGTGGACCCCAAAGCCACCCAGCCTGTGGCCGGGAGCCACCGCTGGCACACTCGGCTCCGCAGTGAAGCACCGGGGTGGCTGCTCGAGTCACCTGCGCTTTCCTTAAGGATAGTGTGCCCTTCTCAAGTGCCTTTTAAACGGGGATTTTGCTGTCTTTTAACTAACCAGCCCTGCTTGTTCACCCCCCTGCCCCCTTCCCTCCCAAGTGAAGAAATGGAGACATGGAAAACTTAAAAATTATGTGCTTAAGGTCACCTAGAAGAATCTCTGGTAAGAGGTAACAATTCTGAAAATCCTGGCTTCTGCTTTCCCTCCACAATCTGCTCTGATGTCCTAGAAATAATACCATGAAACTTGTGTTTGCAATACCAGCGTGCTGCTGCCAAAACTCCTGTGTTTGGGATGTGTTTCCGCAGGTCCCCGTCTTCCCCGTGGCAGCCTGGTCTGTAGATCCTTCCCCTCTCCCCAGGCAGGTTGCTGTAAATGTGGGAGAATATAGCCTCCAAGTGAGGAGGCTGCTGGAAGGGCCCTCTGAAGGTTGTTTTGGCATGTTTGATTGAAAGCAAGACAAAACAGACCACAGTGCAGCTTTATGTCTCAGTTTCTGCTATTTAACGAGCTGATTTTCCACGTCGTGTTTAGTAAAAGCTTTCATTATGCAATTTGAGCTTGTGGAATCATGTGCTACCTCCACGCTGAGCAAAACAGTGATCCTTTAGTCCCCTGTGCTGCCGAGCTTTTGCAATAAATTATAAGAAGAATGATCTGTTTTTTTTTTTTAAAAAAAAAAAGCCATCAGGGCAAGTACTGAATTTTCTGTTTTCTCAGTCAAATGTTTGTCACCTTTTATTTTCAAACAAGCATCATTTGGGAGGTGATGGAATTGGAGCTGTGTCCAGGTAAAGGTGGGCCAGAGGAAGGCGTTAAGGCGAAGTGTGAATCGGGGAGGAACTTCCAATTCCTGCCCTACCTGTTCCGATTATCGCTGGGCAGGAAAGTCTGCATGGGAGGCAGCCCGAGGTGACCGCACATCCGTCATGACCGCGCATCCGCCGGCATACACCGGGCTGAGGGAGGTGACGGTGAAATAAGATGCTGTGGGACAGTGGAGTTCCTTGGGTTATTTCATTTCAAGTGAAGGGAATGCTGCATTTAAGAATTCCGGGGGTGGGGCAGGGGAGAGGGGACACGGAGTGTCGGTGAAGAGCCACATGTTGCTGAAAGAACAGGAAAAAAAGGAGCCTGACTTTGTTATGGGTGTGCTGCGTCAGGCTACATCAAAGAGTTGATGCAAATCTGGCCTATTTGTAATTTTCCTGTCTGCTAATCGCTTGTTGTGTGGCTTTTGTCTGTGCTTTGCCTTCTCCATCGGGTTTAATGCTTCTCAGCCTGCCGAAAGGAACAGGCAAATTCACTGCAATAACGTTGGCTGTAATCTGTGCACTCTTTTAAAACTGTAAAAATCCTGACAGATTGCTCTAACCCTGCGACAGAGAGGAAGGGAGTGTTCAAACCAAACTTGCTCTGGGCAAATTTGCTAGGTTGATTTTTCAGGTCTTCACAGGAAAAATAAAATGCAATTTTCTGTTCTTGGTATCGATCAGCTCCACTTGCTCTGTTTAAAGGGCAATACAGATAGCTTTCATCGGCAAACTGTTACCAGGTTCTGCTTCGCAGACGGCTCCCATTCTGCGCAGAGACGGTGTTTAAAAGCGTCCTTCTGCTTTATGATCTGTATGAAAAGCCAGAGAAAACAAGTGCGGACCTGTTCCCTGCCCAACCCTTTGTGACACAGCTTCTTTCTTTCCTTCCCTGCAATTTTATCATTACCCAAGAACACCATCATAAAATCAAATTCTGGACATCATCCTTGGAGATGGCTCCCTCTCGTGCTTTTCAGTGCTTCAAAGTCCCCCTGGCTGGCTGTCTGTGGTGCTCTTAGCCTGAAAATCTTTCAATACCGTGCAGATAGGAGCTTCTGCAACCGGTACCAAAAGATACTGGCACATGCATTAATTGCAGAAGGTAGGTGATGGAGACCTGTCCAGGGCAAAGGGAAAGGTGGCAAAGGGCGGATGATGTTTTAAGGATTTAAAGATAAGTTTCCAGTATTTTTGTCTGGGCAAGAAGCAGGGATTTTTGGATTAGGGATTTCCCCCCCCTTCCTTGATAGGTTGGTGTTGCAGCAACCAGTGTGTGAAGAGTCATTCTGAGACACTTGTGGAAAGGATTCCAGGCAGGATGGAGCGCGGTCACACGTTTCCTGTTCTTCACAAGCAGTTACTCATACGGGGCAAGTGTTGGTGAAGATGAACACTCTTGATATTGAGTATGACCACAGCGTGTTTGTTCTTTAGCTGAGTAAATATATGTTGGAAGTCAGTCCTTGAAGTTTTCTTTTTAGGGAAATTAGGATGTCACACTGGATGAAACCTGTCAAACAAGTTTGTTCCTTGCATGTTGTTCCTTACATTCGTGTGGGAACGCATCCACCTATTCCACTGCTAGACGAGAGAACCGCAGGCTCTGCTTTGGTTTTAAACTTGTGTTGAGCTGGCTGAGCTTTGAAAACAAGCTTGCAGTTAGCTTTCAAAATATTTATGTAGTTGTAAGGTGTCAGGTGTCTGGAGTGTAGATTTCCTGGCTGCCTCGCTTGTTCTGGATTTCTAAATATCAAGCATCATTTAGCTGGGTAATGTCAGCTCTGCTGTGACAATAGCTGATCCAAACTCCGGGTGAGGAACGGACCAGGGCCCACCTTGGGACTGTTTCTTGCTTTGCTTTTGGTAGCAATTGCTGTCAGCTTCTGAAGTATTTGCATTTCATGATGAGGCTATGCAGATGGTTATAAGCATATACGTGCTTGCTTTTATATATGTTTAAAGAAGTAAAATACATGTGTGTGCTCATATCGAAAAGTGAAATACATGTCTAATCTTATATATGTTTATAACCACGTGTATATATGTGTATAATGCATGCATGTCCGTGGAGTACATGGGGACCCTTCCATGTACTACTGTACATCCGAGCCCTCCGTGGTGCCTCACGCGTGATTGTGCCAGTGCGAAATTTCAGGACTGGACTTAAGTTCCCTCAGTGCTGCCTGTAAGGTGCAGGGATCTCTTGAAACTTGCCGTGGCTTTGTCATTTAGTTTATAAACGCTTGTAAGTTGGGCCAGCCAAAGCGCGAGCTCCCCGACTGTGGGTGCCTTAGCTTTACATTCTGGAGTGCTTCGCTGGTGCTTTGGGACTGCAACCCGTCTGACACTTGACGGGGAGGGAAAGCAAAAATTAAATTGGAGCAGATTTGGTCTGGAGTTCTGCTCACAATGTATGCTCAAAGCTCTTTCTTCAAATTGGCTGGGTATCTAGAAGACTGATTTTTATTATTTCCTTGTTTTCCCCTCTCTTTATAGAGTAAAAATTCCTGTCCCCAGAAGGGATCGCCCGCAGGTTTGCTGGCAGGGTGGCTTGTTGTCTAACCTGCGCAGGCAGGTGACTGCGAATCTTCCCTGCCTGCGAGAGCCTCTGGGGGTGGGGAAAAAACAAAGCAGCTGCGCAGCATAAATCAGTGCGGTATTAACCCATCTGACCCAGGCACGCTGAGGACAAGAAAACCAAAACAACTTGTATGCTGCTGTAGTATAGGGGTCCTTGTCTTAGCTTGTGTAAGCGCAGCATTGGTGTTAATGTGTAAAGGTATGCTGGGCTGTATTGTATGTGTTGTTACGAATAGGTTGCTGGGGGCTGTATTAGGGACGTGAGTACTGATGTATCTCCCTTAGGGATGGCATTGCCAGCCTTCTTACAGAGGTGCAAGCAGTAGCTTCTTTCCCTTCTCTCCCACACTGAGTGTGTTTAGATCCGAGTGTGCTTTTGAGAGGCCCAGCCTACATAATTGCATCGTCTTTAGGGCTCAGAGTAAAATTTCTGCCTCTTTCTGTTATCTTGGATCCTTTTTATTCCAGTCTTTACATGTGCCCTGGGTGTTAGAATGGTCTGATTCTTCCATTCCTACATTCTTCTAAACGGGTATAAAGCATTGATGTTTTCCAGTTCTTGGGAACCTGTCATTTAGGGGTTCTTAAGAATAATCAAATCACTACTCTCAGTTCTCCTTTCCAGTTTTCTAAAATGGAGCTGAAGAAGTTCAGTGAAATGCCTGACTAATTGCTAAATTATCTAACTTCACTTTGGGTTTGTAATCCTTTGTCCTTGGTGTTAGTTGTAGTAGCCGTCTGATCCCAATACGCTATGTAAGTGAAAATGAACTGCCTGATGTGTGGCAGTTTTCTTCCATGTTCTTTCTTGTACTAGTTAAATACATGAAGATTTTTAAGTCCCTTGTCCAGTGGTCTCTTCTTTCCTACCGTGGCGCCTCACACTGTGTCTGTATGCTGTTCTCTCTTATATCCCTGCCTGGTAATTTGACCTGGTTTCATCTTCTCATATAATTCTCTTTCAGTTTCAGGTCACTGTGGAGATCATTATTTAGGCAAATTAGTTTCTTAATACACTTCCTTTTTCTTGCTGCTGGACTCATTTGTGCTTGTGTGCCTTGTTATGATTTCTTTAAGGAGGTGCCAGTTCTCTTCAATTCTTTACCTTAGTGGTCGCTTCTTCCACGCGTACTGAAATTTGAATGTCTCTGCGTCTATAATCCTTGTTCTCAGGTAAATCACCATTTTGACGAAAATGAGTCTTGAGCGGTGTAGAAATTTTCGTGGTGGTGGCGATGTTTGGAATGTTTTTTAGAAAGCCTGCGCTGATAATAGCACGGGGAGGGCAGAATTCTCCTTAAATAACAGCACTGCCTCGATGAGCACTGGCTGTTCTGAACTGAACGCTGAAACAAAATGTTCTAAAGTGCTATGAGGTTGACTCTGATTTGTTTTACAGCATAATATTTACGTTTGTTTTGTGAGTAGGTGAACCCAGACGTTATTTAAGAATAGGAAATAGGATATTTTTGAGATCTAATATCATGGGATTATCTCTGATTTTTTTTTTTTTTTTTTCAGTCGGGCTGTGGCATTTCAGATAATCTGGTGTAGGCAACTGCTGGTTGCCTGTGTGGTGTGGTGCATGTGAAACTGGTTTTAGGAGGAAGATCTTTTTCATGTTCTCTGCAGCTGCTCCAGGCTGTTGGTGAAAGAGGAGGGTGAAGCAGGAAGGTAAGGAGAGCAGTGCAGTAAAGGCGTTGTTTTCTTTGCGTCTAGAGAGGCCAGGAGGGTTGTGCTGGAAGCTTGAGCTGAGCATTCCCTGAAGCATTTGTGTCATTTATTGAGGAATTGTGTCACGTATTGAGGAATTGTCCTTGTCCTCCACAGAACGCTTCTCTGAGGATGACTATGGGGAGGGCAGGTGATGCATTCAGCTGAGTGCAGGGCAGCGTTTCAGTTGTGGGTAATTGGTGGGTTGCACATCCCAGGCTGCGAAGCCCTGCGTATTAGCAGCACCCAGAAAGGGCTGAGTGTTTTCACGTTTGTGCTCATGGAATTTTTCAGTTCTTGCTCATGGGTGTTTTTTTTGTGGGCAGCCCGAGCTGCTGAATGACTTAATTCATGTGTGTCACCACAGTTATTTTTCTTCTAAATGCTTCCCTGTATTGGCCTCTGCTGTCAGGAGAGAAGCCGAAGTCAAAACACAGCTCTCAGTTATGAGAATATTGCTCCTCTTCACTTTCTTAGCTTTTTGCTGTTACTGCCAGTGCTTTTACTTGCCCTTTGTCCTTCAGAAACTATCCTTTTGCTCCCAAAATATTGACTACATCTCCATTTAAAAACAAACAAACAAAAAAACCCCTACTGATGGAATAAAACTGTGGATTTCTTTGTGTGCTGGTCCTTTGTGCCAGGTGTCACTCAGGAATCAGAACGTGGCGTTGGTTGCTTGTTCTGACAGCTGTGTGTCAGCCGGCGTGCTCTTGAACGGCTGGGTCCTACAGGATGGTCACCTTGTACAATGCTCTGGCCTCGTCAAATCCTCCACCTCACCTGTACCCAGGGGAGAAGGGGAGTAGGTGGGATGTCTCCTGTTCACCTCGCTGGATGCTCACTGCTTGCTGCGCGGGTCCACTTCCAGCTCAGAGTGTGGCACATCGTTATGCGTCTGTCCTTCAGGACTGGGGATCCAAGTTCCTCGAGTGGTTCCCCGGGAAGCGGATTTGCAGTCCACATTCATGTGCTGTCAAATATCTCTTTGTCTGTCGCTCCCCTTCGGCCTGACGCAGGGGTGTTGATGTTCTGGAACGGGTATTGCCGTTCTGTCTGATGAAGAATCCCTTGGTCCATCACCCTTTTTTCCCTGGAGTGTGGAGGGACTAAACTGAGTATGTTCTTGGCTTAACCTTGCTCTTCATCTTCTTTCCTCAGCTGGGGAGTCCCCCTTGTCATTACGGTGGCTGCTGTTGCTCTGAAGAAGATTGGCTATGATGCCTCCAATGTTTCTGTGGGCTGGTGTTGGGTCAACTTGGACGCAGAGGACCGGGTCTTGTGGATGTTGCTAACGGGGAAAGTTTGGGAGATACTGGCCTATGTGACTTTGCCGGTGCTCTACGTTCTCATCAAGAAGCACATTAATAGAGCGGTGAGTATTTTGCTTCTTTCAGCTTAGATTACAGAGTTGCTGTGTGGTTCTGTCCTCCCCTGCTCTGAAGATTTTGCTGTGTATTTAGCAGGTACACAGGCAGGAATTGCTTCATGTACTGCTGAAATGCATCCAGCGCTGGAGAAGCAGCACACCCGATTGAGCGGCTGCAGCAGCATTACACAATGACTTAGCACTAGAAGGATGTAAAAGCATTTTGGAAACTTAAGGGGTTATGGGATGTACATGAGAGAAACATAAATCCTACAGTAAGAATTGAAACGGGATGTGAAGGACGAAATTCAGCTTTAGTCAGTGTTCCATGGTTCCACTTGTGCCAAGCCTGAGATTGGCATCCCGACTTACCTAACCTCAGGCATTTTAGGATCTCTAATGATAGTTTGCATTTATGAATACCTGTTTGGTACCAGCAGCATAAAGCCCCGTTTGGGGAGTCTGGGCACTATAGCATTAGCACCATAGGCGTCAGCAAGACGCTTCGTCCTAGGAGGGTTTCAGAATTCAGAAGCTTATTTGCTGCTGTTCGTTGTGAACACAGAGAATCCAGGGCGCATCTAGGACAACATCTGCATAATAAAGAAATCTAGATTGAGCGTGGCAGGAGGAACTCTACATCCAGAGATTCCTTTTTTTCCCTCTAAATTGTAGTAGGGGAAAAAACCCCAAACATCTGGACAGATGTCGTGGAAAATGCTGCCACTGCAAACCTGCTTGCTGTGGTCGTTAGGGATAAACACGGATCTGGTTAGGGCAGGATCCCACAGACGAGTTGGAAGAAGGTAGCCTTAAGCAGTCCTAAGGGTCCTGGGAAAGGGGTGTTGGGAAGGGTTTGATGGTGCTGGTCACCACCACCTGACATAAATCAGACAGGACGCTGTGTTCCAGCCGCTGTCAAAGATAGCAGCGTGACTGCGGGGAAACCTGAGCCCCCACCAGACCAGGCTGTCGCCCTCTTGCTCTGCCAGGGACTCTCGGGCACTCTGCTCTCCCGGCCCCGCTCCCAGCCCTGACACCCACTGGCCAGTGCTGTGGGCAGGCGGTGGTTGCCGTTCTCGTAATGGGGGGTCTGAGGGCTGGAGCAGCAGCACGCAGGGCCTCCTGGACTGGAGGGTCTCTCTTGTCATCACTAGGGATTTTGCCAAGCCTGGTACCTGCTTACTGAGGCTCTTTGCTGGCAGGAGGTCTCCCCCTTCCACGGAGGAGCAAGAGGCAGCCAGGGCTGGGTTTGGGCTGAAGTGCGTTTTGCAGCAGAGGCTTTTGCGCAGTCTGAGAAATTCTGGAAGAAGCTGTTGTGGGGGGCCAGGCCCAGGGTGTGCGCTAGGGGCTTTCCAAATGGAACAGACTGCCTGGGAGCGGGTGGGAAGCTGCGCTGAAAGCCCTCAGCGGGGTTCAACTGGGGACACCGTGCGGTGTTGTCATACAGCTCTGTTCTGGAGGAGGCAAGGTGTCAGGACTGAGGGTACTGGAGTGAAGGAGAATACTGTGAATCAGTTGTCTGTAGCCCTGATGATAGGAGGAATCGTTTTCTGCAGGTTGGCTATCCTGAGATTTTAATCTCTTCACCCACATTAACACCCTGGTATTCAGCATCGTGTGTCCCAGCCACTGCTCTGGGTGCTGTGGTGACCTGCTGCCCCCCCCATCCAGGAATCCGAGTGCATCCAGTAGCTTCCACAAGAGGAAGGTCTCATGGGCCTTACACCTCTGACCACCCTGACCCAGGGCACAGATCCCAGAGTTTCGTTCTACATGTGCTGGTATAGAGAGGCTGGCTGGCTTGCCCAAATCCATGGAAGCCTGTTGCTGACAGTATATGGTTGGAAATCAGGCAGCAGGTTCTACACAAACATACTGAAGGGCTGGCTCACCCAGGCATAAATTCCTTGTGGAACTTGTTGGCTGTGGCCATGGTGAAGGCCAAAAGTTTGAATAGTTTGAGAAAGATGAGCCAGACTTCTCCCACATATACATGTATATATATCTACATACACACACATATATATATATATCTGTCAAGAGACATTTCCAAGGACAAACCATGCATTTACAAGGCAGTAAAGCCAGCAGCAATGGGGCCAGGTCACCAGACCAGCAAAACTATTTCTTTTTACTTTTTTACATTGTTATGACCTGGTTTATTGGCAACTGCGTAGTGATGTTTGTTAATATAAAGCTTTAGTGGGACTGTGATAAGGGTTGGATTTCCTTCATTTGCCACTCCTTGGCTTTCGTAGGAATGTTTTGCAAGGGCAGAATGTGTCTGAAGACTGCGTTCCTGCTAACTTCCCACAAGATGCAAAAATTTAGTTTGCTTTGGAAAGAATCCCTGGAGCTAAGTGTCCAATGTGTATAGCTTTTTGCTCATGTTTTTTGTCTGTCTCCCACCCTCCATGGAAGCATGCCGCGCTCTCAGAGTATCGCCCCATCCTCACAAGAGCACCTGCATTTCCACCCCGGACCTCCATAGCAGATAAGAAGTTGATTCTCATCCCTGTTATCTTTATCGTCCTCCGCATCTGGAGCACTGTGCGATTCATTCTGACCCTCTGTAACTCCCCTGCAGTGCAAAATTCGCTTCTGGTTGTCCTGCATGTAAGTATTTGCCAGGAAATGCATTAGAAGGAGGATCTGGGAGGGAGATAAGGATTTATTGCTCTTAATGCCACTTTTTATGGCAGGATGCGGCGCGTGCTGGTAAGAAACGCGCATTGCAGGGGCATCTGCTCCCTGCTGGCAAGCGCTGTCTGGGATGCTCGCTCTGCAGTGGCTATCTCACAGCATCTAGTGGCTACAGAGAGTCACTGCAATGGGAGTGTTGGGCAGTGCTGGCTGCTTGCCGGAAAAGCAGGCTCAGAGGAGGGATGTTGGGTGCCTGTCCTTCTGCAGGGCTCAGCCTGCTCCTCCCCTAGAGCAGGCTGCAGAAACAGCAACCCACAACGGCCGTCTGGTCTGCTTTTGGGTGCAAGGTTGGTTTTTCTGAATCTGTTTTTTTTACCTAGGTGGGATTTGCTGTCAGTTGGGCAGTACTATAGCTGGTCTGACACAATGTTTGCTCTTTTCTGGGGAATGGCCTGTAGGAATGACACCGGTTAATTCCTTTCTTGCCCTTGCAGGGAATCGGTAACACGTTCCAAGGAGGTGCCAACTGTATTATGTTTGTCCTCTGTACGCGGGTGGTCCGGACTCGGCTATTTTCCTCCATTTGCTGTTGCCACCACGATGAGTTGGACTGGCCTTTGCGAAGATCAGACAGCCACTGGCAGCACCCAGAACCCCCCAGGGACGTGCCAGGCCCTGAGGGGACGAAACCTGTGCTTTCCAGCACCTGAGCCTGGGCTGCCTACACCTCGGTGCTGATTTCTTCTTTCTTGGTAAAGATATAGCATGAGTCCTCCTTCCTGCCCTGCCTCTGCTCAGCTTTGTGATATGAGGGGTGGGGGACAGCAGTTGACAGAGGCCGGCTTCTGCTGCTGCTGTGGGGGTTCCCTGTCTGACTCCAGAGCAGCTCCCCGTCGTGCTCCTTTGGGGTGAAACCATTTATAGAACTGATCCGCTGCCCTTCCCTGTGAGCTGGGGTAGCGTCTGTTACTCCAGCCTGTGAGAGGAGGAAATAGACTGCAGTGCTGCCTGGCCCACGGGAACAGGGCACCAGTGAAAACTGAAGAAGAGGAATTAGTGTCTCCTTATGATGTAAAATACCACGCACATATATATTTTTTCAGTCCTGCACGGTTCAGATGTATTTACTGCCTCAAGTATTCCTCGTAATGCAATGCAATCCCTGCTGCTGATCGTTACAAGGAAGTGGAGGGCGATTCATCCAAGCTTACACAGGAAGTCTGCAGGAGCAAAAACTTGACAGCAGCTCTTCATCGTTTCAGGTCCAAGACTGGCCACTGGTGGCCTTGCAGGGGTCTAGTTGTGTAAGCGTCTAGTTCTCAAAGCATCTTGTTTCCTTAGGCTCAACCCCATGAGTGGTTGCAGAGCGTGCAGGGGTGTCAAGACTTAATCCATTTAAGAGCGGTTGGGGTGCTGCTGGTGAAGCGGATATTGATTGCGCTCTCGTCAGTAAGAGAGTGCAGCTGAAGGAGGTAAAAACCTGCAGGGCAGGTCTGAAAGGCAGGGAACCTGCCTGGCTTATGGGCAGCGCAGGAGCTGAGCATCCTGGAAAGCAAGCTGGGTATTGGTTATGGTCGGTCTCTGAGTAGACCTCTCGTGTACGTCTGTTTCGAGTCCTCCCAGACCACAAAGCCCCCAAAACAAAGAATTTTTTAAAATCTATTGGCAATTCATTTTAGTTTGTATAACAAGTTCTTGCAAAAAGAAGAGGAGCCTCATGAATTGCCTGGGGAGAGAGGGCAGCTGTTCGAAAGCTGCTCTTGTAAGTTTAATTTTAGTCATGTTAACAGCATGCAGAGCAGTTAAATGATACAGTGATCTCATGGGACTATAGGCAGAGGCAAGTCCTGCTATTTCCTGAATTGAAGACTTGGCATTAACTTCATTATGATACTAATATACCTAAGCCCCCTTGTACGCAGGCTGTGTAAGCATGGGAAGGTGGCGTCCTCAAGAGCCCATTGACACGTTTCATGGGGCTGTAGACGGGGTTCAGCTCTTTAGCATCACTAGAGTCTTTGAAGAGCAGATGCAAACATCTTATCTCTGGCACAGATGACTTCAAGAGATTTTTGCCTCCTTTCAAAAGGCTTTTGGAAACTTCTAAAAGCTAAGTAGCAACCTTGGTACCTCAACCTCATGTTAATCCAGTGTGGCTTGGAAAGAGGACCTACGTTAAAAACTTCTTGCAGAAGGGCAGGGTACTAAATCCTAAATGTTGAGACTTAGAATTGTGCTGTGTTTGGTTGTTTGGGTTTTTTTGAGCCATCCCTGAAGGAGTGAAATTGTCACCTGCTTGGCTTAAGGGAAAACAAAACAGAACACCACAAACACAAAAAACCAACCAGCCCCTCTAAAAAAACCTAATCCAAACAGACTCCTTATTCTCAGTTTGCCCTTTTCCATTACAGAGCTCTGAGAAATGTTGTTGGAGGAATGTGCAGCTCAACGGAATTACATTTCCAGCTCGCAGGGGTTCAGGGAAGCACGCTGGTTTGTAGAGGCCAGCCCTTGGCAATCACGCTTGTGCTGATACAAGCGGAAATTCTCTGTCCATCTTCATGTCGGCAAGGACAGAGAAGGAAAAACAGCCAGCAGAGGACTTCATAGAAGTGTCTATGGCTCGTAACACTGAAGCTGGCTGCAGCCCAAATATACACAATGATGGGATGATAGGGGAGGTGGTGTGCAGAAGCTCATGGCAGGTCCCCCTTGGTCCCTGGCGTGAAGTGCGAGTGCAGGGCGGTGCTGGGGGCAGTTCTCCCTGCAGCCCCCGTCGTCTGTGGAGATGACTCTGAGCCCTTTCCTTCCAGCCACGGACTGGGGGATTTTAACTCTGCTGTTTCTGAAGGTGGCAGTGGATGGGGTATCTGGCTGGTCCATCGTGGCTGTTTTCAGCTGCTGATGTCCCTGCAGCTTGAGCTGCAGCAAGCCTGTTGTCCTGGCTCAGGGCAAACCAGCGCACGCTGGCTGCGGGAAGATGAGGCAGTCCTGGATTTTAACTGTGCTTCATTTTGAGCAGGTGCAGGATCATCGCGGAGTCCCACAGAGGGAGCTAGAGCCTGGGGAAAAGCACCGCTGGAGCGGCTGAGCAAAGGGAAGAGGCCCCGGCGTTCCTCCTTGGCATTTGGCCTTGAACTTTGCTCAGGATCCTCTGGAAGATACTGTTTGGCTGCACTCCAACTGCCTAGTTTTCTTCCCTCCTTCCCCTCTCCCTCCACTATAAATCTGAAAAATTGTTTGGGGTTTGGCTTTTTTTGTCTGACCAGGCAAATGTGTTGTGAGTTCTGGGGTGAACAAATACTGTGGTGATAGGAAAACTTTAGTAGCTGCTGAGTAGGACTACTATCCTGGGCATGGATTCTGGTCCTAGTGCACGAGGTCTTCCAGGGAGCTCCGGTCTGGCTCCTGTCTTCACTTGAATGTGGACAGTAGTGTGCAAACGTGCTTGTTTGGTGGTGGTGATGGATGGTTCCTCCTGATGGTTTATTCCTCCTCTGTGGTGGTTAGGGGTTGTCATCATCAGGGTTTGTGGTGGCAGTGTGCTCATTGCCTCCTGGGGAAATCTGAACTCTGCAGACCCCCTTGGTGCTCAGGGATCTCGGGATGTACCACCCCAGCCTCCAGCAAGGACAGCCCTCGCCAGCAGGAAGACGGTGCCTGGCGTGTGCTCTGAACTCCAGATGTCCTCTGCTGAAGCGCGGGCTGCCGTCTGCCCTTGCTTTGGGAGTGTTATATCGGAGCTGGGGAGGGAATGGTTTTTGTTTGCTATTTGGAGATAGTGTTTTACCTTATTTACAGCTCCTCACTTGCTTGTTGTTTTGGGTTTTTATAAAAAACATTTTCTCCAACTTTTACAAAATAAAGTTTTGTTTCTTTACCAAGATGTTGTTCAACGTGTTGTGGTGGGTCTCAGCCCCTTGGAGAATTTGGATTAGAAACTGTTGCAAGATCTTCCTTCAGGTTTCTTTTGCGCCTACCATAAAGATTAAGGCATGTACAGGAAGACAAATCTCTTCTACCTAATTGTAGATATGTTCCTCTTATCTTTTTTTTCTGTGTATGGAAATGTAAACCTTTTATCAGTTTGAGCAACCTGTTGACCGGTATGTGTTATAGGTCATTCTCACTGACCTCTTACTAGGACCTGTGGAAAGACCTCTGAGGAGTGTGTGGGACTCTTGTTAACCTTATGGACTGTGGCTCTTGGCTGTGTGAGATTACAAATAAATACTACATAATGGTGAGATTACAGTTGCACCCTCTCCGGATGAGGCTGTAAAGTAGGTGGGACTAACGCTGGAGAGAGCTGGTGCCATCCCAGGACTTGCCCAAGTACGGAAAATTCAAGTCATTATGGGGGAAAACCAAATGAGGCATGGGCAGGCTGGCGGTTGAGTATTGCTTTGTAAGTTGCCGTGTGATTCCAACCTGTGAATGAGCTTTTCTCGGGATAGATTCAAACTTTGGCCGTCTCTTGGCTGGAAGCAGCCAAGACCCCATTACCCCCGGTGTAACAAGTGGTGCTGGACCGTGGCTATGATCACAACCCATGGAGTGACAGTGTCTGTTACTAGGGTTGCCCAATGCTTCCCAGCTGGGATTTCTGCTTTACCGAGCTTCATAACTGAGTTCAGATTTAACTGATTGACCTGATGCTGGAGACAGCAAGCAGAGGGAAGATTGTTTGTTCTGCAGGGTTAGAAGTGACTCTTTGCAGTGTTTTGGCTGCCTTGTTGGGAGGACTTGCAATGTGTCCTTTGTGTCAGTGCTCTGCCTCCTGACTGCATGACAAGCCTTTGAAAAAAGGTTCGCTTTATGCACCTATACATACTAGCAGTGCCGTTAGACTACTTACCGGTACTGTTGATACTGATCTGGTCATTGGAAAATCCTATTTACTTTTTTTTTTTTTTTTTTACCCTTTTTGTCTTCTTCCCAAGACTTGAGTCCAACTGCAAGATGATCCCTGGCTCTAGGAGTGAACCAGCGTTCTGTAGTACAGAAGGATTTGGGCAGTGTCGGTTTTACTTTAAAACCTAGTTGTGTGTTTAACAAACCACCTATTTGCAAGAAAAGGGTAAATCCTGTTGCTAAAGCAGGGGAGCATCTTAGAAGAGTAATTTCTCGTTATGCCACTACTATCTTCTCATCATGAAGAACGGTTACAGAGGTGACACCAGGGTACTCTAGTGCTGCCAAACCTAATGTTTAGAAGATTTAACGGTTGCATAGAAGAAGTTGCTCCTGCTGCTCAGAAGCAGTGTGAACGTCTGTTGTGCTGCACTGAATGCGGTGCATCTTGTGGTCTCTGCAAGCCTCTATGGAACTGCAGCAATGAAGGCAGAAGGGCACGAGCTGGCACAAGGCAGCGTTTTGGCTGGAACAGTCAGTATTTCTGTCCTGGAGAGAAAAATGGGCTCACTAAAGTCCAAAAGGGCAGCTGTAGGTATTTTGGTAGTCGGGTGCTTCTGCAGCTGGGTGCTTCTGCTGAACGAAGTATGGATGAAGATTTAACATCCAAGCATTCCAACACTTTCTGAAGCATCTTCGGGTCACACATCTCCCTGCCAAGGGAGAAAGGACCACGCAGTTCCCAGGCCAACGTAACAGATCGTGGTATGGTAAGGTTACAGTTCTGTCTGCTCCTTTGGTTTTATCTTGGGGATGCAGCTGTGTGACTGAGGCTCTTCCGAGATGGTCTTTGAGGGCAGCAATGGAAAAGGAAGAAGGTTGGCAGGATGCTACCTAGCATTGCCTTCGTGCAGCCAGAACAGGGTCTTGCTTACCTCTTAGTTCCAGAGGCTTATGTCTGCTGTTGTTTCCCTGCCGAGCGTGTGTATTTATCCAGCAACCCCCTTTCCTATTGCGAGGGATGAGGCTGCTGTATCTGCCTCTTGCTAAACTGGCTGGAAGCGATTTACACAGCTGACAAGGCAGTATCTGTGCATGACTTATTTGCAGGCAAATCATTTGTTGCTTAAATTATTGTTTCACCTTGAGGCCCCAGTGCGCATGATACTGAATTAGCCTTGACTAAACATGCAGTTCCTTCTCAAAATGCAGGTGAAAAGGCTGCTAACGTCACACTCGTGACATGTACTGTGGGATGTCTCCTAAGAAATCTCCTTACTGCGAGCACTGCAATCAGCACACTGCAGCGTGGCTGACTGCCAGCTCCTCGGCGAACCATCACTTCTGTATAGCTCACAGCTGATGTTCTCCAGCAGACTTATTCTCCTGGAAACTAAGCCCTCCCCTCTTAGCTATTTTTGCCAAAGCTACCAGGATTTCATAGGATCCAACTTTGAGCACAGACGATTGGGCTGAGTGTAAATAGTTCCCTGTATACGTGCATGGGAACTCTCACTGCGTGGTGGACAAGGCCAGAGGAGAAAAGATACAGAGCTAATGTCTTCAGGCAAACGCAGTCTGGGGTGAAGAGCAGGTGTAAGAAGCTTAGTATGTGCTGTAGCTGAAATTGAAAATGTGCTTGTAAAATGCCTGTAAAATCGTCTCTCTTTACTTGTTACTGGCTCTGTTCTTTGCCCAAGTCCAACAGGTTCTCAACTGTAGAAAAAAATTATAGCCCTGCAATTGCTTGGAAAGTCCAAGAAGTTCATTCACCAACCTGTCTCCCTCCATCAGTCTCCTACAAGATCATGCCAGTGCCAGTTACTACCTTATGGATGTTGTTACCGCGGATTCTTGTGTGATTGGCAAATATTCAAAGTGTTCTGCTGCTATAAGCGAATATTTACTCTGGTGAAGGGTTTTGGAGGACAAACATACGTGTCCTGTTTGATTTCTGTATGTATCAAGATTATTTCTTCAAGTTCAGGGAAGGGGTTTAAAGACGGGGACAGAAAATGCTCCTTTTTTGCTCGGAGTGTCTCGGTTAGCGCCAGCTGGCTACGCTCTCAACGGGAATGCAGAGGAATGTGGAGAAACATGAGTTACAGGCAAAATGAATATTCTGGTGTGCACCACTCTTCAGTTGAGACACCACATGGTGGGACTATGAAGCAGGAGTGTTCTTGAGGTGTGATCCTCCGTCACGGTATCTGAGCAAACAGCATCCTTGAGGATGTTAGCTTAGAACAAATGAAATAAAAGGCAAATGACAAGAAGTCTAGGGACTGCATTCCACTGCCCTGACAGCAACAGGTCCCTGTTCCCCTTCCTATTTTTAGAGCCAAATGCTTCCACATGGGGCAAGGGAGGCTGCAACCATGCAAGGAATGCATGCAAGACACGTGAACAACTCCTGTCGCCCCAGAGGGTGCATGTTTGTGGGTTGTTTGGTTTTTTTTTGCTGGCTGTTAAAGGCAGGTGCACCAGTAACAGTAAGGTTTGGTTCCAGTTTCTCTGATTGCTGGAGGTATCTGTGAACTTTGCATTTCTCTGTGATAAACTCTACAAATTGTGGTTGACTATTAACCAAGTCCCATACTGTTCAAAGCCGTCTCATAGTGTAGGAGGTTAATACTAAGCCAGAAACCACATGGTGTACCTTGTGTATTGAGGGAAAAGCAACGTGCTTTGGTGGAAAAAGTGTTCTGCGCACTGTCAAACCCACAGATCTGAGAGGATGAACCTGCTCTCTGAGCAGATTGGTCTGTGCAAGGCAGGACAACGAGCAGTATTCCGGCCCAAAGGCAGATACGCCATTTGTGGCTGCAGGAGGGTTAACGCTGTTCAGTTTTGTGGCTGTGGCCATGGCAAACACCCTCTCTGCTGCTGAGGATGCTCCCACAGGATGGCCCCTTTCCACCAGAATGTCACAGTTGCCAGGCGGCCTCTTCAGCTGCACCATCCACCCATCAGCTGCAGGGGGAAGGAGCGGTGGCTCTATTGCTATAGACTGGTCTTGTCCACATGTGTATAGCTGGGGGAAAACAGCTCGTTTAGCACATTTTGCAGTATGTCTGCCCCTTCTGGTTGGAGATGTGAGCCTGTTTCCCTTGTAGCTGGGCGGCACCTCTGGCTTGAGTCAAGATTTGGCGAAAGATCTGACCCAGCGGTGACAGACTTGAACAAAGAAAAGAAAGAGAAGCCACAAGGCAGTCACGTAGAGAAGGGGAATGGTCAGACGACAACTTTCTTCGGCTGATAGAGCTTGTTGTTGATTGGATGTTTTCCGAAAAGTCACAGAGGCGGGTTTTCCATGCAGGGCGTTTCCGACCCGTGTTGTCAGTTTTGGCTATAAAAGCCTGTTACTTGGCATCTGCGGTTAAAACACCAAAATGAAGTTGAAAGGAGAGAAGCGGGAGAGCTCCAACTGCAGTGAAGGTTCAAAGGGGGTAAGTGTGCCAGACTCTGCGCTTCCAACTTCAGCCTCCCAGAGATGCAGGGCAAGCTGTTTGAGACCAGCAGGTACTTGGAAGGGAAGAAGACCGACGTCTTTTACGCTACCACATCCACAACTGATCTCCCAGGGAGAGCAGAGGCACCTGTGTTCTTAAACCCAGTTTATCTCTGTCTGCAGTGTAGTCTTGCGCTGAGTCTCCTGGTTTTCTCTGTCTGCAGCTGACTGACCATGTCACTTCTGGGTGACTTTCCCCTTCCCTGTGTGAGTTTTCTTTCCTACGGTCTAATCCGTTCCAGGCAGCAGATGCTTCTGGATGGGGGCTGCCTTTCACAGCAGCGTTTTTTGCGGGATCTTGCACAACGCAATGCTCGTGTATGCCAGAGGTTTTCCTAAAAGTACTGAGCGTGAATAATTAACACCAGCGGCTCTTTTGAGCTCCTGGGATTTGTGTAACGAGAGCAAGGCAGCCTGCTTTTCGTCACAACGCCAGAATGTCAACAGTCTATTCCTAGAAAACGTAGGTGGAAGCCTCAGCTTCCTCCTGATCCTTGCTCTGAGATCGACTTGAATTTAGACCTGCAGTGCCTTAAACGCTGCAGATCTCTGGAGGTGAGCTGCTAGAGGCCCTGAGGAACAGAAGGAATATAAGGAGTACCAGCAGCTTTTTGGACAAATACTTAATTAGGGAAATGACAAGTCCTTCACATGGGACCTGGAGTTGAATGGTTGGGACGTAAAACCTTGCAGACATTAAGGCTAATGACGGTGACAAAAAATTGTATGTCTGAATGAAAAATGCCTTTATTGACATAGCAGCAATGAAATATATTAGTGAGCTATTAAAAAAAAATATTTTAAAAAAATCCCAAAAAACCCAGTTACCACAGTAGGGCCAGCCTGAGGACCGAATATGAGATAAATTGTTGCGAAAAGCGAGTTGCTTTTAACCCTGAGGACTGTGTACCCACAAACCTGGCTGATGTTTGATCCTGCTCCGGATGGCAGTTTCGCCCTTCCGTTTAACTGCAGAGGCTGCTCTTACAGCCCCCAGCCGAGCCCTCCCTCAGCTACTCGGATAAATTCTAATTGGCTTCAACAGCGATCGAATTAGATCCATAAACAGCTTGATCCTGAAATGTGGGAGGCGGAACAAGCCAGCGTGTGAAAGCAGAGCAAATAAACAGGAAAGAGATTTTGCCACTTTGTGCAAAATCTTTTCCTTTTTAAAGCTTTCCTCTGCCAATATCCTGTGTTATTTCACTAACCAATTTGCATGTTGGAGAAAAGAATAATTGCATACAACTTTTTCCCTGTGGGGTGGTATTTTAAGCATGATAACTTAAAAATTATTCACCATCCAAATGATCCATCAATAGCAGGGAAAGAGTAGAATGAATTACTGTAATGACTATGTGCAAATCAAGCAGAACAAAATGACTGATAATGAAAACAACCCATTGGGCTTTCTTTATACAGTAGCGTGAATTGAACAACACAGAAGGCAAGTCTTAGGGTTATTTCATTAATTTTACTGAGTGTTGTTTATGCCTAAAAGCCAGACCTGCTTCTAAGGTGGTGTTTGTGTGTGGCTTTTTTCCCCTCTGCAGAAAATGACGCTTTTGCTTGCGCTGGTAGCGCTGATATCTGCGTTTGGATCTTCTTTCCAGTACGGGTACAATGTGTCCGTCATCAATTCTCCAGCCCCGGTAGGTCGGACCCCAGGAGCAGGTTTACAAACAAAAGGAGGCAGGGGTGTAACAGAAGGTTCTGGGTGGGCAGGTGCTTGTGCTCCTCCATGCTCTGAATCCCCCGGCACCAGGTGCAAAGTGGTTCCCCAGCAATGGAGAGGTGGGTGTTAAGCTGTTTGGACTTTGCCCAGCAGGGACGGGGCATGAGGAATGCCTTTGCTTCTGGAAACCAGGCTAATCTTATAAGGCTGGATAACCTGTAGGAACAGTTTTCTAGTCCAGGCTTCTCCACCCTTCTCTTGCATTCATTTTCCAGCTCGGCCGTTCTGGTTTTTATCAAGGCATTTGTGTAAAGCTTTATGGCTTTTGATGTTAACTAGCTCTTACAGCATGAAAATTCTCCTGACTGTGCTAAACATGCTCTGTATTTCTTTCCAGTACATGCAAGACTTCTACAACAGAACCTACTTCAACAGGACCGGAGTGCTTATGGACAGTGGCTTCCAGACGTTGCTCTGGTCCCTTACTGTGTCCATGTATCCTCTGGGTGGCTTGTTTGGGTCCCTCATGGTGTGGCCTCTGGTCAACAATTGTGGCCGGTACGTGACAGTGGTGTTTAACATCCTTCACCAACAGTTCGCTGGGTTCAGATAAGACTTGCCTCACTGGTCACTCCAGCTTGCCGAGCCCCTCAGGAGCCTGATTGTGTCACACACACCTTGATCGCACGGCAGATGGGCTGGTGATTAGTTGCTGGACTCGGCGATACCGGTTGCCTCCCGTGCATAGAAGAATTTATATGGTTTTAGTATAGTCAAGGCCAGGCTGTACGCTGGGCGCTGAGCCAGGTAGAGAGCAACGATGAAAGTTCTGGGCTGGAGGCTAAGATCGGGTTTCCTGAGAAACTCCAGTTTTTTCTTGAAGCCTTCATACCCTGCAGAAAAATGGGTCAATCACCATTTTCTCTTTGATTAGTCTTTGGGATGGTGATTCATTTGAGTCTTGGATAGTATAACACAGGGGATCTACCCGCTCCTGGGGCCTTAGCAGAAATCACTGGAATCTGTCTCTCTCTCTATTGCTTTGCAGAAAGGGCACTTTGCTGATAAATAACCTCTTCTCCATTACTGCTGCAGTCCTTATGGGAACCTCAGAGATAGCAAAAACCTTTGAAGTAATCATCCTTTCACGTGTTATCATGGGAATATATGCTGGTAAGTGAGAGGTTGTGTGGGGAAAGGAGAGCAATAAACGTATTCTTGGCTATGTAAAGGAGTTTTTTTATTCTTGTGACAGATGGTTTTACAGGTAGCACAATGTAGCCATACATCTGCATAACAATGCTGTACTTGCTTGAGTAACAGTTGTCATCTGCACGTTGCAGAACTGCTAAAGTAGTAAACTGTGGCAGTGAGACTGGAAATTAAGATGTACAGAGGAGATATGTGTCTGTAGATGCAGCTATCCTCTGTAATAAGCATCCGCTAGGCGCTGGAGCTCCAACAGCCAGAAAACCTGATGGTGATAATCTGTTTTTTCAGACATCTTAAAGCAGATAGCCTACCTTCTTTTTTTCTTCTTTTTTTATTTATTTTTTTTTTTAACATAATCAGAAATAGAATAATCCTTCTAAGTCAAAATCATTGGAGGCAATGCCAGATCCAATAATCCAGTTCTGGATCTGCCTGTTCTTCCTGAAGGAGAAAAACTTTAAAAGGAGAGTGAAGGGTTCAGAGCCTCCAGATTTATGGCAAAGGCAGCGGGAAGCCAAGGAAAAGGGTGTATGTGAGTTGCTGGTATAAGCGGCTGTATTAGAGCTACGGTAACATGGAACAAAGAGCGTGGCTGGGTACCCCAGGCAGTACCGCACTGAGTGCATGCAGAGCGGGTTGATAAAGATCCTAACAGCACTTAAGCTCAATTAATTGGCTGTGGGCTGGTGAGACTGACATGGTCCATGGTCAATTAGTGAGTTGGGATAGCCTGTAAAGATAAAATGAGAAAACAAGAAACAGACGTAGGAAAACAACTTGATCTGACATAGGAAAGCAACTTGCAGCAGCCACGGTTGGTGAGCTAAGGCAGAGAAGTTACAGCGTTCCAATGGGTCTGCTCTGGCTTTTGACTCTCCTAAGCCTGGCAGCTGCTCTTCGCACTGCTTCTCTGAATAAATACTAAGGGACCTGTTAACTGTGATCCCTCTTTCCAGTTATTTATAACTCATAAAGGAATCTGGACTGGCTGTCCCGAGTTGCCCTTGACAGCTTGACCTCACTTGAACGGTGGCCGCCGTGCCTGGGGAGGGAAACTGAAAACACAGCACCTCATGAGGTTATTTATGTTTTCTAGTTGCTTTAGGACTGACTTCCACACCTTTTGGCTTTCAGATAATAGCTTGATTACCTTCATAACTCCAAGCTCCTGGAGGGCTAGGATCTTTGGAAATGTAAGATCAGTGTCTCCTGTGGTCACTTGACTCCGGGAGTTTGGGTTTTGCATGCTAAGATTTACAGCATAAACTCGGGAGCTGACAGCTCTCCGGGGTTACTGTGGGTAACCATGCAATGTTCCTCAAATAACCTCTGTCCTTAATGTCTATTAAAATAGAAATACTTATTCCAGTGTGCTACTTCCAAGAGATCTCAAACCAGCAATGCTGTCTGCAAAATGTTACTAAGCATTTCTAAAAGCCAGCAAGAAATCACATCCCTCCACTCTCCCATCGGCTTGTTTGGATACTGATTTCTTTTCTTTGGTCTCGCACGGGGGAAAAAGGAATCTTACTGGGGAGTGTGCTGACATGAGGCAGCTGCATGTCTAACTTTGTTCTCTAACTACTAGGTCTGGCTTCCAATGTGGTTCCCATGTTCCTTGGAGAAATATCCCCCAAAAATCTGAGAGGTGCTATGGGGATAGTACCCCAGCTCTTTATCAGCATTGGGATCCTTGTAGCTCAGATCTTTGGTCTCAGCAGCATCCTTGGGAATGTTGAAGGTAAAGCTCAGGACTTTTTTGTGGGCTCCACTGGGGAAAGATTTCTCCTAGTTGTCGTCTTGTCTTGCTTGTTGCAGGCTGGCCCGTGCTGCTGGGGCTCACTGGGATCCCATCGCTAATTCAGCTCCTCACATTGCCCTTTTTCCCTGAGAGTCCCAGATATCTGCTGTTACAAAAGGGCAACGAAGAGCAGGCACGACAAGGTACAGTAGCATCCTTTAATGAAAGGGGAGGTGGAATGGGATAGATCTGACTGTCAGACATGACTGAGAGCAGCCAACATTGAAGGGAGAGTGAAATTCTTCGTTTGGCATGTTGCTGGAGGATGGAATTTCTGCAACATTGCTCCTTTCTCTGCATATGTGAATCCCAGACTTCCCACCACAGAAGCGCTGCTGCCCGTGGTTTATATATTGTTCTGTCTCGATTGGAAGCTGGAGAGCTTTCTGTAGACCTGCTCTCTGGGGTCCATAACTCCTCTTCCTCTCCCAACTAGCTCTGCAGAGGCTGAGAGGCTGGGATGATGTGGATGATGAGATAGAAGAAATGCGCCAAGAAGACCAGTCAGAAAAGGAAGAAGGACATTTTACTGTACTCAGCCTGTGCACCTTCAGAGGCTTGCGATGGCAGCTCATCTCTATCATTGTCATGATGATGGGCCAGCAGCTCTCTGGGGTTAATGCGGTGAGTGGGAAGGCATGTGGGAAAGGGCAGCGGGGTGCGTAACAGAGGGATGGATGATGTGGGGCAGTGCCGACACAGGAGCTAGAACCTACGACGCAGGAGTACCCCTTCATCAGAGACGCTGGTTCTGCATCACGTTGTGGTGGGTTGACCCTGGCTGGTACCAAATCCAGTACGCACATGTACTAGATAGAGTCAAGCTGTCCTGGTAAGGATAGCTTGGATGTTTTTAGGGTAAGGTGCTAGTGCCTGGATCCAAACACCGATGTCTCCAAAAATGAAAGAATTCAGTTCTTAGACTTCTGTGCACCAGTTCCAGGATGTAAAAGCAGCCAAAATGGGATTTTTGTGTTCTGCCTTTAGCCACATAGAAACATAGCTCTGGTTTTCCGCAGGTCTTCTACTATGCGGACAGAATATTCCAGTCGGCCGGTGTGGATGCCAACAACGTTCAGTATGTCACTGTGTCGATAGGTGCCATCAACGTCATCATGACTTTGCTTGCTGTAAGTTTCTGTTAGGGCTCTTTGAGCTCTAGCTTGTCCAGTCTCCCCTATCCATCACTGTTGAAATTAGGCTGTGTTATTTACACATGCTGTGATGCGCTTTGCGCAATAGACACCCTGCAGTGTCCCTTGGTCGAAGGCAGCTATGTTCACCAAAGTGGTTAATTGTGCAGATTTCTCACGCACCTCAGCAGCTTTCAGTCTCTGGTCTCCAGGCTGATCTGCCCTCCTCTTGCTCTCCAGTGTTGTCGTGCGGCGTGTCCATGCAGTTCCTGCTGGGTCGTGGTACTGCAGGATGGCCTGCCTATTCTCTCAGTGTTATATCCAGCTTTTTGCCGTTCCTGGGTGATTCCATGCCTGCAATCCATCAGTAGATGGTAGAAATTCCACTAAATTTTTTAAAAGCTGAGGACTACCTTAATAAATTTTGCTGGAAAAAGAAGTGCTGTGCCCCAGGTGTCTGGTCTCTCACCCTCTTCTGTGTCTTTCAGGTTTTCATCGTGGAATCCCTGGGGAGGAGAGTCCTTCTCCTTGCTGGCTTTGGGTTGTGCTGTGTCTCCTGTGCAGTGTTAACATTGGCCCTCAATCTCCAGGTGTGTAGTTGAATGGCTGGGGTGATCCTACCCATGCATTTCTGGACCTTCCAGGGAACAGGCCAGTGGTATATTTTGAAGTTGCTTCCTATACCCTGCCAGGGAGGGAGGGGACTGTATGAAAGGTCTCTGTGCTTTTATATCTACCTAGATAGACCCAGGACACTCTGTGATCCTGCTTGTCTGAATACTACTTCTAATACATCACGTTCATTATACCTGTTGCATCCATTTGTTGGAGGTGAGGATCATGCTCAGGCTATGATTTTTGTGGCTAGGCACGGACGTGTCTGGCAATAGAGGGTGACATTGGCTTTAGAATGTCTTCGAACCTTACTGCAAATAGTGCCTTTAATGTGTTGGTGATGTTCAGATAGGAACCACATCTAACCGGTGATTAAACTCTTCACAGACCACTGTCTCATGGATGTCTTACCTCAGCATAGTGTGCGTCATTGTGTACATCATCGGACACGCTATTGGAGCCAGTAAGTATGCACAGGCTAGTCCAGTCCCCTCCACAGGCTGGGTAAAGCCAAGTGCTGTGCTGAATTTCAAATCAAAAGCTTTGTGGAGCTGATCCAAGGAGATCTAATTTCTTCTCGTTGTGGCTGTGCACCTCGCTGATTGTCAGCAGTTCCAGTGATTTGCGGGCTGTGCCCGTGAGGCAGGGGAGCATCTGGCTTTGAAGAGAAAAAGCAAAGGCACAATTGTGTTTGTGGCTGAGAGTCCCCCAGCGATATCTGGAGCAAAACTATGCTGAGATAGTGAGCGCTACCAACTGGGCCGAGACCTCGCATCCATAGGCAACAAATCAAATTAGAAGCAACTTAAATTATATGTGTGGCCCTGCAGATTACTTGGCAGAAAGGAGATGTGCAGATAGATGCGGGTATTGGAAAGGTTTTGTCCTGACTCATTTTCTCTCTTAGCACGGTAGAGTTGTCTGTTGAGCTTGGAAAGCCCCACCAGACCCTTGGTGGATGCAGCAATGCGGTTTTGAAATTCCTACAGAGGTTTCAGTGGCAGATGGAATTATATCTACATACTTTCCGCTTATGCCATGGGGCATAAGCGCCGGGGGCAGGGAGATTGCTGGAGGGAGACCACCAGGCCAGCTGGACCTGTGCCCTGACCCCGTTAATGAGAACACGGTCTGATTCTGCTCAACGGTGCCACGGGGCGGCAGGGCAGGGCAGGGGCCTCGGGGCTTGTCTCCCCAGTCATTTTTCCAACATCTGCATGTGGTGGGCTGTTTCTCTGTTTTTCTCTTTTTCAAGAAGCAATCACCTGCTCAGTTGCTGCTCACGGGGTGTTCTCTGGAGACAGTTTGTGTTTATCAACTTTATTTTACAATTTGTGCAGGGGATGGGTTTGTGATTAAGGTGCAGCCATAGGAGAGAAGAGGTTGATTGCTGTGTGCGAGCGTAGGAAAGTCATTTAGTTGCCCTGGCATTTTTTTATTTAATCCCTTCCTTGATTTATTGTGTATTTCTATGTACTAGTACTTTAGAAACCATTGCCTGCCACTGAAATGGACAGTGTAATCTAGGAATTCGGGTGGGGGGGCGGCAATTGCCTTTGGGATTTCTGAATATGCAACTACCTTCCAGGTCCAGTTCCCTTTCTGTTGATCACGGAGATGTTCCTGCAGTCATCCCGGCCTGCTGCGTTCATGGTGGGTGGGTCTGTGCACTGGATATGCAACTTCACCGTGGGACTTGTGTTCCTCTACATGGAGGTAAGGTGTGATCACACGACAGGACAAGACTTTGGCTTAAAATTAGTATCTTCACCCCTGTGTTCTTACAGAGAGCCTTTTTAATCCTGAAAGCTGTAAATGCCCAAGCTGGTTCCCAGTGCCTCTATCAGGATTATATATTAAGGGCAAGAAACAGATGTTAATCAGCACTTTTTTATCAGTCTGTTGCACATGGAAAAGAAAGCAGTTATTTTTTCCAGGTGAATGTCTGATCCTGAACTCAGGAGCATGGAAAGGATAGCAAATTCCCCAACTTCCATTTCAGCCAATTTTAGCTTTTGATCTCGAGGTCACTAGTTCAAACTGATCCCCACCAGTAGCGACCCATGAATTCCTATAGTTGCTGATTTTTGGCCTGGGCAAAGGGAGATGGTGAATTTAGTTTGATTTATGTAACAGACCCTTGACTTCCTTTTCCAGTATATCCATGGTGGCTTCATAAATCCACGGTGGTGGTGTGAGAAGACCACCCCTGACTTCTAGTCATTCAACTTAAGATACGTGCACATCACTGTAGCTGCTTTTTTTTATAGCTATTGCAGGGTTCAGCATGTCCAAATCACGTAATGTACACAACTGGAGCATTCCTCTGATGCCTGCTCTGTCTTCTTTTGTTGCCCCTAGGCTGGACTGGGGGCCTACAGCTTCCTCATCTTCTGTGCCATCTGCCTCGCCACTATAGTTTACATCTTCATTATTGTTCCTGAGACGAAGAACAAAACCTTCATGGAAATCAACAGGATCATGGCCAAGAGGAACAAGGTGGAGATTCGGGGTGACAAAGAAGAGCTTAAGGATTTCCACACTGCCCCAGGCGGGCAGACAGAGAAGAAAGAATTTGCCAGCATTGAGCTGTGACCCAGCTCAGTGACACAAGCCGGCACTTGGACTGGGTTTTGGTCAGTCACATGCAAGGAGTGTGCTATATTCCTCTGAGGAACTGCCATTCATGTGTTTGAGGGTCCAGCACGAGTGATGCCAGGCCTTTGGCACTTTGGGGTGGAGAGAGCCTTATTTGTTCTGAGGTACTTTGTTAAATGGGTTGATAATGGCATTTGTCCTGTCAACTCTTGTCCTTCCTTTGTGTGCTTCAAATGGCCACTAAACTGGAAATGCACATCACTATAATCTCACCCCCTCCCTGCTCACCCAACTCTCTCCTTCAGATCAAACCTAGTCCTGAACTGTTGCTGCTGAGTCCTTCCAAAGCCTTATTCTTGAGGTTAGGAGTCATCCATCCAGCTGATGCTTATTCACTGCCGATTTATAGCCATTTGTTTCACTGGTACTCTAGTCTTTGAGCTGTTTAGCTCATTTCACCCCCTAGTGTTTACATTTCAGTTGCCAAAGAGCAAGTCCCTCTCTTAATCCTTTAATAACCCCCATATCCCTACTCTGTACACATGAGCCAGTTGGAGCTCATTCGTCCCAGAGACACATCGTATTGACCCAGTAAGAACCTCCCAGCTGCGTTGCAGGGATCAAATCCAGGTTGATTCCTGTGCAGTGGGCTACAGGTTGGAGCCTGTGTTTGCAAAGGTGTCCAAACTTGTCTTCAGCTTCTCGCATCGAGTTGCTTAAATTTAGTATTTAAGCTAACTGAGAAATAACTCAGTTCTCAGGTACTTGAAACAACTTGAAAAAGTCATCAAATTATTTAGAGCTTGGTCCTTCTACGGGTTGCTGGTTGTGTCCCCTAAGGGGACACCATTCCACCTGAAGGCTGATTTTGTTTGGGAAAGCTCTGAGTCTGAAGAACTGGTGCTGACTCTCAGAAGAAAGTAAAGCGCACACTAATAAAACCCGAGGATTTCTTAAAGTATTTTTTAATTGAATGGGTTGGGGGGTTAATTATGGCATAATTTAACATGGGGAAATTATATTTAATTAATTGTTACGAGGACTGCTTCCCTCTGTTTTGAAAAAAGCAGAATTGTTGAACACCCTGGTGTGGATTTTGTTGTTGATGGAGATAGCCCTTCACATGGTTTATTTTAAACTTAGAAGAAGAGTTTTATACCTGCCCTCAAACTTGTGATGTATACATGTTGAAAAAGAAGCTGTTCCCATGCTCAGTCTCTACATCCATTTACAGAAAGGAAGGCATGCCACTGATGAAAGCACAATGATTGCGTAGGACCACACTGTCCTGCCAAGGGCTTTATGTACCCTGTCCTGTACAATACATCTGTAGGGTGGGGATCTGGTGGTCAGAAATGGGGATTTGATGGTGAGAAGTGGGAAGGTAGGATGCATGCAGGAAAGATTGTGAGAAACTGAGGCTTGATGAAGGATCTGAGAGATATTTTTACTGTGAGGGTAGTGAGACACTGGAGCAGGTTGCCCAGGGAGGTTGTGGCTGCCCCATCCCTGGAGGGGTTCAAGGCCAGGTTGGACGGGGCTTGGAGCAACCTGATCTAGTGGGAGGTGTCCCTGCTCAGGGCAGCGGAGGGGGGACTGTGTGATCTTTAAGGTCCCTTCCAACCCAAACCATTCTAGGATTCTGTATTTCACTTGAGAAAGTGGCTCCGTTGACCAAAGAGAGTGGCTCTTTGGCATGTAGGAAGATCTATGTATGGTGACCTAAGTCAAACTCCTGGGAGGGATGTGACAGCACAAGGTGTTGGACTCTGCCAAGTTCCGCTCTATTGTTTGCCTCTCTCCCACTGATGGAGGCTTTATTCCCTTGTACCTACTTGGAAAAATGACCTGGAGCACTAGCGGGTGCATAGTGAGCCTATACAAAGCAGAAGGAGAAACAAGCATCTAAGTTTTCCTTAGTTTCCCCAGCAGTTTGGGTTCTTCTGCTGCCTTTAAAAAAAAAAAAAAAAAAAAAGTTGGGGTCACTGACAGCTGGTGTCAGACTCCAGAATCACCCCTCCCAAGAGGGTCATGGAGGTTTCTCCCCATGCTATGATATCTCCCTTCAGTTGCCCTGGTTTGCACAGCGCAAGTGCCCGAACATCTGAAGGACTGAGAACTTGGCTCCACAGGTTCACATGAGTCATCCATCCTGCAAAACCATTGGAGAACGTCCCAAGAAGAGTGTCTCTATCTTTCCCAAGGACAAGTGTCCCTCCAGCCTGGCTCACATACCCCTTCTGGATACTCTTTGCTTTACCAGCTGCTCCATTGAGCCATAAATTTGCCATTCCAGACTGGGAGGCCCATGCCATGCAGTAGTGCAGCCAGTCTTGCACCTTGTGGTACAGGGGGAAGCTGATGAAATGGCCTCCTATCCATAATCCCACCTCTGTGCCTACGGTCATCACTAGCTCGTTATCCCTCTCCTGTGTGGAGTAGGAAAGAACAGTCTGAGTGCCAGCGTGCTGGGCTTTTGTCCAGAAACATAAGGTGAAGGCTTGGAGAGACATATCATGGCGAGGATGAACATTGACAAAACTCTCAATGTTTTCCACAGGGAAGTAGAAAGCTGGAAAAGTGCTGGATTTAATACCTGAAATAACCAAAAAGCCAGCTGTTACATTTCCTGCTGTGTTTATAAATCAGCCCAAATCCTAAAGAATATACTCATAGGAATGGACAGGGCTGTGGCAGTCTTGAGCCACAGTTGCTGCCATGTCGTACCAACGAGGGGGGATGGGGGGGTGGGCATTGAACTGATGAAAACTTTAGCTCCCTTGCTCAATTGTTTGGGGAAAATCACTTCCCTCTCCCCTCCTCTTTTCTTATCTTGTGTAAAATAGAGATGATGATTGTTTATCCTAGGGGAACTGTGAGCTTAAATCCCTCGCTGTTTGTTAAAAAGTGTTTACATGTTTCAGGAGAAAGTGATGGTGTCACTTCTTTCAGAAGAAAGTTGCGGTGAGAGTGGCTAGATTACAGCTAGCTTTAATGATGCTGTAGTTGAAGCATTTCCATCAGCAGGCCTAGATGTGGGACAAAATTCTACCTGCACGTATCAGTACCAAACCTATTAATGATTTAGTCCATCAAGGACAGCAGGGCATGGGCTCTTCACCCTTGGAAGGTAAGCTGGACTCAAGAATAGATGTGTGTTTCTCACCTGTGTGACTCACTCCATTCAGCAACTCTCTCTTCATGTCTTGGAGCTGCATCTGGATTTGTTCCAGCCTGAGGCTGAATTCTTCTGGATGGCATTGTTCTAGAGCAATCAGACAGCCGAACTTACAGAAGGCCAGGACCTGCACGTGGTTGATTTTCTGCTTTCTTGATTGTTGAAGGTTTGGGGGAAACTTTTGTTTTAAAACACAGTGTCTCACCTCCGTGTGGTGCCTGGCTGACCAGCCATGCCAGAGCGGTTTCTGCAATGGTGAGCGTACCTCACCTGTACGGATGGAGACGCACCTGAACCCAGTACTCATGCGTGGTGTCAGGTAGCACCACTTATCCTGGGAGAGCCGTGTGACCCCATTGCAGCTAAAGCAAGGGGCTGGCGGCTGTGTGACACCGCTGCAGCCAAACAAGGGGCTGGCACACAACCTACAGCCACCACTGCGCCGTTAGAAGCAAGACGTGTTGGCAGGGGGCAAAGAGGAACATGGGCCACCTCCACCTGCCGTGCAGGGACACTGCTGCTCCTGGGAAAGGCGAGCCCCACCGTGCCCTAGCTTAAGTGTCTTCGACATAACTCCTTCCACATAAGTTTCTTGCCCCTCCTGGGGGAAAGCCAGGATCCTCGCTGCTGGCTGCCCTTACCTTGGGTGAGTTTGGCGCTGAAGGAGGACTCCACCACCCGCCCGTTGAGGGGCTGAGCGTGCCGGTAGTCGTTGCGCAGCGTCCTGTTTTGCCAGTCCAGCAAGGTGTTCTCCAGGAGGCTGATCTGTGGGCGATGCAGGCTTATTATGGAGGGGAATGGGAACAACAGCTTTGCCTGGAAGCGCAGTGCAGATCCTGCAGCTCAGGATTTAAACAGAGTCATTTGTTCTAGAGGAACCTACAGCGTCTCTTGCTGAGCATTAGCAAAAGGAAAGGAACAGAACATGAGGGCTCTTACCAGCTAATTCAGGATAAAGACATTTTGCCTGAAGGCAGTTTTTGACATCTGCCTGATGATATGCATGGATGGAGATTTTGCTGCTATCCTGTAGCACACGGTTTTCTCACAAGTGCCTGCTAGCCTTCCCCCTGCCAAAAAGAGTATTTCTTTTTCAAATAAGAACACGCTGTGATCCCTCACTACTGTAGTCTCCACTTCGTCTTGTTCTTCCCCTAGGAAAAAAATGTTTCTAATGCTTCTCTTTTATTAAGGAAGATTAATCACTCTGCAAGATTCAACAGTCGGCTTATTACTTTTTCCTGCTAAAGCCTTTGTCCTGCCAAGGCAGGCAGTGAGGAGAGAAGGGGATCTTGCCATGGGACACTATTCAATTGCTGGGACAAGTGGGGTTGTACAGGGGACCACAAGGTCCTCTGTAATGCCTCTGCTGGAGCCGGGACAGACCCTCTCCTGTCACGGAGCAACTCACAGCTGGCACTCCTGAAACGGTGGGAGCCAGCTGCACAATGTCAGTGCAGACGAGAAAAAACCTGAAACAGTTTTCTAAAAACATGCCAATTATTCTATCGCTATTTTAACATTATAAATGGCTCTTTTATGGTTTGTAGGGGTGGGGGTTGGACACTCCTGCAGCAGTTTTTTGCCGTGCTGATTCTGCCTGGTCTCTTGTTTTTGTAGTGCTTCAGGATGGTTGAGCTCACCTGAGCAGAGCACTTTGTTATTGCTCACCAGACCTCAGGTAAAATACTGCTATACAAAAACCGGCCCTTGCTGTGATGTAGCATCACTTTGCTGTTGCAGTCCCTTGACATTACAGTTGCTTAGGAGTCTATCCCAAAAGCTCTACGTGAGAAATGCCCTATTAGATCCTCTGTTCCCAAAATCACTGTAGGACAGAAAAGGAAACTTGCGTGGAAAGGTGAAGCATGGAGGAAAGAGAAACTGCTCTGTCCGGTAAACAGCCATCACTTACCTGTGTGTGTGACAGGACAATGGGAGAATGAAAGATGGTCCAGATCACGCTCTCGGAGCAAGGGGGGGTTGTTAGTGAGCCCTGGTACCTGTAGAAGTGTGAGAGGTTTTCTGGCAGCATGGCTTGGACATCCAGAGAGACGAGCTTTGTTGATTGACCTCAAAAGGGAGCAGAGAGGTGATATATTAACAATTAATGGGGAACAAAGAGAAAGATGAGAGTGGTGTCAGAGCTGGGGTTGGCAAATCACTTCCACAGAATAGTTTGGGTTGGAGGGGACCTTTAAAGGCATGAAGTTTGTGTGGCTGAGGCTGCTTGGCCACATAACTGCAAGCAAAGGAACAACAAAACCCAGTACGTATGTACAGGAATTGAGAATATCTGGGATGGAGAAAGGCATTCCCAGGTCTTACCTGCAAACCTGATTTTTGCCAGTTTGGAAATGAATTCACTGTAGTAGGTATTCTCGAAGTGTCCATCCTAAACACAGCATAGAAACTTGAACAAAAGGTTAGTGACCTGCCTGTCCTTCTATACTACTAATGAGCTTGGGGAACTAATTGATGAATTGGGAGACAAAGAGAACAGATAGTATTGCAGATCTCAATGGGCTGGACAATCCCAGGCATGATAAGGTATGTACATGTAGATCTTGGGTGGAATAGTGAACTATAAGGATCCTTTTTCATCACTTCTAAATCCCCGTAAAATCAAGTGTTCCCACTGGCAAATCAGAGCAAGGCCTTGACGAACTGCAGGGAAAATCTGTACAGATGATAATCCATCTGTATTTATGGGGTAAATTTTTCTGGGGCTCCCAGATCATATTGGCTAGTACTGTGTCAACTGCAGATGGCATATGTAAAGAATGGTCCTGCTACAGCACAGCTTCCTCAAACCAGTGTCAGACATTATCTCTTAGGATAGATGAGCATAGCGAGTACAGGCTGCTTGTGCCTGGGCTGCGATTTTGGTATAATCAGCAATCACAGGCTGGCCTTGCTCCGCAGCCTGGGCGACAAACCTACCGCATACAGGAAGGCGAGCACAGCCAATCCATTTGGTTTGTCTTTGGCTTCTTCAAAGCTCGCGTAGTCAGCTGAGTTGTAATGGACAATGTGCAGCTGTCAGAAGAGAGACAGGGTCATTTAGCAAGAAGTGATAAATGGCTGCTTCGGTGCTTTAAAGGACCCAATGGGAGAGTCACCATGCCAATTCCTGCTGGTTGTGCCTCCCAACGCAGCCAAATAGACCTTTAGTTTAATAGGTTTGTGATGAATGTGGAGAAATAACTCCATCTTTGAAGGATATTAGTGCTATTGCAAGGGCTTTTAGTCTTCTGTGCCAGCACTCTCAGGTTCAGCCCTTGTGTAGCACCAACAACCTGCACTTCTGAGAGCCCCGTTTCTCCCGCTCGCTTCTGCATTCCTTCCTGCAGGCTTTGTGGGCTGCAGCATCCCATTTCCCCATTGCCAGCCCTGCAACGCGCCCTCCCGCCACCCCGCTCCGTTCACACGTACCTCTGCGAAGTATCTCATCCCGTCTATAGTGTGTTCGGAGCCGCTAGTCTCCAGGTCCAGGCCACCCCAGTGCAGATGCATCTGTACAGCTGTGTAGAGGCCTGGGAGCCCTCTGGAGATGCGCATGGTGGGTGGCAAATCAATCTGAACTGAAAAAAAAATAGGATTGGAGTCGGCAAGGGGTGCAGCCTTGCCCATTCCTGTAGCTGCACTGACAGCGCCTTGTGCTTTCTGCCAAGAAAACCCTCTCTGAAATAGGCTGGCACAGTCATGTTCTGGGAAATAACTCCAGTGTGCGAAGAAAACCACTGAAGCTTAAAGTTAGGTGTGCATAAAATCTTTCCTGACCTCAGGCTTGTGCACCACAAAGATGACTGGCCGCTAGCTGTGTCTGCAGACTTTTTTCCGTCTGTTTTTTTCCCCTTAGGCACTAATAAAAGTGCTTTAATGCTCATCTCTCTCCTAGCACATCACATCTTGACGGCTCTGCACAGATTTGTTAACTACTTTATTTCCACGGAAGAAAAGGGGGATAGAAATCAACAAAGTGTCTGGCCTTATCTAACCTGTCATCAGAATTTCCAGTACTCTGGACTTTGCATTTTCTAGGAACAGGCATGCCAGGCCAGAGCCCTGGAAATTTGAAAAAAGCTGCGTTAATGCTTGAAGGATTTGTAGAGACAAACCTCTTCGCTTCTCCTTGCCAAGGAGTATTCACAAAGAGACTATGAAACACTTGTCTTCCTGCTAATGCACTGCCACAAATCATGTATCTTGTTAATAAATACGCCCAACCTAGGAGTGAAAATGGAGAACTGCCTCATCCTAATGAAAGCCTAAAAATAGCAACTCTCCTTGCAAAATGGAGCACAGTGTATACGATTCATTAGTCATAGTTTGGGTTTATGAGAAGTTTCTTTTGTTTTTAAACTGTTTACAGACAGACAAGATGAAAACATATTTCCTTAATATCCCGAAGAGTGTAGAGTGGGGGGAAAAAAACCCATCTACCTTAGTTTTTATGGAAGATCTCTGCTGACTGCCTTCTATAATTACGGTTATTTACCTCAAGTACCTCACTATGGTTTCTTCATTGTGTAAAACACAGCCAGAGAACTGTGCTCTGAGTTCACGGGAAGCTTAACCCTTCTGTAAGATACTTTATGCAAATACTTTGCTGAAAGCATATGCAGGTAGGAGACAGCCTGGTTTTCTTCTACTTTTCACCCACGTAAAGTGTGCGTGGAAAGTGAGCGCTCTGAGCTGGAAGTGCCTTACTCTGTCTTCCCTCTGGTTTTGCCAGGCAGTGGGAAATCCGCTGGGATTCTGAGCTCTGGGGAGACCTTAGAGCCCCTTCCAGTCCCTGAAGGGGGCTACAAGAAAGCTGGGGAGGGGCTGTTTGCAAGGGCATGGAGCGACAGGACGAGGGGCAATGGTTTAACCTAGAGCAGGGCAGGGTTAGGTTAGACATTAGGAAGAAGTTCTTTACAGTGAGGGTGGTGAGACACTGGCCCAGGTTGCCCAGAGAGGTGGGGGAGGCCCCATCCCTGGAGACATTCAAGGCCAGGCTGGATGAGGCTCTGAGCAACCTGATCTAGTTAAAGATGTCCCTGCTGACTGCAGGGGGCTGGGACTAGATGGCCTGCAGAGGTCCCTTCCGACCCAACACATTCTGTGATTCTAATCTGAGCACAACCATGCCATCTTCTAGCGCTTCAGCTCTGCAATTTGGGCTCTTGTACCTCACGGCCTCACAGGTCCCAGCACACGCGGCCAGCTTCTCTTCCCAGCGCCGGGAAATGAGTTAATGAGTTAATGAAGGCCACAGTTGAGGTCCCAGTTCCAAGAAAAATCTCCCACTGGAGGAAATTGCACATACCCTGCATGAATGATGTTTTAATCTTCCAGAGCTCTGTGTGTCCTCCCTACCTACTACAGGACTAATCCTGTTTGGGGAGGGGGGGAGGAAAAAAAAAGTCCAAATGACAAATACAAAAGGCTTCATTAACCTAAGGTTACCTGTGTGAATGCGTCTGCACAGACATGTTAGATTGGTGCAAATTCCTTATGCAGACACTCTGCACTACTGCAAATAGGCTTTATCAGGCGGGATTAACCTGGTAATTACACAACTAGAGAGGAAGAGTAGCTGTTTCCAGGCGAGACACTTGGTCTTCAGTGCCTGGGAGCCTGTAAGGAGAGTCCTGCTGATAAATCCATCTCCTGTCCCTTTCAGAGCTGCTAATGTGGTCCGGTGGAATATTTTCCTTAAGAGATATTTCTACTCTGTCCCACCTTACTGAAGGCAGTAGGAACACCTAGCCTGACCTCAGAGCTGTCAATCAGGACAGTCATTTTGCTTTGTGCTTGACTCAAGTGCCCTGCATCAGAAAATCGCTGTTTTGAGGTTAACAAAAGAACAGGAAAATACACACGTGCAGGAATTAATTAGTAGGCAGCCAGGGTAGCAATGCTGACATGAGAGCTTGTAAGTGAACGCTGAGCTTGTGTGGGCGACAAACAGGAGTACTTATTCATTTTGACTTTTAGAAATACAATCACAACGGTCTCTCTCTGAAGGCAGGATGTCTCACATCACTTCATTGCCTTGTTCTCACTCCGTACTTCTCTCTCTGCTACAGAGGGGAAGAAAGGACTGTCGTGTGGGATTTCAGAGCTACCAGTTTGGCTTCAAACACCTTCCCCACTGCAGCTATTAGAAAATTCTCTCATTGCTCATCTGTAGTCCAAAAGCATTATCCCAACAGTACCAGCTGATGAATTATTTAGACAATGAATTGCAGACTGCAGGAGGGGAATCCAGGACCTCCTAAATCATGAGCCTTGCCCTGGGACTCTGTGGCTGCAGGCAAGGCTTTTAACCCGCGCCGTGCTTCAGCGTCCCTTCCTGAGACCTGAAATACCGAGCCTCTGCCTGCAAGGGAGGGATTCTCCTGTGTGTTGTAGTTCACATGACCTATACCTACCCAAACCTCAGGTGCAAACTGGCGACTGAACTGTTCCCTATTCCTGTCGCTTCTAGTTCTTGTTATTGCACAGGGGCAAAAGATGCGTTTTCTGAGTGCAGAGAGGAGTCAGAATGTACCAAATACCATTCACTACTATAGTCTTTTAGTACGCTGAAAGAAAGGGTGAATCTGTAACAGTCTAGCTGCCTTTTATCCCTTTTTAATGTCTGTCAGAGAAAATATCTTGCAGAATCATAACCACCTTTTATTTCTCTGGTTTATATATGCGTTTCTGGAGAGCTTTCCTGTGTGATTGCAGAAAACAGCAAAACTAGGAGAGCAGGAGGAGATAGCAAAGCAAAGTGAGTTTAAAAAAAAATTTAAAAAAAGGGAAAAGGGCATTGTCTGTGAATAGCATTTCAATCAGCTAAAACGAATAATCTGTTCCTGCACTGTCATGAGCTTGACATCCTCCCAGGACCTCTGCTCAGCCAGGGAAGAAAAAACTGCCTACCCCTATGGCAAAGCTGCCTTATTCCACTGCATTTCAACCTAGTGTCACTTGCTGGCCACAAAACGTTTGTGCTAATGTTCTAGCTACAGCAGAATGCTGAGGTGAACACGCAGGAGCTGTTCCCGTATCCTGCGTGCACTGGGAGAATACATACATGAACTCATAAAGTCTCCTTTATGCCCCAAATGCAATATAAGCGCATGCTACGCTGCCCGGGTGAAATGTCCAGAGGAGACACCACAGCCTGCTTTATAGCTTAAAAGCAGAAAGCTGTCAGGTTCAGGTATGTCTTCCATCAGCTGTCCTAGCGGAAGGTATGTCCTTTCTCCCGTTGAACTCAGCCCAGTTCGATGCACGGAAACCCGAGCTCAGCAGCGCAGGATGCGAACCAAGAGGTGTGGCTAAAAGGGCTGGGTTTTCAGGGCAGCCCTACCACTAAAGACATCTGCATTTCAAAAACGTAAGGCCTTTTCTTTGCTGCTGCTGGCCTCTTCCCTGCGCTCTTGGCTGCCAGCATCACGCATTGCCATGGAAACGGGGCACAGGAGGCCCCAGGATGCCGCGTGTGCAGTGATCCGTGCCTGTACCACACAGTGGCTCAGGGCAGAACAGGCTGAAGGGGACAGGCAGCATTTGCTGCCTTAGAGTTCTCCTTCTGACAGAAAGGCGTCTGACAGCTAGAGCTGCTGCAGGACCAAATAACCTCCTTGAGACATAGCCCTGATTTATGAGTCACACTGCTCCTTTCCCAGCAATGACTTCTTCACCAGCTCCTCGTTTCGGGTAGGTAATGAGAAGGATCCCCCCAGTCTTACCAGAGTGACCGTTGTTGGTCATCGTGAAGTCCCCTTGCAAAGGCCCATCATAACCACTCAGCTCCAGCTGCAGTAGCTGGGGGTTGTACCTCACTCTTTTCCTCTGGATGTCAATTGGAGACTGGTGTCTGCCAGCACAGCCTGCGAAGTGCTTTCCCCAGTGCTCTTCATCCAGCTCTCCTTCTGGGTGGAGGAGAAGCAAACCAGGTTATTAGGACATGGTGAGAACTGCTGTTAGCTCAGGAGAAGGAAAACGCTCCTCATTTGCCAGCAGGGCATGCCAATCTAGTTATTATAACACCAGGAGCTGCAGCAATAAAAGGTTGCTCTGCCTTCCCTAGGGTGAAAATACACATTATTCTGTCTGCAGGACAACGGTGCTGCAAAATAAGAAACCTGCATTGCAGTAACAGCTTACTGATCGCTGGAGGCTGAACCTCGACCAAAAGAGACGCGGTGTTTATGTAGAAATGGGAATTTAAATGGCTCTCAGCTGCCGAAGGTGTGGAATCAGGTTCTCGGCCAATGTGAGAGTGAACAGGACCAGGGCAATAGGTGGGCAGTCTCTGCTTAGGACCAGGAACTGGCAGCAAATTTGCTATTTTTAACTAGGGAGAGACATAACAAAAGAAGAATAGGGGTGAAATGGTTTAAATAAATGGAATCTTGTGTATGTTTTCTGGGATAGGAGTGGTCTGGGGTGGCTTGGAAGTCCTGGGTGTGTTTTTTATTAACAAAACCTCCTCTCCTGAGCACAGCGCCATGCCTCTTCCTGGCACTCCCTTTTTACACACGACAAATAATGACAAAGCGATCCTTGGTGAGACAGATCCTGGCACGGAATAGGACCTGGGTGTCCCAGTTTCACGATTCGGTTGATTGCTCTGAGCTCTTGATGCCCCTAAAGGTTCCCCCTTTGCCATGGGACTAGGAACTAAAGTCCCTGGCTTCACCTGCACGTGCTCATCGTCCCTGCAAGTAGTTAATGCTAAAACCCTCCCGTGGTCACCTACAGATGGAGCAAACATGTAGGAGACCCGGCATGCTGGATGCTTTCCTTTTCCCAATGGCTCTAAGCCTCTAAACCCTAATTTGAATCTTTCCTGCAGAGGTCTGAGTGATGCTGAAACTACTGATAAGTGCTTGAACCCTTCAAGGCTATTTGCCCTCTCCATAGGCTATATTTATGATTTTAAGCATAAGTAGGAATTTTGCTTCTATCTCTGCCACAGCTGTGACTGACAATCAGTATGGAAACCTTTCTTTTTCACCCCAGAACTGTAATATATTGATCCATGTCAGAGCCATGTCCGTCTGAGACAAACAGAGCTGGAGCTAAGGGATAATCATCGTGCAGTTGCTGAACTCACCCACCTCAAATCCTGCAGAGATGGCTTGGATGGAGAGGTGATTGTTTTAAAAAGAAAATAGTTCATCTCCCTAACTTTCAAATTATTATAATTACAGCCACACCTGGGGATTTGTTACTATTTGCCAATTCTTTTATTTTTATTTCATTTAAGCAGGTATTTATTTCCTGACGTGGATGAAATATGGGGGGGCTTAGGAGATGCAGACAGCCTGGCCAAAAAAAAATCCAGAGAAAACTTCTGCAAACAGCTTAGTGTCCTAATTGCAACATCGCCTCTATTCAACAATGTCCTTTGTTGTAGCTTGATTCCCAGCCCACTGAAGATTGTAAAAGGACTACCCTTTACTTCAATGAGCTCTGCAAACAACCCCCTGAAACAAACGAAAAATCAGATAAAACTTCACAAAATACATAAATACATAAATAAGCACTTCCCAGTGATCTGTACCGCATGGGATATGACAATAAAATAATGAGCAGGCAGTATTTAAAGCTTTTCCTTACAGGATCATCCAAAGGGCAGCTTTTATTCTAACACATTGGAAAGATTTTCCCCATTGTTTGAACCTCGTGTTTCTGCCAACTCTGACAATGCGTCCCAGCCACACAAAGGAGTGAAAAGGGGTGACATTGAAGAGAATCACTTTCAAGACACACAGGCATCGATAAAGTGGAATAAATTAGCTGCTCTGCGGAGATCTTTCACAAATGGAAAGAGAGTCAAGCCGAGTGTTGCTTCTGCGATACAAAAAGGATGGGAGCGTCTTTAGCAAGCTGGCGGTAAGTAGCAATCCCAAAACAGCCTCATTTTTCATTACCTTTGTACGTCCAGTGCAGTAGGTGAGAGCAGCTGAGACGCAGCAGGAGCAGGTGGAACGGGGCAGCTGTGATCCACATCTCCCTCGCTGTCCCTGCAGTCGGAACCAAGGTGGGGAGCGCATTTCTTTAAAAATCTTCAGGAAGCGTAAATACCAATTTCCTCTAGGTTCGGGCTTTCCAGCACCCATCCCGCCCTTCTCCCCCATCCAAAACAATAAAAGCAAACAATGCTACAGAGACACTTTATTTGGAAAGTCAGCTTTAAACAGTAAAGGCATGTTATTGATCCTCTGAACCCAAGCTGTCTGCGCAAATGGAACAGGTTTGCCCCCATGGCTTGGAGTCACGGTCTGGCCCCAGCTGATACACACTCTCTGCCCATTTTTCCTGCCCATTCAGTCCTGATGAGCAGGTAGAAAATCTTCCTTGCAAGTACGTGTAAAACAAGGCTTTGTAAGCAAAGATACCTAACACAGCTCTCAAACACTGTCCTGAGGTGGCCAACTCTTCCCTTCTAACACAGAGAAGGAGCCAAGGCAGAGGGCATTTAAGCGACTGGTTTACAAAAGCGCTGAGCATTCACAGTCTTAATAGAAGTCAAAATTGTAGACACTTAACTCCTCTGAAAATAGGACTTCTGAGGCCAGGTTTAAAAGTGCTCCACTCCTACAAGCCTAGTATTTCAAAGCATTTTGCTTTCAACACCTTCCCTGCTCTCTGAAAACTTAGTTTGGCATGTGAGAGATTTGCAACCTTTGGAAAATTCAGAGCTCTGAAAAACTGTTTAGACCGCTGAAAGATACAGGCACGATACAAGATGCTGACACCCTGGTGGCTTTTTGAAAAAGAGAGAGGAATTCAAATAAAAACCAGCCGGTGTCAAGTGTCTAAATGCTCTTGCGGACTTCAGCAGCTGCTCTGTACATCTTCAGACACTTGATTTCCTTAAAAGTGTGTCCCAAGCAAATAATTGCCCGAGGTCCAGTAAAAAAAGGGTCATTCAGCAGAGCAGGGAACAGAGCGCGGATTTCTGCCTGCCTTTTTATATCCTGCTACTAGGCAAATGTCATTCCCTTTGAAAAGCCTTCTCCTCCCCCAAGAATGACACACTACCGACAGCCCTTTCTGCCCAGCAGGGCCTCTCGACCCCTAAACCCATGCTTTAATAACAAAAAGGGAGCAGAAATCTCCCCAGGAATGGAATTTTTCACCTGGTGCCGAGGAGAGCTACAGCCTCCACCAAAGGCAGTACGACTTTGCTGTTGATTTCAGGTGACGGGCAGCGATACTAAACACTTGGTGAGAAAGCTCACAGCAGTGAAATCTCAGCACTTCTGTTTGCAGCGTCTCTGCCACTTGCCATAAGGTTTGCAATTACTGTTTCCAGCTAAAAGGTACATAATAACAGCAATTCAACAATAAGAGCCATAGGTGAGTTACGGCTTTCATGTGAAATCAGGTTTCTAGGATTAAACTGTGCTGAAGAACAGAAGCAGATATTTTATTCAAAATCTTATTCTTTGCAAGTGAATTGTTAACATTAAAAGGCCTTTCCTGGTTTGCTGTTTTATGCAGTGCATATTTAATCTTTGGGAACTGCTGTAATATCGAGTTGATTAACGAGATGTGTATTTTTCCCTTTGTCCCCTAAAGAAGTCATTTGTTCTGACAGTTGCACTGAACTGTGTAAGGACTAAACTAATGAAACGTGCCCTGCGATGCACTTCATAATCCTTGTGTATCCAGTTGGGTGGATAGGCTTTGAAATTAGCTGAGAAGAGAAATTTTGGGGGTTTATACCTGTTATACGCTCCAGGATTCCACGCAGCAGCGCGTGAGGGAGTGAACAAGTGTCAGGAACAGGAGGTCACCTCTGCACCAAAGCGTCCCTCCCCTCGCCCTGCCGCTGTGTGCGTGCCAAGGGTGTTTAAATGGGTGTCACTTAGGGACAAGCTCTCTCGCTTGTCTGTGCTTTATTGATCAGCCAGCCCAGTCTGCACAAAGGATTTGAAATAAAGCCCATTCGGGAATGTACTGGTGCCAGGAAACTGGAGATGACAGTGTATTAATTTTTAATGGAGCTTTTGCAACACGTTAAATTGTTGACGTTTCACCTTGGCATCAGCAGGAGCTGCAGGTGCTCGGCACATCCAAACCCCAAATCTCTGTTAGCTCAAGTTAGCTGCCCCCAGATTCGTGGCTACTCTGGAAGACGCAGCAATCTGGGGAGAGGAGTTACTAAGGGCACCAAGTATGAATTTCGTTTGGAGTTATGACCTAAGAATAATCTTAATTACACTCTTAAAATGTATTTGAATATTAAGCTTCTAACCACAAGCTGAATAATAAGGAAGGAGTCCTTCTCCTGTATGAAGTATTCCACATACCGAGAGTCGCTTATTGGTTCTTGGAGCTATTGCTTTTTTTAGTGTATATGGTATTAAACCTGGCTGGCTTGAGGCTTGTCTCTAGTAGTTGTCTGTTTTCCTACCTCAATATAATTGTTCGAGAGAAGTATGGACGCAGTGCCTAGGAACTCCAGCTATCACGGCAGGACAGTGCTTGAAGTAAACTGGTGTTTTACAGGCGGAGAAGATTGTAGGTCTAACAGGAATCATCTCTGCACCCAGATTTAGCCGGCGGGAAAATCTAATGTCCGATATCTCAGCCATGAGTGTTCTTAGCATGATTTCTTCACAAAGGCAGGCGACTTTCACACAGACACAGATATACGGACTTCAGCCTCCCCCCTCTCGCCCCGACTACAGTAGGAAATAAGCCTTTAATCCCACATCATTGGCTTCCATGCACTTTGCTTTTATCTCTACAGTTTTCCCTGACTCTTTGCCATCTTTTAAATCCTGCTTCTCCCAGGCTATTCCCTCTGTCCTCGCTGGCCTAAAGCACAGCTCAACTCAGACTTTCAGAGCCACTCCGAGTATCGGTTGCCACATTAAAACCTTGCATTGCATTGAAGTAGCTGGCTCGACACCTCAGTGCTCCTTTGACCCAGAACTTGAAAGGGTTAACTCCTTTCCCTCTGAATCAGCAGGAATTTCATTGGGGGTTGCAGTAATAGCTGCATCGCTCCCAAGTCCAGCAAACATTTGACCAGGAACAGGCTGTTTGATGTGGGACAGACAGATTGCCTTCAATCAGGCTATCTAGGTTTTCATAAGTGAGTCTAAAAACCTCTTCAAATAGAGCTCTCCCTGCTGAAGCCGTGCTGGATGAAGAAAAGTGTTCGGAGCCTACACAAGTTTTACGAAAGACAAAAAGCGGCTAGTGCTGGTAGACCCAAACCCATGAGTAAAGCTGGCAATAGCTGTGCGGATGGAAACATGAGACCCTTTTATTCAACAAGACCTGTAAGGCTTTTACATCTTCCTGCCAAAACTGGCCCTCGCTTCTTTGAAATTTTGCCCATGCTTCCTTTTTATTTTTTTTTTTTCCCCCCTGCCCCTGCCCCCTGGCTTTCAACTGCCTGCAGAGACCACAGAAGTCAGAGGTAGAAAAGTGGCAGAATTCATTTCTCCAGCTCACACAATCCCTTTAGGTCTCCTTCCTGTTATATAATATTTTGATGTGTTCTGCTAAATTCACCTTCTACTGACATAAATTCAGCTACATTTGTTGATTCTACCGAAGCTTTGTGATAGATACAGGCTTTGAGGTAGTCCTAGAGAGACACTGGAAGTTTACACCAGTGTTCCCAAAAGCAGGATTTGCCTGATATAAAGCAGAGAGGTTTCCTCAGCAAATCCCATTTCACAGTCTAACAGATCTCAGCATTACCTACCTGCAGTTCATTGTCAACCGAAATTTTCTTTTGCTCAGTTTCAGCCAATTAGTCTTAGTTATAGCTATAGCCCTTGGATTGTCTTAAAATACTCTTCCCTCTTTAACGTTCACATCACTTCTGGGGTGTTATCACCCCAGTGCATCACCAGCACCAGCAGCCTTTCACTCGCCATTTCCCCAAGGTGGCGAAAAGGACAATGAGATGCTATAAAAAGAGGAGAACATGGTGAAATAATCCCTCTTTGTTTTCATTTCCAGGAAATGTAATTACAGGTCTTGTAACGACTATCTAGGTCTGCTCCACAGACTTTGCTGAAAGTGACTTCATGTTCTGGATCTTTATTTGAGACTTTGAAAAAAAACCCAAAATATGAAGGGAGGCAAAACATGAGCCGGCAACGCACACTTGCAGCCCAGAAAGCCAACCGCATCCTGGGCTGCATCAAAAGAAGCGTGGGCAGCAGGTCAAGGGAGGTGATTCTGACCCTCTGCTCTGCTCTGGTGAGACCCCAGCTGCAGTACTGCGTCCAGCTCTGGAGTCCTCAGCACAAGAAGGACACAGACTTGTTGGAAGGGGTCCAGCAGAGGGCCACAAAGATGATCAAAGGGCTGAAGCCCCTCTGCTGTGAGGACAGGCTGAGGGAGTTGGGGGGGAGTTCAGCCTAGAGAAGGCTCCAGGGAGACCTTAGAGCCCCTTCCAGTCCCTAAAGGGGCTCCAGGAAAGCTGGGGAGGGACTCTGGATCAGGGAGGGGAGCCATGGGACGAGGGGGAATGGTTTTAAACTGGAAGAGGGGAGATTTAGATGAGATATTAGGAAGAAATTCTTTGCTGTGAGGGTGGTGAGACCCTGGCCCAGGTTGTCCAGAGCAGCTGTGGCTGCCCCATCCCTGGAGGGGTTCAAGGCCAGGTTGGACGGGGCTTGGAGAAACCTGGGCTGGTGGGAGGTGTCCCTGCCCAGGGCAGCAGCGTGGCACTGGATGATCTTTAAGGTGCCTTCTAACCCGAACCATTCCATGGTTCGACGATTAGGGGAGGGGGAGGTCAGTCTTCCCTCTGTACTTAGCATGAGGTAGGCAGGAGCGTGGCCTGAGGCTGGGGTCTGAAGGAGTGATGTTGAGAGCTGGCCTGGGAGACTATTTTTCCATCCAGGGCTCTGTGCTGTGGACTGGATGGTGGTGGGATAAAGAAGGAATAATTTGGTGGCAAGACAGCTCAGCAGCACATGCAAATACCTGTCCACCTTCTCAGACACTGTGTTATTAATACTTTGTACGTATCCGCACCTCCTTCCATAAAAATACTCATTTTCCTCCTGATCTCATAGTGTAATAACATGCAGAGGAAGCACAGCTGCTGCTCAGTCTCTCTGCAAAGCAATATTAGCAGTGCTCAAACACAGGAGAAGACCCAAAGCTCCTTAACAAACAAACACTCTTCACAAAACAAATGAGAGCTCTGGAAATGTGGCTGTTGCCCGCTGCTGGGTAAGCACTTTTCCTTCTTATTTCAGCTGCATTGTGTGTTGAGCAGCTGTGACATCCAGTGGCCAAACACAATACAGTTGGGTTTTCTACAGAACTCTTCGTAGATGGTAACAATAACAGAGCCCTTTCCATTGCACTTCTCATCTACAAAGACCCGTGTAAACAGTAATTCATTAACCCCTACACAGCTCAATGGGACAGATGAACGTAGTGACCCCAGAAGTACACGTGAGAAGGGGAAAGTACTCTCCAAGCTCTCCACAAGCTCTGTAGGGAGGAGAAGAGCCTGCCCCAGGGCCAAAGATCAAGCCCTTCACCCACCACTGCAGGGCAGCTGCTGAGAGATAAGGGATCAGAAAGGTGCAGCTCATCATGCAGCATCTGATGGAGAGGCCACACCTGAGGGAAGGGTTGGGCTCTTTTCCCCTAGAGCAAGAGAGCCCACGGTTCTGGGGGAAACCTCTTTGAGAGGACAGAGCAGGGCCAGAGCTGGTTTGGAAGAGATGCTTTGTCAGAGGCCTGGCCAGAGGAAAAGGCTTCTGCAGGGAGTTTTCTGAAGCTGTTAGGGGACTTTGTTGATAGATGTGGAAGGTAGGGAGCATAAACACGGATTTGGATTAAGAAATACAGTGGTGGAATCGAAGAAATGTGACCGTAATGAGATCCCAGTGGTTAACTGGGATTCCTGTTGTGACAGGTAAATTGGAAGACGCAGAAAATGAGAACACAAATCAGTGGAAAAGAGGAGCTGCGTCTCACCCATGGAGCAGGGCATCCCAGACAAATGCTAGCAAACATCTGTTCCACAAAGAGAGAAAGAAAGAAATGGACCAAGAGATGGGTTTTCCACTGGCTCATGTTAATGGGGAGGAATAGTGTGTATAAAGTCTCTGATGGAGGTTTAATCATAGCATTTGGAGCATTTCAGGTTTTGCTTAACTCTTTGCCTGTGCTTGAGGTACGTGCCGAGGGAGCTGGGTTGGTGGCCAGAGCGCATTTGCTGAGCTGCTGGCAGCCTGTGGGAGTGAGTTTTCAGTGAGTGTTACAGGTGCAGTCACTCCATGTCCCATAGGCTGTAAGATCCAGAAGATATGTAAAAGTTACGTGTCTAGGTACGAGGTTGCCACATTCAGTTTCCTTTCTAGCCCATGCAGAGAAACAGCCTTGCTACAGATTCTGTGTTTTATATGGATACCTCCGAGCTCAATCCAGACATGGATTTCCTTTTGATTATAAAAGCAGACTCGCATGACTCGGAGATCCAAACTATGGGCAGCTGCACCCAGTTTCAAAGATCAAGAAATCAGTCCTTGCTTTCCCAGAGTCATCTGTGCCCCAGAGTTTGCTTGTTCAGACCTGCAGCGGTATTTTTTGCCGCAGGCGAGGTCCATGCGGGGACGTTAAGGAAGAGCCTAAGTGCCCGCCAGCCCCTCCTCTGCCAGTAGCTCACCACCACTGCGCTCTGCCTGCCCAAGAGGGGGAAGATGGCAGGAGCTAAAAGTGATTCCCATGAGAATGAGGTCGGTTTTTTAAAGCAGGAAGACAACATGAAGGAAATTTAAATCCTGCTGTCTGTGCTGTACCTGTTCTGTGGCAAGAGAATCCTGCTTGATAGCCCTTGTGCTTTGCATAAGAATTATGCACTCATTAAGAAAACAAATGAGTTGTTATTGGTTTACTCATACTGGCTTTTTTCACGTTTCCATTCTAAAAAACACTAAATACCAAATACAATTTCTTAATGGCTAATCAGTTCCTAGCTTGCTTTCCCCTTTACAGCAGAATATATTTCACAGTGAGAGGGAAAGACCTGCTCAGCAAGGAGTCCCCAACACCCTGTAAGAAGCAGTGGAAGCCTTGCACGCTGGCCGCTATAAAGGGGATTACTTAATGGTTTCGTCATGGTTTGAATGAGCAGCTATGGCCTTTGGATGCACCATTCCTGGCAATTAATATCCAGCTGGTTTAAAAGCTTTCCGTTTCACCCCAAATCACCGTATCAGATCATTAGCTGCTGGTAAATGTACTCGTTGGTATTAGCACCCTGTTTTGTGCATTGGGTCACTTCCAAATAACCCTTCACCATCACCTGAAAATGGATATAGTAGTTTTATAGGTAGGTTAGCATTTACAGTAGTTAAAAAGTAGTATATATTTTTCCTATTGCAGCCATCTTATCTGCTTTTTTGCTGTTGCTGTTTGTTGTGCAGTAATGTTCCATTTCAAATAAAGCATGTTCAAAGTATTCTGCTAGTACATGAATGTCTAACGCGGCTCTCGTATATTCCTGCAGGCTGATGACTGACCCATGCTACATATTCATAGCTGCACACAAACCTGTGTCCACAGTATCACTCCTCAAAAATGGCCAGTTAATCTAATGTTACCTGCAGCTTCAGCATCCTTTAAACCCTTTTTAGTACTAAATAAACTCTGAGCTCCCACTTCATAGAAAATCAGACATAAAATTCTCTGGCCAAGGTCTGCAAGCCCTGCTGGCTTGAAAACCGGGGACAGTAATTTCCATAGAAAAGTCAAATTCCCAAACCTACTGAAGCCAGCTGGAGTTGGAGAAAATCAGAAACCAGACTGTCAGGTGAGACAGCAGGCTGAGGTTTTGTCACTCTGATAGCAGATCCTCACTGACAGCTCTTTGTTTCATTTTCGTGCTGTAATTGCAAGTTTTCTACATGAGGACCTCAAAAGATCTAATTCAGTCTATGTCCTTCCCTTTCAGACCCCAGTCATTGTGCTGAAGTTACTTTCAGACTGGCTATTAAATGCAGGAATTGGTAGCTTTTAAGTAATTTTCAGGACACTAACTAGTCCATCTCTCAAATCCTGGGAGAAGAGAGGAGAATTAAGAGAAGCAGTGGAAGATAGAAGCGTTAAGACATCAGGTCTGTCATCTCAAGTCATTTCATTATTCATGTGCCTAAAACCTGTGGTGTTTAATCCCAGAGTTAAGCTGTAAGACAAAAGCATGACAGAAAAGGGGCATGAGACGCATGAGAGAAGGATGTAAAGTCAGAGGAGGTTTTGAATGCCTGGAAGAAAACATGTTAAATAATCATTCGATAATTTTAACAGATACCCAGAAACACCTTTAGTCAGACTCTGCCATTACCTTGCCAACAAACGGTCCTCAAAAATACCACGGTCTGCAGAGCCAATGATGAGAAGAAATCTGGGCGACGCGGTGCTGGAGGTGCATCTGATCGCCTTCCTCCGGAGATCCCAGCTCGGCTGCGGTGACGTAGGAAGGCAGCCAAAACGCCTCCTTGAAGAGGCCACCTCAATGCAGGACTGCTTTGCAAAAGGAAGCCTACCAAAACATGAACAGGCCGGCACTTGCAGAGCTGTTGGCTGGAGCAGAGGAGGGTGGTGCGTGCGCAGCGACCCAGACACACGTTCTTCAGGTGTTTTGTGAGGCACTGGGGTGTAAGAGAAGTCCCTGCAGCGTTCAGGAAGCGCGTTCAAGATGCTAGAAAAGCTCACGCCCTGGAACGCACCCTGCACTGTGTAATGGTTATTAAGCATATTAGTGCACCGGCAAACAAGTCCTGATCTGCGGTGGTTCTGCTCATCAGAGGATGCATCCTCAACTGTTTGAACCAGCGATTTCACACTCTGAACTCCCCTGCCCAACCGCTTTAACCGGGGAAGGAAAAGGCTGGCCTCGTCAGCTGCTGTGCTCATAAGCGTGCTGCAAGCAATCAATAAAAACTCACATATATTACACTTACCATTTCACCATGGCCCGCAAAGCACAAGGGATGACTAGGCCTTGCAATGGAAGGGGAGTTTGATCACGAGAATTGTTTTCCGTTTCTGGGTGGTGGATGCCTGTAAGCCAGATCTGTGTTGGTGTTTTTCCCCCATCTGCTCCATCAGTGTGTTACACCAGTGTGTCAGCATGCTCGCGGGGGCTGCCAAATTGGATTAAAAAGCTGCAGTGCCTTTATGTTTCCTGAAACTCTCTGTTCCCGGTTGTCCACCCCATTAGCCATATACCCCCTCCCAAACCATGAAAGAAGCATATTATTTTAAAAGAGTGCACTGAGTATTTGATTAACTGGTAACAAGCCTGGATTCCCACAGAAACTCATGCCAGTTAGATATCTCATAGCCTTAGGGATGCTCAACTTTTCCTTTAAAGAAAGAGAAAAAGAAAAATCAGGCAGAATACATGACTGAGCAGTGGCATTTTTAATATCAGCTCTGACTTTTCTTGTAGTATGTATGGCAGAGTGCAATCTTAAATCTGCTGATCCAAGAAAAATTATACCAACACCTGAACAGTGCCAGACTACTGATCATGGATGCCAGATCAATGCTGCCTCCAGCTACTGTAGTGTCTTCAGCTGCTCCCTCTCGTGCGGACACACGATTCAGTGGAGCGGACACGGCTCTTGGCACGGCATCTATGGCCAGACCGCGGATGAGTCCTGTCTGCCGGGGATGGGACCATGCGAGTTAAGGGGGGATGAAGATTCTCAGCACACAGCTTGTTGCTCACACTCCAGCGGAGGAAACTTGCTCGCTTTGTGACGTTTTTGTCGTCACAAGGAAAGAAGAGCCAAAGCAAGGGACAAGTTTAGTTTGGTCTTCTACAGCGAGTCCTCTCCCACAGCTTTGGTTCAATTAAACAGGCGTACTGAGATGCAACAGACTCAGTGCTCAGCCTCCCTGGCCAGAGGGTTTGCTTTATGCTCCACTTCTGCCCACCACCAAGCTAATTATGACCTCTCATAACATGTCTTCTATTCCCAAATAGCACCCTACCATACTCCCCCGTCAGTTTTTTGCTCAATTCAGCGTTGAATTTCCCTTGGCCTTAGGCTTTCTTGTGCTCCATCTTTTCTAGCTCATTATAAGATTCAGCACCTCTATGTGATTTTCCATGCATGGCAACCAAGGGACTTTTACAAAGGGCAAAGAGGGTGGAGCATCTCTAATCCATTTGATGTTTTCCAGCACCTGATCGCTCAGGAGTATGTTTTTGCAGGGAGTGCTCCCCTCTCCCGCATTTGCACGAGGAAGGGTAAAGCTCCAGAAGTCAGGAACTACTGCCAAGGACACAGCTTTAAGGGGTATGACATGCAGTTTTGGGGAGGCTGGCACTGCAAAGAATCATTTACTTACAAAGTTGACACTTTAATTCCGAAGGCTTTTCCTGGCCAATGGAACAGGCTGCCCAGGGAAGTAGTTGAGGCACCATCCCTGGAGATGTTTAAAAGACAGGTAGACATAGTGCTTATCTGAACATAGATATGGTTTACTGATGGTTTTTGCCAGAGTTAGGTTGATGGTTGGACTAGATGATCTGAAAGGTCCCTTCCAACCTGGGCAATTCTATTATTCCATCTCAGCTGTGTGTAACCCAGCAGCATTTCAACCTGATTCACAGCTGTGCAGCCCACATGAATCTGCACCCCCAGAAAGGCAGAAAAAGCACAAAAAGACAGCATGTCGTGCTGCGCTGGGCATGTGGGCCATATTGCATGGTCACAGAACAGCTTGGATTTCAAACGGCGTCTCCTGGCCTAGGAATCACACGGGGGGGCTGGTAGGGTCCTGCGCCAGCATGGCGTGCTGAGGGAAGGCGGTCACTTCAACAGATTTCCTTTGCTTTTCATTAAGACTTAAAGCTCGTCTCGGGGGGATGTTCGCAGGAAGGAAAGAAAAATGTGCCCAGAAGCAATGATCAGTCAGAGCCAGGCTGGAAGGGCGAGGCAGTTCTGGAGCAAGCACAAACATAACTGACTTTGCAAGCAACAGCGTGGCTTTGTGTGGCGCGCTCAGGATGAACTGGGCACTGCTGGACCCCTGGAGCACCCACAACCCAACTCCAGGCCTGGGGATCTTCCCAGGCTTGATGTTATATACTTGAAATACTGCAGAGCCAGGCCCCCATCGGTCTGAACGCAGGCTGTGTAGTGTCAGGTGAAATGAGAGGAAGCAAACCCAGGGGAATCGGGAGTCCCCATGGGATTACACACATGGGTCTGGGCCACGAGTCCCTGCTCGGGGCTTCGCATTCTCACGGCTGGGGATGGCGGTCTGCCTTGAACGGGAGCAATCATGTCCAGGAGTGAAGGCTACGGGCACGGGAAGGTGAGAAAGGACAAGACTGTGCCTCTCCCAGGTCATATTCAAATGTTTTGACCTTGCAATGGGACTCCCCTTGTTGCAGACTCCCTCCCACCATGCAACGTGTGACTATCCCTCAGTTAAAAAATCCCAGAAGAAAAACAGGCTTATGGGCAGCATGGGCACAGCTGCTCTCCACCATAAACCCACCAAAACCTTGTGTTCCAAATGCGACTTATCTAATGTAACCAAAGCAGTATATTCCCTGGGAGCCATACTGCCGGGAAGAGCCTGGAGGAAAGGTGGCAACCAGGTCCGAGGGGAAAGAGGCATGTTCCCCCGCCAGCACCTCAAACCCCCGTGGTCCAACGCTCCAGCACACAGGAGGAGATGGAGCGGGACCTCACCAAGCCGGTTGCAGGGAACAGCTACCGGCAAGAGGTGGATAAATAAGTCCAGGAGGAAACAGGATCCCTCCACAGTGCCGCAGAAGGGAATACCTCATGTGAGTGGTCATGTTCTTATTAAACACCATGACACGTGGTGACCGCTGAGTCCATAGACAGTCGAGTAGTACTTTCCAGGGATGGAGGCTTTGCCGATCACAGGGCACTCAGTTCATTCAGTGGTGCATGGTTCATACCGCACCATAATGCAGCGGACTAAATAATTATCAGTGAATAATTTGATGTTTTTTTCAACATCCTTGGAGGAACTGGAGCTTTCCAGGAGCAAGAGTCACCCCATTTTGGCAAAGTCTTTAACTCTGTGGCCTGCTGTTGAGCTCTGTTCTGCTCCATTATTTTTTTGTCACAACATAGCATTCACACACATGTCTTGGGGCTGTTGAGGAGAAGCCGCTGCCCGAGCATTCGCACCCTATCCAAAGAGTCACACACACCACCTGAGTCTGTCACTGCCCAGACCGGGGTCCCTTCGCAGTGTGCGACCCCCGTGAGCTGATGGGTGCCCCTTCTGACTCCACACGCACACACATACTCTCAGACATACTCCCTCCTTCTTCAGGCTTGACCGACCCTGGGTCAGATTTTATAAAAATAAATGATTTAATTGAAAGATGCAGCAGCAGGGTCAGCCTGGGCTGGGTGCCTCTAGATAGGGGTGTCTAACAAAGAAATCCATGGGCAATTATACCCTTGTAATAGGATGTGGGGTAACGGTTTTAAACTGAAGGAAGGGGGATTCAGATGAGATATTAGGGAGAAATTCTTTGCTGTGAGGGCTGTGAGCCCCTGGCCCAGGTTGCCCAGAGAAGCTGTGGCTGCCCCATCCCTGGAGGGGTTCAAGGCCAGGCTGGATGGGACTTTGAGCAACCTGCTATGGCAGAAGGTGTCCTTTCCGACCCAAACCACTTCATTATTCTATGAAATCCCTTCCCCCTCTCCCCACAAGCGTACGTTCACAGAGGCCCATGCGGAGCCCACGTGCCCCATGGATGCGTGCGCACAAAGGAATCCTTGGCTTCGCAGGGCCCCGCCGGCAGAGGAGCCCCGTGGCTGTCACCCCCTCGGAGCAGCCCTGCCCGGTCCCCGCCCGCGGGCCCAGCCCTCCCCACGGACCCGCGTCCCACCGCGCCCCCACATGTGTGGGGCAGCCCCGCACCGCCCCCCCCCCCGCCCGGGGATTTTCCACGAGCCGGCCGGGCCGCCGCGGCACGTAGCGCACGCACCCCGAGCCCGCCTCTGGCGCCAGGAGGCGGTAGCCAATGCGAGAGCGGCGAGGGGCCGGGCCGGCCAATGAGAGACCGGCGAGGGGCTGAGCCGGCCAATGGAGGGCGGGAGGAGGGCGGGTCGTCTGCGCGAGGTGGGGTATAGGCCGGCGGCCGCGCAAGCGCTCGTTCTCAGTCAGAGGCGAGGCGCTGAGCGGGACTGTGCTG
>VXBH01000359.1:0-14941 GCA_013400035.1 Rynchops niger | reverse complement strand
TTTTCGATCCCAATTAAAGAATCTGCATTGCATGAATAATTTTTTTTTGGTCTGAATTTGTTCTTCACTGTGGTTGGAATTATGTTAAGAATGGAACAAAGATGTAAAATCTCAGATAGAATCATAGAATCATCCAGGTTGGAAGAGACCTTTAAGATCATTGAATCGAACTGTTAACCTGTCACTACCAATTTACCACTAATCCATGTCCCTCGGTACCACGTCTAACCGGCTTTTAAATACCTCCAGGGATGGTGATTCCACCACTGCCCTGGGCAGCCTGTTCCAATGTTTGACAACCCTTTTGGTGAAGAAACTTTTCCTAACAGCCAATCTAAGCTTCACCTGGCACAACTTGAGGCTGTTTCCTCTTGTCCTATCGCTGGTTCCTTGGGAGAAGGGACTGACCCCTCTGGCTACACCCTCCTTTCAGGGAGTTGTAGAGAGGGATAAGGTGTCCCCTCAGCCTCCTTTTCTCTAGGCTAAAAACCCCAGTTCCCTCAGCCGCTCCTCACAGGACTTGAGCTCTAGACCCCTAGATGGCAATTCACTTGCTAAAAACTTTTGTGGAAGCTCTGACTTTCTCTCAGAAAAGGCTTTTGAACTGCAAGGTAGGGGAGCTACTAGCAAATGCTTAGCTTTGTTACCAAAGACAGATTTCAAAGGTGAAAACCACTTTCTGTTGTGTGAGGTTTATAGAGGAATGAAAACTAAACTAGTGGCGTATTTCTTTCCCATTCATACTCTGCGGCCTGTTCCCATGGGTCAGTGATGATGCTCGGGGTGATGCACAGAGCATGCACCCTGCAACATGGCCAGGGCATTGACCAATGCTGTCACTTTGAGGTAGCCTGGGGGCATCCTTCCCCCGTCACCTCAGGGAGGCTCTGCAGCATGTAGTGGTGGCTGTGGCAGTGTTAGGTTGATAGTTGGACTTGCTAATCTTAAAGGTCCCTTCCAACAACCTAGACAAATCTATGATTCTGTGTATCAGAGAGCTGTGCGTTTCTCCACCCTGACAGCTGCACCCAGATATTCATGTGTTGCTTTGGACTTCAGTCAAAGTGTTGGAAAGGTGCTCTGTCCTGAGATAGATGAGGTAAACTTGGAACTGAGCGTTGCCTGAGCATTCACAGGGACTGCTCTTACAAGGGGCAACTGCCAGGGACTCCTCTTGGTCCTGGGGAGTGTCAAGTGTTCAGCACGTGTTTAATGACATGGCGTAGAAAAGTGTTCCTGGGATTTTGTAACATTTGCACTCAAAGAAGAAACACAGAATACCTATGAGCAAAGATAAATATACTATAAATTCAATTGATAAACAAAAGAAGGAAAGGATTTATGTGGTAATGAAAACAAAAAGACATACTTTGGTACAGAAAATTTATTTGGAATGAGACAGCTTTTCTACAATTCTGGAACAAAATCATACAGACTATAAAGACCATCTTTCCAGGGGTTCAGTAAGGCTCTGGCTAATCACCAGGGTCAAAGTGTTACAGTCTATAAAAAAATGTTTTTTTCTCCTTTGGCGCAGCTGCTGTGCGCAATTTCTAGCATCCTAAGTCACCTCTCTAAATTCAGTGCCAATAATATAACTGAAATAAGACAAAGCACAACGTAAGCAGATGACTAAACCGGAAAACTAGAGGATAACAGATCTAAACTAAAGGCAAAATGAGAAAACGCACACGTGAGCCTGCCTTTCCCAGGTGCTGAGCATTTGCAGCTCTCATTCTTTTCAGCTGGAGCTAGGCAGCACCTAGCACTGGGGCTGGTGCCTGTGAGCTCCACCCCAAATTTACATCTCGAGTTTCCTTTGCTGCTTCTTTAAATTACTCTGTGCACAGTGTGCCTGAGCTTTAGTATGTCCGCCGTTTCCCAGAGCGGTATGAATTGCATGGATGTGTCCATTGGGAAGAATAGGTGTAGGAGTACTTTGGGGCACACCGTGGCTCAGGTCGGGCAACGATCTTGGGGGCAAGTTTCTCCACTGCTGCCTCCAGCCTCCCGGCCACCTCTGCTGGCAGAGGTGCTGCAGCGGGGGGCTCTGCCAGGGCCACCTCGGAGGGCTCGGAGGCTCCCACGACGGTTTGCTGCGGGTAGGTGGTGAGGATGGGCCCTGGGAAGGTGACAACGACGGGTGGTGGGTAGATAATCACCCGAGAGTCACCACAGGCCACGACGCAGGGCTCGTTGCTGCTGGTGGCCAGGGGCTGGGGACACTTTGCCTCGCAGGGATTGTTGCATGCCAGCTGGTCGGAAGCCATCGCCTGGCTGTGGCAAGGGAGTGCCTGCAATTTGTGTGACAAATAAAAAAAAAAAAAAAAAAAAAAGGAAAAAGAAAAAAGCCACCACGCACTTAGTTACTGCCACTTCTAAGCTTGGCTGTAAGAGATCTTTAGACAGAGATAATTCCGATAAAGACAGCAGTTGAGCTCCTCTCCTTGTATCCGCCCCCTTTTACTTAGCCAGCACCTATTTGTCCTTTTGAATTTCCTGCTTTAAGCTTGCTCTCTTTCCTTTTCTTCCTCTGGGAGCAAAAATCCTCCCTGTTGTGTGCTTGCTCTAAAACAGCCATCTGCCCCAAAACCTTCCAGTCCTGTGTAATATTCCTGGAGACAAGTCTCAACCTGTTCCCCCAGCATCTCCCTTCCTCCCACACACAGCTTCTCAGAGCAGTGCCTGTGGTTTGCAGCTGGGGTGTAAGGCAGCGAGGGGGGGGATAAAAATTTGTATTTTTCAATAGGTTTAAATTGTTGAGTAATCTGTTTAGCAGCCTGCTTAATTTCCTATGTTATTTTCCTTGTGGATACCTGTTAGTATCAAGCACTAAAATGTTCCACTGAAACACAGAAAAATGAACGCCTGAGAATAAATAGGGGGTTAAAAATACTGGTTTAATTGGTAAGACACATCACTTAATATCACCACAACATAAATATTTTATCAACCCAAATAAGAAAATTGTAGCTTCAGATAGGGTATACGCATGGAATAGTGTTTATTTCTGTCTTCAGATTAAATCTTCACATAAAAGCTAGCTCTCCGTGGTATAGCATTGCGCTTTTTAAAAAAAAAACCACACTTGTAAATCAAAGATAGCTTATAGTGATGAATAAGGCAAAAGTATTATTTTATTCTCAATTAAGTCCTGTGTGCTGCAGTATACTAGAACTGCAGTCCTTGAGACTATTTGGAAGATGAGGGCTAGGGGAGGTGGCAGCTTTGCAGTATCCTCACAATAAGTACGTAGAAAAGGCAGGATGTTTCTAAGGCAGATGGTGGGTGATTTGGAGCTAATCTCTGAGATCAGTAAGTCTTATCTACGGAGAAGCAGTATACAGGATGCTAAAATATGTAGCCAGCAACACTTTCTCTATATAAACTATTACATTGCCAAGCAGAAAGTAAAAAAAATCCTGAAATCAACTTTCCTCCACTTTAGCAGCTCAGTGCTGTTTTGCCCCAGGGCCAGCAGCTAGTCGGGACAGGGGAATGGGCAGGGCAATGGCTTCTGGGGCTATTTACTTGTTTTAGCTATATTCAGAGGAAAGGAAAAGTATCCTCAAATGTACCATTTGGGGGGGTGTGGGTTGTGAAGAAGGCAAAAACCATGCATATAATTTCTCCCCAAATACCCTTAGGTTAGAATGTAGCTTTGACCTGAGAAAATGCTTCAGTTAATTTCTGTAAAAACACATTGAAACACTAGCAAAGTTTAAATAGAGAAAAATGAAAGCTTATTTCCAGTTACATTAAGTAATAATATCTAATAATCACTTAGTGTAGCTTGTTTCAACTCCAATTAAATTAGCTAAGGATGGGCAGGTTACAAACAGCAGCAATGCTGCATGTCTATAGCTACACAGAACTAACTTCCAACAAGGATTTTACTTCAATAGTTATAGAATCACAGAATCATAGGATGATTATCTACGAAATCCCCCCACCTAACAACTGCTGGATCCCGCAATTATGCTATATATGCAAAAAAAAAAAAAAAAAAAAAAGCCCCCATTTATGATAATAATGAAAAAAAAAAAAAAAAAAAAAAAAAAAAAAACCAACCCAAAAACCTGAAATCTATTCTCAGAGCTCTTCTGAAATTTTTTCAGAATGAAGAGACTGAAATTCCTAGTTCTCCCATAAAATTAACAGCCCGAAGCAGTCTTGAAAGTCCCTTGCTTTTATTTTTACATTCTTTATCCAGCATAGAAAGCATCTGTAGAAAGATGCTTACTAATGTCTCTGAGAATCAGAATATTTATGCAGGATTTAGTCCTGATTTTAACAAAATTCATGCTAAAGCAAAATTAAACTCAAGGTTTTTATAGTGGTCAAATCGGACTTACTCAGTGTACCGGAGAGAACAAGTCAAGAGAAGTAGCTAGAAAAGCCTTGTGTGGAGAGAGTATTTATACCCTTTCTCGGATCGCCTGGAGGAGCTGAGACACCCTTTGTGTAAAGGGCCTTAATTACTTATGAAGCAAACTTTGTTGCATGTATTAGCCCTGTAGTTGCAGTAATTGTTTTGCTCACTGTTTATGATTATCTAAAGCTGAGTTAGGTAATAATGCAAAATGCAGATCGTAACTTGCAAGTTCTTTTCATCTTGAAATTTCCTGGTTTCACTCCACTGATTTCATTAAGAATTCAAAAAACACAAAGAATTAATGGACTTCTGGTGACTTATCTTTGCTAAAAGCATGACTGCACAGGGAGTCTCCAAGATGTCAGTGCACAGTGTGCCAGCACACACAAGATTTACTTTCCTTATTGGAAATGCCAGCTATTATCTGCTATTTATCTCCATGCCTAGATAAATTTCTAGAAACACAGGGCTTGTTTTTCATCTGATATGATGTTAATGAAGTTTACAGAGGTCTTCTTGCCTAAGCCAGAGGAAGTATCTGGTGCAAAAACTTGAAAGAGCTAAACTGTCACAGAGTTATCTTTTAAATAAAAATGAAGCCATCTCCAATTATGAAGCCTAAAATGAGGAGTTGATTAAATAAATGTTTTACATATTTCATTCTGCATGAGGTCAGAGCAGTCTCCAAATCCATGAGGATGTTATTGCTATTAACATAAAATAATTTCCATGTATGACATACTAACTAACAGCCGTTTGTGAACTTCTTTGAAATTTCATTTCTTGATGTCTCCAAAATATTTCTGATAAGCTCCACAGCCCAGGGGATCTTTAGGGGTGCCTCATAAAATAAGAATAATTAATGCCATCAGTGCATTGTGTCATAAACACATGTATTTAAATGTGCTTAGCCTTTTTCTGCATGAAGCTTCCCTCTGGAGGGAAGAGTGAACTGATTTCTGGGAAAATGGGTGTACTACATGTGCACTTGGACGAGGTCCTCTTGGTGGCCGCTGCCACTGGAGGGAGCCTCCGTGTCCATGGAGCCTCCCATCGCGCACGGCACCTCCTGGCGCACAGGGCTAGAATTGAATCCCTCAGCCATGGCTGGGGCAGTGCTCAGTCTGTGGGCATGTGCCATGGCAGAGTTAGCCTCAGGTTTTCATGAGTTGGTCCTAAGAAGGTAGGATGAACGTTGTGTATGTCAGAGAAGCTCACAATTCACCTGAAAACATAGTCTGGATTATTATTTTTTTTTCTTCTCCTCCCTAAATTTTCAATATCTCTTGGTTCTCTTTGGTAATTTCTAACTGGAAGACCACTCCCCTCCAAGGATGTGCCCCAAAATTGCTGTTTCAAAACATGGGTATTAAAGCACATATAGTAAGTATGAAATTCAGCCCTACGAAGCATTCTAGTTTTGCACTCTGGATTCTCTTCCCAGTTGATCTCTGTGGCATTTGGAAGATCCCTGAGAGAAATTGGAACTGAATGCTGCTGTCATATTAAGATGCAGTCCCTAAACCACAACATAATCAACTCTTCAAAATTCTCTTATAATATAGTAATACTATACAGAATTTTCTTTTTTTCCCCCCATTTTTTGTGTTGCGCTCTGGAGTGACTAACAAAGGGAATAAAGGGCAAAGAGTAATGCAGACTGCGTACGCCACAATATAGAATGTTAATATTGTCAGTGCCTATTAATTTAAAATTGTTTTAGAAAATTACATCCTTGTGTAAGGCAGGGATGGGATAATAATGACTCTTGCCTAGCTAAGATATGGTTTATGTGGCCAAACCAGTTCTGTTCAACTTCAGAGCACAGAAATTTTGTTTGTAGAGCTGAGTCAGGAACACTTGCTAATGAAGAAATAATCAAAGGAAAACGCTTGGGGATGGATTCTCTGCTGATGTTGGTCTGCAACATTCATTCTCTTCACTTCAAAGAGGCTCTACTTTCTTACATCATCTGAACATGTATTCTATCAGTAAGAATTCTGCCCATTAGGCAAGTATAAACTGAAATATAGGTGCAGATCTGTAGTAAGAGTCAATTATGTACTAGTGTATAGATCCACTGGTTTTTACACTATCAGAAACTGTGGCTTTCTGATTTTATACAAACTACGAGTGAAAGTTGAATAATCCAAAATTTGAGGCAGTGAATCACAAGATAATTAGGACAAGGCCAGAAATGACCTTGAAGTATCTCCTTTAAGGTGATGCTATTGCCCAACGCTAGGCGTCACCTACAGCTATTATCATAATACAACTATTTGCATAGGCAACATATTAATAAGTGTTTGTGAAACATTTCCAGTCCTCAGAACATTCCCATGGTGTTTAATTATGCAGGGTGTTTCCAGAAACACCTCATAAATCCTGATTTATGGCAGAAGGAGCGTGATTTAACAAAACTCTATAGCTACTGGAAAAAAAATAATCCGTGGACTGGGTATGTGACAAGGTGAAGGATGGTCTTCTCCAAGCATATTTGTCAGATCAAGAGAACAGACCCTTTTCTGAAGGTCTTTTGGTAACATTTGGCAGGTAAAAAGGGGAAATGTCAGGTATGACGGTCTCATGATATGCGCTGGCTGGCTTCTTGCTTTCCAGCCTTGTCAGGACTCCCACAGTTTTGGAGGGCTGGGGTTCACTGGCTTTTCTTTGACTTTATCACCCCATTACTAGGGCTTAGCAGAGTGACGAAGAACCCCTAAATGCAGTGGGAGAACCCAAGACTTGTTCTTTTTGTTCACTTCTAGCTGGGATTAAAATAGATTTTGAATACAGAATATAACAAAGAACTGTCCACAAAAACATCAGTTGGCCTGAGAAGCTTAGAGGAAAGGAATGTTGAAGGAGCACAGAAGGAAAGGGAATAAAGGGAGCAGGGCAGAAGAAAGACATCTCCCTCACCAGGTGCTGATCAGAACCATACCGAAATGTATCTCAATACAACGAAATTGAAATGCTGGCTTGTTCAAAGCAGGAAAGCAAATTATTTAAATTATCTACAATCTGTTTGGAGTAACCTACATTGCATGCTCTCCCTGATCCCAGCAAGTATTTTTTTCTTTTTGGTTAAACCTGTTTCTTGCTGTGTAGGTAGAAACCAGAGTCGTGTGGACTCAAGATGCTGACTTAACTCTGTAATACTTGGTCTCCACAGCTCCCTCTGGTTGCCCCACATGGCGTTACACGACCTGCCTCATTTTCCCTCTAAGTCTTGAGTTTCTCGTTTCTCACCCAATTCCCAAGCACCCACCCCTGCTCTGCAGCATACAGCATTAGGCAACAGCATGTAGGTAACAAACTGGTTTCCTTCTGTCATGTGTAAGGTGCTCAGTCCTTAAGTGAAATGTTATCTTTCTTCAATACGCATACAAATATTGATGCTGAAGATGCTGGTTGGTTTCCTGGAGTTACATAAGACCAGACTGGGTTCTATGTACATCAGCTTTATATTACCTGTAATGTCATAATCAAAATGAAGGCTACATTGTGTTGGCTATGAAATAGCAACATAAGGGACAGTCCCTGAATGGGATCACATCTAGGGTCATCAGTCTGACCTGTTGAAGGATGGGGAAGGAGCTGTTGTCACCATTTATAGATCAGGAACAAATGCATGAAAGTAAAAGGCTGAACTGTCATTCCAGGTGAGCACAAGTTAAGGAGAAGATGGAGGTGGGCCATTTGTGGAGGTGTGTGGCAGGGGAATGAAAGGTAATGGGTACAAATTGAAATGAGAGGTTCAGATTGGCGTAAGGAGCAGGGAAAAAAAAAAAAAAAATGCCCATGAAGGGGATCCTCAGCATCATAGTCTGAATTCAGAGATGGTCCTGTTTTGAACAAAAAGGTGGATGAAAGACCTAAGAAAATATTAGAAATAAAGAATTAGACCCTCAGCTGGTGTAGGTTTTCTTTATCAAGCTTTAACATGTCTCTATCACTTTCAGTTATTTTATCTGAAATGTCGTGTGCAGATCCGAAACGTGGCTTTATAGAATAGTTGTTTCCTGATGAATACAGAACATACAGCATCAGACTTGGCATATAAAAAGGAAGGACAGTTTTCAGTTGTGTGGCATCAGAGCTTGCTGAAACACTGATTTATAATACTGTAGCGTGGTGTCTGTAGAAGATGATGTACAACCTTCCCAAAGTTCTTTGAAAGTATTTGCGCCCAGCCTTCAACAGGATGTATTTAACAAGTGAATTTTTCCCTCAGGGGAATCCCACACATTCATCTCAAATTTTAAAGACGATTTATGGCATGGAAACCTGAAGTTATTTAATCAGGAACAAACCACAGGAATGTAAACAAATTATGCAGGAGAATGAACGAAGTATTTTTAACAATCTGTGGGCGTAGCAGCTAAATCTGATGTGAGTCATCCTGTGTCCTCCCCGGCAGACCTCAGACTTGGGATGGCTACAGGTTGAGATATGCTGCCCAGTACCTGGACCTCTGCTCCCCCATACCTGCCCTGGGGGGGCAACTTCTAATGGACATTGAAGGACTCAAGGCTCAAGAGCAAGAAGTAATCATATATGGACAAAATATCATGAATGAAACCTTTATGCATCATTTAAAATGATGTTATTACTTGATATTTGAATGTAAGGAGTCTGATAAGGTATGTTTTGATTCATCCCATTTGTTTGTTCCAATGTTTTGTGCAGGAAAAGCAAAAACATGTTTGAGATACGGATTTTCATCTTGTTTCTTCTCAATAACTGTAAGCAGGTGTTATTGCATGAAAGTTCCTTGAGAGGGCAGACAAAAAACTTGGTAAGAACAATGTAAAAGAAGTTGCAAATTTAAGAAATAAGGAAAGAACAAGAATGTAAATACTAACAGCGGCGTCTCCTGGTCCTGCACCTAGGAGACGGTCTCTGAAATGGAGAGGGAAAGAGAAGGATGTTTGGGAGAACAGGGAAAGGAGAGTCTGATGCATGGGAAAATTTTGGAAGTGATGAACAATCCCTTTGCACATTCAAGGCTTATTATCAGATGCATCTGAGCTAGATTTATAGCTACCTGATAGTAAAGATCTGATTCCAGGACATGTAAATTGATTCACATGATATTAACTTTATAATAGGCACTTTGCCTATGTAAATCAATACAAAACACTTAAGAAGTATTTTGAAACTCTTTCCTTGAGGACAGTTAGAGATTTACCACTGAATGACTTTGCCCCGGCCGACCCTCAGAGAGGCACTTCCCATTGCTAGAGGCAGTTGGAAGCGTAAATCTGATTAAATCAAAACCCAGCCAGTACGGAAACTGTGCAAAGCCATAAGAACAGTCTTTTAGTACACAATCTTGGCCTGAGTGATCCTTCCCCTTCCTGCAGAGCATGGCCACGTGGAGCTTCCCAGCGCTGACACCAGTGCTGCATGCCCCTGCCCTCCTTTAGAGCATGGCTATTGCCCAAAGGGCTGGGCCACATTGCAGCTGAGTGTGTTCACAGCAAAATTACCTCTGGCTCATATGTAATGTCACTTATGGTAACGTTGACCAACGTGGGTTTTGCACAGAACCTTGGTGAAGGAGAAAGAAAGCACAGACCCCATCCCCTGGTTGCAGGTTTTGGTCCAAATGAGGAAGGATCTTCCAGCATAGGCAATAGGACAAGCGTCGTGGCTAAATCTGGAGGGCAGAAGTGGTGGTGGTAAAGAGCGGTGTGACCTTAGTGGTGGATGGCAGCTACGAACGATCCACTTGCTGATCTGTTATTAAATAGACCTTTGCCAGAGACACGTTCACGGGGCTAGGGTGTTACACGGTATCAATACTCAAAATACATGAATATATTTGAGCAACCTGGTCTAGTGGGAGGTGTCCCTGCCCAAGGCAGGGCCATTGGAACTAAGTGGTCTTCAAGGTTCCTTCCAACCCAACCATTCTATGGTTCTATGATTATGTATTCATGCACAAGGCAAACTGAGCATGATGCGTACCGGATTGCTGAAGGCAAGAGAGATATCTGGATTCCACTGTTCTGGGATTTGTCCCACGTGCTTTAAAAAGCATTGGGGTATGCCTGGGGCAATTTGTTTAAAATAAAAAAAAGCTTTTTAAGGAAAAAATGCAAAATAATTATCTCACCTGAATAATGATGCTTGCAATCCTCATACAAGTATTTCTAAAGTGTAGGTATTACTCAACATTTAGATGCCTAAATCTGAAGGCAGAAGCTTAGTTTTGCAATGCTCTGCATGTGTACAAATATAATTAATGTTTATGAAACATTCTGAAAACTGTATTTGTTATTACTGAAAGGATCATACAGGAGCCATGTGAAGTTGGTTTTGATTTATGGAAAAAGAAGTTGCGGGTTTAATTTGCAGGCTTCAGGAACTTGAGTAGATTAGTATGGAGAAAATATCCTGGGGGATGGGGAAGGCTGTTGGAAACACAGCGCCCTGGAAATTATAGTGGGGAAAAGGTCCTTGTGTTAAAATTTTGTGAGGTACCACACAGAGACAGAGCTTCTGTCTCTGACTTAAGGCTGTGAACTTTGATGTAATTTTTCATGGATTTACTGCTCCAGGCCCAGCCAAAAACTGTCCACTTTTTAAAAGGTCCTTTTTAAAAAAATAAATACATTTGAAAGCACAGAATTATGGGGGAGGGGGAGGAGTGATTGATCCTTCTGAGTCACAGAACATAGATAATTAAAAGCAGAATCGCTCCTCTGCTGGGCCCGTAGTGTCTCTTGGGGGAGAACGTGAGCACATTAATGCTCAGCCTAATAACTCATTAGTCCTAGCTATTACCGTGTGTTGGCCAATATATATACATATTCTCTTAGCACTATTAAGTTGCACGCATCCGCATTGCAGATTCTTCTTGCACAAGTGGTCCCAACGATGTGACCCGGAGAAGGCTTATAGTGCCCTGCTGCTGCCTCTACATGCTTGGTCAATGATTTTTGTCCTGTTTTTGGGTATAGTCTTATGAGTAGGCTGTGAAATTCATTCTAGTACTTCAATTAATGAAAAAAATCCGCATCTGCTGAGCAGGCACCTGCCTGGGAAGGAGTGTGGAGGAGGTTTCACGGTGCTCCATGCAGCTTTCCGTGAACCTCTTTGGAGATGGACTGGCACTGCCCTGCACAGGGTACAGCAGTGTCTGTCTTCCATGCTGAAATGCAGTTTGGATGAGTTCTTGAAAAACACCAAAGTCATAAATACTGGGTGGTGCTGTAGTTAACGTTGGCATGGGTGTTGAGCCTCAGGAAGGGGACGATGCCACCTATGGTGGGACTCACAAGGGTTAAAAAATGAAGTGTAGAGAAAAAAGGAAACCCAAAAACCTCATGCTGCATGACAATATTTAATGGGAATGAGAAGCTGAATATACATGCGCAAAATTAGATGGATAAGATATAATCAGAAGAGTTCCAGGACTTCATGAGGGTATACAATGAATCTCCAGTTTCGTGATTTTGCATAGATTGTTTTTTGATCAGAAGTATTTTACAGAGAAATCTGCGATTACAATTGCTCGAAGTTATTTTTTTGCCCTGGCTTGAATCAAATGAGACATAGGCAGAAAAATAAGCTGGGAAACCATTACATCACGGGTCTAAGCAGAAATAAAGCACAAGAAAGACTTACGAATGCTAATTGTAAGAAATGCCAAGTAGAGCTGATTTATTTTTTTTTTTTTTAATGGTAAATGCTGTTTCAGCAAAATATACAAGTGAATATGAAATTTGATAAAATTTCATTTTGGAACCCAAGATTTTCAGTCATATAATTTTGAAATATTTTATGCTTTTTATTTTGAGAGAAATTGATAATAAAAAGTCAATATTGGCATAAAAACTTGAATTTATTGAGACACACATTTTTATCAAACCAAAAATATATTTTTGAAAATCTTGTTTCTTGGAAAAATTCTATTTTTTTAAATTTCATCCTAATTTTGAATAAGATCAATAGTGGAATTTCAATTTCTTGCAAGTCCTCATGCGGGTCTAGTGTCAGGAAGCCATGCTTTTATGGACTCCACTGGGAACTGTGGGAGCTCAGCACTTCTATAATCCATTATCCATAAACTTAGCCGTGATCTGTCTTACTGTTCAGTTCTGCTTTTCAGTTTATCCACAGATATCCATGTTGGATTTAGGTTGGCCTGCAAGTTCTATAACAAAATGGATTGGAAAAGTGAGGAGAAAAAGGATTAAAGTTTCCTGTCGCATAAAATGATAATCCTGAGTTACATGCTGTCCCAGAACCACACATACCCCTAAACCCGGGAGATCCCTTGAAACCAAGTAAGTTTCTGATATCGAACAATGCAGTAGATCCCACTATGGTTTGCTGGGGGAAAGTGGTGAGAGTTGGGCCGGGATATATCACAGAATATGGTGGTGAGTCAGGGTCCACTATGTCCACTATTGTGTCGGGGTATTTAATGACACAGGTCTCATTGGAGGTGACAGCAAATGGCTCAGGGCATATCACCCCTGGCGGCAGGCAGCACTCGTAGGGAGACATGTGTGAGATCCAGACCTGAAACACAGGAAGAGGGGAGAAAAGGCAGTCGTTAGTCCAGCAAGACACTTACGCATTAGATATCAAGATTTTGGGAAGAGAGAGTTGCATGCCTGATATTGTGATTGCTGGCAAAAGGGGGAATTACAAGGTGCAAATAGCTCAGGTGATAGATAAATATCTGTCCGGTTTCCTTTTCGCCTCCAGTAACTCTTCTTCTTCCTAAGTAACCCTTTTGAACTTCATTGTTTCAATATCTGATGATATTTTCTAGATCACCACTATTTTTATCCTAAAATGCTCTTGTGCTATTGCCTCTCTTCTCTTCCCAGGATTTTCAATGTCGTGCACTGTTTTGTCTCACCCCTATTGCCTAGTCAAACACTGCTGAAAGCCATAACCCCAACTTAACTCTGTTTTAAACTTCAATTTTAATCCTCACAGCACTGGCAAAACCAAAACGTGGGGGTGAAGCTAGTTACCTCATGTCACCTGGTTAGAAGTGGAACGGTATGATCTGGGATGGAGATCCACCCATCTTTTATTAGTCTGATTAAATATCATATGGATTACATTACCTTATATTTGAAATCACACAGCTGTTTAAAACTGTACCTGATATCAAAGCCAGATTTTCCTGGGCATTGTATAATTATAGATTACCAGGCTGTTCTTGCCCTGAATTGTGCCCACACTAATTAGGCAAGGCAAACAGAGTGAGGGAGAAGTGATAATTTTCTTCACTTTATCAGTGTGAAACTGATGTGGAAGAGATTAAGGGCTGGCATAAAGGATGGACCTGAACTGATTTCCCAAATGAGTACCACCATTTACCCCAGGAGTCTGCGTGGGAGAGAAAATTCAGGGCAGATTTCTTGTGTTTCCATCTAAACATCTAATTTTAGCTGCATGCAATGGCCTTCTCCAGTCCTCAGGGCTGCACCTTCAGCTTTTCCCAATTGACCCCATGCCTTTGGCTTGAAGGTAAGAGAAAGGCAACAACAACAGAATATTTTTACCAGCTAAAGAGCTGGGTTGGAAATGGCTCATTTTGCCTTGGGAAAAAATCGCTACCACAGATCAGTCTTAAGGGTAGGGATCCTCAAGTGGTCCAACGCAGATGGACAATTTGCCAAAACTTATCCTAGTACTCATGAAAAGAGGGGACGAAGGAGCATTCCTTCTTGTACATTACTTCTAGATCTGGAATTCAGCACTATAAATAGTTTTTAAACAAACCCAGTAGTATAGAGGCTTTTTAGTAAGAAAAAAAAATTGAGTTCCAGTCTCTAGGATTTTGAAAATATTTAGGACAAGTTCTCCAACTGCTAAAAGACACTGTAGCTTCCTTGAAGACAGCTGAGGGTGAGAACATCATAAAAAATTATTTTTAAAAAAATGATAATTTCTTTATTGAAGCCTAGTCTTTATAATATGAAAAGAATGCTTGCCAGTATGAAATTATTGAGACTCTTTAGAGTTCTGAGGGCTTTTATATGCCATCCCTGGTGTAAATGAACTTCTGTCCTGAACACTAACGTAGTTTGTCAATGCCAGCTTTCACCTCTGAAGTGTAAAACTTAAATTGACTTAAAACTAAAGGACAATAGAAAGCATATTTCTGGAAGAATACCCCCTTGCCATTTCCTAAGTTTAACCTATCATTTGATAATATTTAGATAGCAATAAGTAATTGATTCAAAATTGACTTACCCGGATCACCAAGGAGAAGAGTTTAAGAAAAGTGATTAGAAGAGTTCTACGTAGCAAATGCTTTTATACACTTAGTCAAATAGCCTGGAGGATGTGACACCCTTTTTGCATGAAGTCCTAATTAGTTGCAAAACAAACTTTGGTGCATGCATAACTTCTGCAAGTAATGAAACTGTTTTGCTCGCTGTTTGTGTTTGTTAACTATTGGATCTTCACATAGCGTGCTAAATGCATACTACAGCCTGCAGGCAGGATTCACTTTAACATTTCATGGGTCAAAAAGAACTTGATATACTTCATTAACCACATTTCAGTTATATCACGAGTTGATCA
>VXBH01000353.1:5051-17841 GCA_013400035.1 Rynchops niger | reverse complement strand
GTGTCTTCCTGGAAGCATGGCTCAGGCTCGCAGTACATTAACGCCCAGCAAACGCAATCATGGACAGCTGTGACTCCCCAGCAGAACTGGTCCTCGCCCTCAGAAGTAGTAGACCTCACTTTGGATGAGGATACCAGGCGCAAATATCTACTGTAATGCAGTGTCACTGTGTTTCTGTCCCCACCCCTTCTACCCTTGGTGGCACAGAATTTCGTTGTTAAGAGCTTCGGCTTCAGAAGCCCTGTTCCTGGCATTACAAAATTCGAAATCATCAAGTTTTTCCTTTCCTTAAGAATGTAGTATAATTTCAATATCATTTAAAAATGGTTTTGCCTTCTTAAAGGAGGATTCCTCCCAGAATTAAAAGCCAATAGCTCCAAATTTTTGACACACATCTACAGTTACTAACTTGGGTGTTAATCTGAAGAAATAACTGTGTGCAAGTTTATGTCCTCATGCCCTTTCCCACCTCCAGCTTACAGACCATTGTTAATTTATCAGTATATAGAGTTTTATTAGTAGAAGTTAGTGTTTTGCTGTGTGAGCATCAGTGATTTTGAGAAATGCTGTGTCCTCACTGATTTCAGTGGAACTGGGGGTATTCAACACTTGTGACAATTGGGCCAAGAGTATTTATACCTGAGCTGATTTGGTTACGATACCAGCAGGAGGGACTGTCTTTAATACAAACGGCCCATAACATATGCACTGAACAGCTTTTAATTAAAGGGGGTTTATTTTCAGTATAATTTATAGTTTACACTCTTTTCAGTGCTGGTCTTCTGTCTACTTGACTACTGTGTGTCACTGATCATTTCCCATGGCGTGTTAACAGTTTAAAATAGTAATACTAGTGACTTACAGCTGCTGATTATTGCAAAAGCACAAGAAAAAGTCATAAAAAGGCCCAGCATCCCTCTCCTTTTTAAATACAGCTGAACTTTTTCACCTGTATCCGAGTCTTGCCTGGACTAGGAGGAGGAGAGAAAGGAAACATTTTGCTCCTACTCCTGATATTTCTGCTGTTGCTTATTTGCTTCATTGACCATCTCAAAAATAAAAAGATAAACACCTCGCAAGGCCCCAGCCTGGCAAAGCACTTTAGCAGCTGCACAGCATTTGCTGAAACTTGTGGGGCCATTCAAGTGCTTAAAACTCTGTCTGAAAAGATGTTGCCAGATCGGGACTTAAGGTTGTGATCTTATATTTTTTTTGATTTTTTTTTTTTTAAACTAGATCTGCACCATTTTCCTGGCTTTAGGCCACGTCTCGTCCTAGTTTTGCAGTTGTTTTCAGGGCATGATCCAGGAAAGACTTTCCACCAGACTGTTTAACCAAAATCAGTGGAACTACTTACTTTAGCAGCCTGTAGTTTCTGTAGTGTATGTGGAAATTCGTGCCCCTCATCTCTCATTTTGAGCCTTTCTCAAGGCAAAAACCAAAGATTAGACTTTAACAAGATTATATTAACTTTGAATGTCTATTGTGCAATTAAATTATTCCTTTGTATTAAAAATATTTCTAGTGGGAATTTTGTACAGCGCCCTCATCAGATTTTTTTTTTTTCCATTTAAGGCTGAACAGGGAGTAGTCAGGACATGGGAAGTCCTGTTTTCTTTTTGTGGTGCCTGGTTTCTGGATTCATTTGGCTCCCATTAATTTTATCTGTGGGCAAAAGAAAAAATAAATAAAATCTCCTATGTTGTCACATAACGGGGGGAAAAAAAAAAAACAACAAAAAAACCCCCAACCACCCAGCAGGGGTGGTACCGTTAGTAACAAACAGCTTTTTCTCTAATAAGCAGAATGGTTATGACCGCTCTTTACAGAACAACTAGGCAAGGGATTGATAGTCCAATTTCAAGCTTTTTGAAACATTGAACATAACTGTGTTGCATGGCCAGAAAAATGTATGTGGTGCTTCTAGTGACCGATTTCTTTCTCTGGGGGTGGGCAGGAGGGAGCATCGCAGTAGGGAAAAGCCCCGTCCTCTTGGGGGCATTGTCAGTAGTGGCTGTCGATCTTTTTTTCCTTTTNTATAAAAACGACTGTGTCCTAACCAGACTTCCTCCAATTGTGCACTGTGTTTGTTTAAACAATTCATGTATTGTAGTCGGATGCAGGTTTTCTTTTCTTTTATTTAAAACACTACATATTTTCTCTTATTCTTAACAAATTTGAAAGGGTAGTGATCCAAAAACCGCAATCACTGGATAGCTAGGAAGCGGTTTTGTTTTGTTTTTCTGTTGTTTTTCATGTGGGTTTTTTTGGTTTTTTGTTTGTTTGTTTGTTTTTAAAGAAAGCAAAAGGTGCCTGGGTGGTTTTACTCTTCTCAGCAGGAAAGAGAAACGTTAGCCGTTGTATGGCTAAGAACCAATGCACTTGGGGGCCTGATCCAGAACCCACTGGAGTTGACGCGGGGCTCTCCATCAACTTCAGTGCGCATTGGCTCGCGCCCTTCGTGTTTTAGCAGTTCCTTAGTTGCTGGAGTGTGAACTTGGAATCTTCTGTAGTGAAGACAAATCATTGCTTAGAGTATAAATGTTTAAAACGTGTGACTCTAGTTTAAAAAAATCTGATTCTTCTCAACACTCATTGTTTAGTTCTCATTTTCCATCTAGTATTTAATGGTCTTTGGAGAAAAAAATAATAATAAAACAGAGTGTTATATATCTATATAAATATATATATTTTTGGTGCAAGATAAGACCTTCTGTTTTTCGAAACAAGTCTGTAGCATAAAGGTTAAACTATTTTAAGACAAAATAAAATAGAGTGTATTATTTAAGCAATATCAGCTTGTTTGGGATTTTCTTTTTCTCCCACTTTCATTTTGTTCGTTTCTGTTTGTCACATAAATAAAGCCTTAAACTCTGAGAACGTGTTACAGCTGCCCAAATTCAGCACTGTTGCCTGCGATGGGTTTTGAACGTAAATGGGATGTAAACGTGATTTCCTGACCGCAAAAGCTTGCTCTTATCTCCCAGGGCAGGGCAGGAGCCGCCTCTTCCCCTCCCCGTAGCGCTGCAGGGGGATGCGCAGGCAGCAGCAGCGACCGGCCGCTGCCGTGCTCCGCAGGATCCCTTCCAGGGAGGTGGTTTCTGCGTGGTTGCCATCTCCCCGCGCATCACAGCCCTTCAGCTGCCCCAGCGACCTTCCTGCCAGCATTTCTCCCACCGTGTCCCCTGTGTCCCGTCCTCACAGCTGTCTCCTGATGGTCAGCAACAGCATTTGAGTAAGAGACCACTTGGGTTTTCTCATGTGGCCAGGTAGCACCGAGAAGCTCCGATCTACTGCCGTTTGAAAGGGATGTGTAGACCAGCTGTGAAGCTCTGGGCAGGTCCTCGCTGACGACGAGAGGTGGCGGACGGCCTGTGGAGAACCACTAAATTATACCAGCTGCAAGTAAAGAGAAGGATGGTAAGCATAACTGTGGTCTGCTGAACTTAGGGTCCTGCTGCATGCCAGTCTTCGCAGAACCAATATGGAAATAGTAGAGTAATACTACTACTACTAATAATAATAATAATAAATCCATTACATTTCCAGTGCAAAAGGGGAATTTGCTTTAGTTCTGGTGTTCTTATCACATGAGAAGGCTCCCAGTGCTGCAAATACAGAGAGCCTTCTATTTTAAATGTTGAGATGGATAACGAGAGTGAAGTGAGTTGGCTTTTGAGCCCCGCCGAGTTCTTGGCTTTTGTGAAGACAAGAAAAATACAAATTCTGGGTCGGTTGGTGGTTGAGGAGGTGGATGCCAGATTCGGATTTTATTTCATGTCTATCACCAGCTGAGGGAGAAGAGCGTTGTGGGGTTTGGCACAGATGTGGGAAGAGGAGAATTGATGCATCTCTTAAATCTTTTTTTCTCCATTACCAAGATACCCAGAGCCATTAGACTTCAGGATACACAAAATGGAATGCTTAAAATTCTTCCTGCAACTCTCAGCTCATCACTCATGGCTCAGTCCACTTTATTTTTCTGTAGGAGCCACTTGGCTTTGTGGGAATTGTCATTTCTGGGGCCACACGAGAACTGGCAAAAACTACCCAAACAGGTTAGATGTTTGTATTGCTTTCCCCAGTGAATTTGTTGCAGTGCAGGTTCACTTGGTGGCTGAAAATTTAGTTGGTCTGCTTTGAAATGAGGACTGAAAGGCTTTTCATAGAATTACAGAATGGTTTGGGTTGGAAGGGACCTCAAAGACCACCCAGTCCCACCCCCTGCCCTGGGCAGGGACACCTCCCACCAGCCCAGGTTGCTCCAAGCCCCGTCCAACCTGGCCTTGAACCCCTCCAGGGATGGGGCAGCCACAGCTTCTCTGGGCAACCTGGGCCAGGGGCTCACCCCCCTCACAGCAAACAATTTCCTCCTGATACAATTTCCTCCTGATATCTCATCTCAATCCCCTCTTGCAGTTTGAAACCGTTACCCCTCATCCTATCATTACTCTCCCTAATAAAGAGTCCCTCCCCATCCTTCCTGTAAACCCCCTTCAGGTAATTTTACAAATTGGGTTAGTTCCCCAGTTCTGTGGAGAACCTGTAAGTGGCCTCCTTTGCTGAGTCTGTATCGCTTCCGTTCACTGAAATACTACTTGTTTGTTCCTCTCCTTTTAGGGTCATTGTGACTGTCACCTGCTGTGGCTTTCTCTCCAGAGCATCGCAGGGACGCAGTTTCCTTTCTGGCTGCAAAGGAAAGGAGCACCATGCCTGCAAAACACAAACTTGCGACGGACAAACCCTGCGTTTGCTTTTTTTCTTCGGTGCAAATAAGGTGAACGCTTTCCTTTTATTGAAACTAAACAGCAACGGAGGATCCACCCCCTCACCCTTCCAGGTCTGTATCTCCATACCAGAGAGTTTATGAAAGTATAAATGCATTCCCGGGAGTCCTTACAACTCCTGATTCATAAATGCCCCTTGAAAGTTTTCTCTCGGAGCTGGTTAGTCATATGAATTTGTAATTCATATGAAAATCAGAATTGAGTGCCAGCTGCCGGGAAGGAAGGATCTTTCAGGCAGTAAATCTTGGGGCAAAGCTGGAGTGGGCAGGGGAAAACCGCCTGCAAGGTTAATTTGAGATAATTTTCTACATTTATTAGCTGCATAGGCAGCTTTGGGTGAATCCAGGGCAACCACATCAGAGCTGGAAAATGAAACAAGTCCCCTGTCAAATTCATTTTTCATTACTGTAGGTGATGCAAATTGCATACAGGACTCCTGAAGTCTTGACCAGTGTCTTTTCCCTGGGCTTTCCCATGTGCGGCTCTGACGGAACACTGTCTCGTACAGCTGAGGATCACGTTCGCTTTGCCCGTGGCTTCAGAGCATTGACAGCTTCTGGCTGGCCCATGGTCAAGGGCATCCAAGTCTTTCCCTTTCCTTTCTGCCAGATGCTTGTGTGTCTCCTTGATGTGACTGAACTCCAGTGTCATATCCATCCCTCCAGCTCATCTACCTCTTCATCTGGTATTGACAGTGCAGAAATCTCCAACTCTATGTGCCAAAGTCACTCATAGCAACTTTCCATTACTTCCTTGCAAATGCACCTTTTCTGATGTTACCACCCACAATCATAGAATCGTTTAGGTCAGAAGAGACCTTTAATATCATCAAGCTCAACTGATTTAATTATCTGCATCCTAAAATACTCTTGATTTCCCACCATCGTTAGAACTATAGCCTTCCGGATGCCCCAGCGTTCAGTAGCATGGACCTCCAGGGGAGGCTGCTGTTTGGAAGCAGGACACATTGAAATCCCTTCTCTGGGGTTGTAGGTATGTAGGACGTGTTTGTCCATGGCATTATGAGCCAGCAGTGGTCCTCTAAACCCAAAGAGGAGCTTTCGAGTCAGAGGTGGTTGGGCTGGAGTGATGCTTTTAAGATCCTAATGGGAAATGTGTCACTTGTGTTACATGTTCTCACTCAAAGCTCATCTTATCTGGCACAGGATATGACAGAGATTTGTGGAAGAGTAATTTTATTGCTTTTCCACATGATTACACTTCCCATTCACGTCCATTCACACTCTCCCTGGACCGCATGTAACAAAACCGCCAAATAAAAATTCCCCTTGCAGGAGCTCTGCCAGTTACAAATCACCAGCCAAGCACCTCGGATCTATTTTCTGGCATCTTATAACACCTCCCTTCTGCTGATGTTTTACAGCTCTAGTGTGGTCTGTCGTCTGCACGAAGAGCCACGGCAAAGCTCTCTCTGATGCGGCGATGGGCTGGAAACCACCTTGGCTGGGCTTTCCTCCTTCTTTTGGCCAGCAGCACATCCCTGAGAGGAGGATGACCCCTCCTTGTCTGGCAGCAAGAGGGAAGGGCACCCCAAGAAACTCACTTTTTCACTTAAATAAGTGGTGATGCGGGTTAATGAATAGATTTGAGCAAAGCAATGGTTCTTCTGACTGTTCAGGGTTGGCTTCTGAAGGTGAGGGACTGAACTTGCTCAGCTTCCCATCTCGTTGCATGGGAGCGGGGAAGGGTGCAGGCATCTTCACAAGGTGGGGTATCAATGGGGACAGTGGGACCCATGGGAGTGGGACATCATGGAGGGCAGCTGGTGGGTGACTCCTTAACTGCTGCTCCAGCTTTGCTTCTGGAGGAGATCCCCAGACCCTGGGCAGAAGGGTCATCTCCAGCATGGTGGAGAGGTGCAGCCAAAACCTCACCTTGTAAACACATCCCCAGTGGGGATGGTCTCCGATGAGGATCTCTTCTTTAGCAAAGGTGGGACACAGGCCCTGCCTGCCTACGAGATGCATCCCAAGCAGGGGAAAACGGCAGGTTTTGGTATTTTGTCAAATCATTTAACTTTACATGTGCTGGGTCTTTTCTTGGACTGTTAGTGTCACATTTCAATCCCACACTGAACATTAGGGTGGACAGGCAGTGACAGGAGCTGACCCTCGGTCTGTGGAAAGAAACAGGGCTCTTCAGAGAACCATTTCCAGCTCCAGACAGGTAAGAGATGGAGATTATTTGGACAAAGTCCTGGTGGACAATCAGACGTGGGAGCACCAGCTTGTAGAAACACCTCCATTTCAGTGCTTGGCCTGACCAGACTCCCAGATACCTCCCGCAAAAAAAAAAGTCCCTGAAACAATGAAAAATCCAATTACTGGGAGTCACTCCGTGTTCATAAACCATGTCTGGCCCAGGAAAAGCCAGACAGGGGCTCCAGGAGCATGGAAGGGAAGCAGCGTACACACAGCGTGTGCTTATCCAGCTGCTCGGGGCCCGGTGCAGGTTTGCTCCAGCAGCCCCGCGACATACTAAATAACCGGACACTCAGCCCATCCCCGAACACCTAACACAGCCTCGTGGCTTTTTGGTGTCTCTTGGCTCCCGGGGAGGTGTGAAGCTGCTCAAATGATCATGCATTACTTAGGCTGGAGCTAGTAAGCAGATGCCTTCCCTTGAATAATTGAAGACTGCGTGTTTACCCGTGCTGATGCCCTCACTTGTCATGTAGGTTTATTGATGATGAGCATCAGACAGCCCCAATACAGCCCTTGGACTCCTCTTGTGCAACCAAGCCCGTGCCACCACCGCAGGTCCTGACACATGATGTGATTAAGGGACCGAAGAGCAGCTTGCTGCCCCTCCCCTGCTGCAGGAGGTACCAAACTGGTCTCAATATTGTTCTTCATTCAGTTGGGTTTATTTTTCCATCTTGTTTCCATCAGTCAGTGTGGATTCCCCATTGGGTTCCCCCTAGGTTTGAAAACCACTGTCCCCCTGCAGAGGTGGGGAGACAGGTGCAGGTCACCTTTGGGGTCACCCAGGGCAGACTCAAGCCATTAGGAGACAATGGCAGGAAGGTGAAGAGCAGGCTGCAGGGTGAAGACACCCAGAGCAGAAGAGTGAGTCCTAATGAAGAGAGGGATGGCTTCAAAAAGCAGCTCACAGCGTGTCTCAGACAAGACTTGGCAAGTTGAACATGCTCTTTGATTTATCTCCTCCATTGCAATCGGAGGATGAGCCCCTGGTGTACTCCAGACCGTCCTCCACACCTCCTGAGGACCTTTTCTGTGCCTGAGCTGCTACTAGAACATAGTCTCAGGCCATTAAAAACCCCATCCCGCTTGGAGCTGTGGAACCATCTCTCCTTCCTCCAACGGTTTTTTTAAGGGGAAGAACTGGGACAATTTTTAAAGCAGTGCCACCTGGGCATGGCAAAAGACAGGGAACATGCTTTCCGGGAGGGGCTGAGCTCCCTGCTAGCCCAAAAAGCATTCTTGTAATGTTTTATACCTTGGTAAACAGCAGCACCACATGCTACAGCCAAGTTTTCGGAGGGGTAATGCTGAGCTCCCCCATCCTTCGACGCTCAATGTTGAGGTCTTGCCCTGGACCAGCGCTCCCAGCTCACACAAGTGCTCAGCGAAACTCAAAAATGTTTACAAAAGTTCTCAAAAAGGCTTCAAAATTAGTTTTACACCTGCATCCTCCCCTTCCCCGTGCCCCAGGGAGGAATCCCCCTAATGCCTGGTGCTCCAGGCTCAGCCTGACTGGCTCCCAGCCCCACAGAAAGGCTGGAGGAAGGGATGTGGGTGGAGGTGAGGGGTCTCGGCAGCACCCAGTCTGCAAAGAAGGTAATTTGGCAAGAAACATTAATGATTTTTAATGCAATTTGGCCACGGACGTTTTCAGCTTAGAAAGCCCCAGCTGGAAGCAACCCGTTGGAAGGCACTAGATGGCACCAAAGCCAGAGGATACGGGCTCCGGGCTGCCATCACACCCTCCACTGCATCCCCTAGAATGGGGGAAAAGCGTCCCCAAAACCAGGCAAAAAGGCCTGTGGATGTGAATAGACCACATTTTTTGTTTTTCCTAACCATGCTGGACTCTGTCACCTGGGCTGGACCCTGCCCGTGCAGCCAGCATCCATCCCCCAGCGGGGAACGGGGTCCCGGGAGTTACAAAAGAAATTGAACCATCCGGATGTAACGCTGAAATTAAATCTCACCCAGCTGTGATTTTGAAGTAATTAGCCACCGGATGGGGTCCAATGGGAGGGTAATTTCTACGGATTTCCAGCCTGGGATCTGTCAATGCGGACAGGGGTCATCGACCTTGCCTTATTTTTGGCTAGCGCAAAGCCACCTTGAAAGCCAGGAGCGGTTTTCACAGATAAAATATTGCAACTTCCTTGATTAGTGGCAGAAATCATGGGGATTTGCAGGAAGGCTGCAGCCAAGTGTGTTGCCAGGAGAGGGTTTTCCTTTTGCCCCGACTCTAGCACTGTTCACAGTTGCCTCCCAAAGCCACTGGTGGGATGCTGGGGTGGGGAGAACGTCGAGGGGGACCAGCAAGGAAAACACACCAAAACCTCTTCTCCCCCAAAATTCGGGCAGGATGGAGGAGAAAGGATGAGTTTTGGGTCATTCTTCTTGAAAAACGGCAATGTGCAATATCCTAAAGCTCAATTCCTGCCCGCTCCATAGGGAGGCACAGAGTCGACGTTGAGGATGTGCAGTTAAAAATATAACTCGAAGGATGCATTTAATCATTCCCATTTAACCAACCCCAATATCCCCCTCCAAACTCAGCGCAGTGAAACATTTTGCTCCCATTTGCAACAACTATCACGTGCCAGAAAAAATAACTTCATTTTGTAGGCTGCCATACCCACGCAAATGGTGAATTAAATTCCTCGAAGCAAAATAATTCAGTTTTAGTAAAATGATGAGACATACATGGGAGCATCTCAACCCCCTCTCCCCCCTTGCTGCGATAAATTGTGATTCCTCTTAAACCAAAATTCCCGCTCTCGGGGGAAGAGGAAAAACCGCCTCCCGCTTTCTTCAGGAGAAAGTCCCAGGCTGTATATTTGGAATCTGCTCTGGCAAAATAGGGGCACAGTGTTTTCTTTCTCATCTCCCACATAGTTGACTTTGGATGTGAGGCTTTTACCCGTTTTCTTGTTTTCTCCCCATAAAACTGGAAAATTGGAATGCTGAAGAGAATGCATAATGATTTTCTCTGCCTTGCCTCTCTTATTTTTGGAGAAAAGGAAAAAAAAGGGGGTAAAAGGCGGCAGAGAGAAAATTATGGGGAGGCAGAAAATAAAGGAGCAAAATAAGCATAGATTAAGCTTCAGGGCAAATAAATCTCAAATAAAGCACTCTCATGAACCAGGAGCCCCCCACCTTCTGGCTCCCCACCTGGGTTTGGGTTGCTGTTGCTCCCAGGCATGGTACGATGCTGGAGAGATTTCTACTCCCTCTTCGCCTTTGTCCATTCTCCCTTTTGCCTTTAATTTTTCCACCTTCACTTTTCCCTGTAGGCTTTCCCCTTCAGAGCTGGTCTTCCCAAGCCCAACAGGCTTTTTGTCTCCCCCCATCTAAGACCTGAGACCCTCAAAACCCCAGACCTCTTCTTCTTAGATGAGGTTTTTGAGAGCCACCACCCTTGCCCTAGAAGCACCATCACAGATCCAGCCGGGGCCACGCCATGGTTATATCACCACTGACGTCAAAACGTGTTCCCAAGGAAATCGCTATCCAAAATGTAGCTGAAGATCAGAAAATAATCAAAGGCTCCAATTGTCATCTAGCAAAGAGATCACGCCGCCCATATGCTTCATCCCTACCAGGAGCGAGGCATCGGATCTTCTCATGCCGTCAATCCCATTGCTCCCCATCCTGCTGTAAAATAGCCTCTGGGGGTGTGAGATGTCTGCCTTGAGCAAACCTTGAAACTGGCTTTGAAACTCGCAGAAAAAGTCCTTCACCGGGGTTTCCTGCTGTCCTTGGCCAAAAAAACACCAAGTTTGAAGGATGCTGGCTCATCAGTTTTTGAGCTGGCTGATCCTATCACAATTTCCCAAAGGAGTTAGGGCCACAAAGATTTTTCAGAGGATTTTTGCTGTGAGGACAGGCTGGCAGAGTTGGGGTTGTGCAGCCTGGAGAAGATAAGGCTCCAGGGAGACCTTAGAGCCCCCTCAGAGAACCTTAAGATTCCTTCCAGCCCAAACCATTCTGTGATTTCAACCAGCTTGGTTTTGCAGAGACGGTGAAAAATCCCATATCCCATCAAAATTACCAAGGGCTTTGAGGTGGGCAGAGGGTGAATACCAGGTCTGGAAACAAGCTGAGAGTTATGGTCACCCCCAGACCTGCCCGAGCATGGTGGCTGATGTCCCATATGTGCCCCAGAACTTCTATAAATCTATTTATAGATCTTCTATAAATCACATTTATATTTATTGAATATCATCCATGCATGAATATCCTCCATCCCACCTTCCCCATGGGACCAAGGGGGAGACATCCCCAGTGCCCCGATGCCTGCAGCATCTTCCAAACATCTACTCATTAGGTACACTGGTAGCACATGTGACATCCATGAAGCTGCAGAGCACCACACTGAAGAAGAAAAATGGGAGGATGCCCCAAACTGGGGGTGCTGGGGCCCCAAAAGCTGCACTGCGGGGCACCAGCCATGCGGGTGGGAGGAAGCCAAGGCCTAATTTTAACGACAGCCTGTGCCTGTGGCATCTGCGTGACATGCAAAGACCCAGTGATGGATCAGATGTCCCAGGGCGGGGTGGGACGGGACATGAGTGGATAAAAAGCAACAGCAGCGAGGGCTGAGCCCTGTGAAATACCCGTGACAACTGCCATGGTGGGGACAGGGGCTGCGGGAGCGGCTACCCGAGGCAACCAGAGCCATTGGTGGGGCTGCAGACCAGGGGCAGCCTCAGGGGACCACAGTGGGGACATTGGGGTGATTTGCAGGGTCCATGCGCCTCCTGGGAGTCCTCCGTCCTGCAGCCATGGTGGGGATGGGTTAGTGGAGGCAAGGCGGAAACCTCTCCTGGGTTGATTCACGCATGGGTTTAGCTCTGTTACCCTCTCCAGTCTTTTTAAAGCTTAAAGGCATGTCCCTTCATAGGGTATGCTTAGTACAGATCAAGCAAATTGCACCTTGCTGCTGGAAAGGATTTCTTGCTACTGGTAGAAATAGGTGGACAGTGGAAATTTTTCCATGCTGCACCACAAATGGAAGCATTGTGTTACAGCCTAAACACAGAAAAAAACCCAAACCAACCAACCAACGAGTTTGCTTCTTCATAGATTCATGGAACGATTTGGGTTGGAAGGGACAATTAAAGGCCATCTAGTCCCACCCCCTGCCCTGGGCAGGGACACCTCCCACCAGCCCAGGTTGCTCCAAGCCCCGTCCAACCTGGCCTTGAACCCCTCCAGGGATGGGGCAGCCCCAGCTCCTCTGGGCAACCTGGGCCAGGGGCTCACCCCCCTCACAGCAAAGAATTCCTTCCTCAGATCTCATCTCAATCCCCCTCCTTCAGTTTGAGACTGTTCCCCCTCGTCCCATGGCTCCCCTCCCTGCTCCAGAGTCCCTCCCCAGCTTTCCTGGAGCCCCTGGAGGGACTGGAAGGGGCTGGAAGGTCTCCCCGGAGCCTTCTCTTCTCCAGGCTGANCCAGAGCGGAGCAGAGGGTCAGAATCCCCCCCTCGCCCCCCTGCCCACGCTGCTGGGGATGCAGCCCAGGCTGCCAGCACACATTGTCAGACGAACCCTTATTTAGGGACAACAGTGAAAATTTACCTAAAAATGGCTCCTTTTGGGTGGAGGTCACAGCTCTGAAGGCAGCCACGAGAGCACCTGGATCACGTCAACCCTTGCCACGCCGCCGGCCTGCGGGGCTGGGAGGGGAAGGGTTAAACAGCCCCAGGTTGCCAAGCCCTTGTTCTAATTCCCATGAGGAAAAAAAATTAAAAAAAAAAAAAAAAAACAAAAAAAAAACACA
>VXBH01000351.1:17943-35491 GCA_013400035.1 Rynchops niger | reverse complement strand
AACCTGCTTACCTCCTCCCTGAGCTCCACCACTGAGCAGAAGAGCTCCTCTACATGGGCACATCTCCTGCAGGTGTGCCCACTACTGCTGTCTGCCACCAGCGTAAGAGCAGGGCACACCTTGCAGCCAGACGTCTGTGTGGCAGGATGTTCCTATGAGAGCTCCGTCTGGGAAGCTGTATCAGAACTGGTGGGTGCAGAGCTGACAGATGCCATGGTCGTCTTCCAACTGGAAGAAGACCATTCTCATGTCTGCCAAAGGCAGGTTCTGCATCTGTTGTTAAGCTTTCCTCCTCCAAAATGAGGAGGAAATGTAGGACATGATAATGAACAGGAAGTTGAATAAGTAATAGAATTCAGTAATTGGTTCTGTTTCCCTGTATTTTCCTCCTGATGTAGCTAAACAGCTGCTGTTCCACATCATACACGCACCTCTGCTAACCACTTCTAAGCTGCCATCAGACTCACTCAGAGTCTGATGTGTCTCAAAAAAAAAAAAAAATCCAACAAAAAACCCCAAACCCAAATAAATAAAAAAACCCACAAACAAAACCCCCAAAGTTCCTTGATAGTAGAGCGTCCAAGGGCTGCTGTGGCAGGAGGCAACTGACAGCTGATCTACACAGGGAGTGTTTTCAGGGGGCAGAACAATCAGGGCTCTACAAGGCGCAGGATCCGTTCATCAAAGGGCATGGCTTTTTAGTCTGGAATTGGAGTGGACTTGAGTACCTTGACAGAAGATATGCAGGATGTTCAGTATGAGTCTTTGCAAAGAACTTTAAAAAAACCCAACAACCAAGCAAACCAAAAAACAATATCTGACTGATCCAAAGAGATCACGTAAAGGTGCTGATATTCAGATGAGTCACCATTAAAATGGTTTGACTTTCCTACTTGAATAATCTAGAATATCTTGAGTAGGAAGGGACCCATAAGGATCGTTGAGTCCAGCTCCCTGCTCCTTGCAGGACAACCTAAAGCTAAATGGTGTGAGTAAGAGCTTTATCCAGATAGTGTTAGCAAGCGCTTGCAATTTCTCAGTAAAATCGCTATAAAGGGGAGTCAACGAAGTTGTCAGACAGACTTTAGCTACCTTTCCCTCTTTGCTTGGGGTGTGAACTGTGTTGTTGAACCATAGGGTCACTATACATGGAGAACTCATCCATTTCTAAGCATACTTTTGTAGGATGACAGAAAATCCTTTAAGCTGGTCATTATGCCAGGATGCAGAACTTGGTCAATAATCGATGTGCTTAAGGTATTCGTTCTCCTACACTTGTCAGTAGTTGAAACATGAGCAGAGATCTTAAGATCATCAAGGTGGTTTCTGCATAGTTATCATTATCTAACGGGAACTAGGAGCTGAGTGGTTTGGACTGACAGAATGTTGGCCAGTGAAAACGTATTTAAGTGAACCGAGAGACAAGTTTTAAAACTCCTGGGTGCAGGTGGAAACGGATCATGTCACAGGTGTTAAGATGCAGGCTTGCCATTTCCACTCTGAATTTGTCTTAATTTTACATGGTTGTGAACTGAAAATCGCTTGAAATGAGGACACTTATGCACCATTGTGGAATTTAATTTCACACATTATAGAACCTGAAATTTATTGTAATCTCAACTCATAACTCTTGTTCCAAGGCAATGTAATAATCTGCTACTTGAATCTAATTAGGATTGTGTGGCTTACGTGCAATGTTTCTTTCCCTGGAATGTTCCACAACTTTTAATTTGAGAATACTTCAATAAACTCCTTTAATTTTTGAATGAAAAAATCAAGCATGTGATGTAACTTCTGGTNACCAACTTATTTCTGGTGTGATTTTCTGCATCTGGTAGCTATTGCAACCTATTTACCTTGCACCATTGCCCACAGTCAAGTAGATGCTGATTTCATTTTTCCTTGTCTCATGTTCTGTAGCAATACGTTAAAAACAAAATGCAGATTACATGTTTTGTTTGACTGGGCTTAGTTTCAGAGTGAAGCTGTGTTGTGAAACAGCCTATAAACTCTTTATAAATAGCACATTAGTATAGTCTGTAAAGATGTAACTTCTTTAACCTGTGGCGTCAAAGAAATGCGTGCTCTGCTTAGAAATGTATGTTGCATACAATACCACCTGTTTTGTTATTGAGGCATTTATTTGTAGGAAGAAAACTGCCGTGAAAAACTGATAGTTACGTTGCTTCACAGTGTTTACTGATTTTAGGGTTTTTTTTTCGCTGTTTTCATTGACAAGTAAATGATCCTTGACTGTGAATTTGTTTGGTTTTTAGGTACTGATGTTTTACCTCAAATCTGAAAGCCGTTTTCACTTTTCTTCTAATCAAGAATTTAAAAAAAACCCAGTAAATTATTTGATTGAAAGAAACTTACCTGTTAGATCTGTAACCGTTTCCCTGTCTGCAGTATGAGCAGAGATCAAATCCGTAGCGTTAGATGTGACCTATTCATAAAAAGATAGCTAAGTGTTGAGGATGTGTTATTTTTAGCATCTGAAAAGTAGTGATTTCAGTGACTATTACAATTTCAAAGTGCTAATATCAGCCATTCATGCTCCAACACTGTGTGCACTTCTAAAACTTCAGTATCTATTTGATACGATGAAATGATGCAGTAGGTTCGGAGGAGGTTAGCTGCAAAAATGGGCTGAGATGGACATCACACAAGCTGAGTGGGTGAAAACTGCATCTGATAATTCAAACGTAGCATTCTCCTTGCTAACACAGCTGGATTTTGGTACTACCATTAAATTTATTCAAGTTATTCTTAAAGCTACATTTGCATGTGCCTGCTGTTCTTGCTTTTTGACTGAATACGGATGTTGGTACAATCCAAGTAATTTAGCAGTTCGTTTTGAGCTAGCCGTGCAAGGTTCATTCTAAGTCTTCTTTTCTGCAGAGGGGAAAATACAGTATTCCAAAGTGGCTCTCTCCTGGCAGTACACTACTAATTAACCAAATGCTGCAGGTAAAGGAATTGCTTCTATTCAATAGGTCTATAAAGTACTATTGCATAGGTCAAAACATTACATCGATGAAATATTTTAAAAATATTCAGTGTTTAAACCTGAAGTTTTATAATTTTTGAAGAGAAGGTGAAGATTGTCTTCTGCTGAAAATTCTTTGAGTTGAATGATTTGGTATAGAAATAACTAAGCAAAGTTCAAATAATCAAACAGAGTCTTCAAGCAGCCTGCATTTGGTTGTTCTTAATTGTGTTTTATAAATAATCTTTTATAAATGAAGCTAAACATACTGGATATGCATTTGGGCTACATAAGCAATCTAGCTAATGCTAAATATTCCTGGAATATTTGTTGTAACTGTAGGTTCTAAGACTGCTCTTCATGGCTTATGTGTTTGACCTTCCTTTTGGTCAAGCTACAAAGCAGTATTCGTTTCTGTTTGAGCTTCTAACCACCCTAAAATCCTGAGTAGAAGACAAACTGTTTCTTCAGTTCTTCTCAATGATTTAAGCATCAGCTTAATTTTTATTGCCCACTAGGTGGACCCAAAGAAGCGGATTACGGTTAAACATCTATTAAGTCACCCTTGGCTCATGCAAGGTTATTCTGATCCTGTTCAGTGGCAAAGTAAATACACAGTAAGTACACTTGTCAGATGAATACTTTATTTAATTAAGTATTTAATTTGATCTTTACTGGCTTAGTACTGTCCTCACAGTACGGGGGTGGGAAGATGTCTCTCCAAAGGTGAATTTTGAGATGGCCATAGTTCCATTGTGATTCCCCTTGCTGTCAAAATGTTGCTACGCTCTCTCAATTTCTCTTGAGGAGGAATTTCAAATGTGTTTTCATTGCATTCTGTAATTGATGCTTAATTCGCAAAGTAACTGTCTTCTCATCAAAATGTGAGCTATTTCTGTGTGTGAGTGACCAGTTGATTCTCTTGGCTGGTTGGTCAATACTTTAAGGGCAAAAGGCAAATGTTCTCAAGAGCATGTTCGTTATGATTATGGTTTATCTTGTGTCTAGTCCGCACTGAAAATTGCTAGATTGAATAAAAATTTGACCTCATTGAAAGTATGTTCATCCTATCACTTGTTTTACTTGTGTGAGAGACTAAGATAGCATGGAGAGGAGAAAAAACAAAATAATCTAGCTGTCAGTAGTAAGTAGTGAGAAGTTCCTGCATGTTTGCAGCCAGTGGATGCCACTGGATGCCACTGTTTCTCTAGATAAAGAGCAGCTTTACTGTGCGTGCAGTGTCAGTTCTAACGGGCTGTAGAAACGATGTGCATGTCTGATAGCTTTGAATATTTAAGGAGAGATGAAAGCGTAGCTTCCATTCAAGTAAAAATCTCATCTGCTGTCAGGCTTATTTGAATTCACAACCTCTCACCAAGGAGGGGCCAGACTGTGAAGTTGTTGAAGCTGTATGACTTTTTCAGTCCATTCCCTACCGTATTTAGCTGTGATGCTACCTATTTAAAATACAAGGTCTAAAATCATAGTTGATTATTGACTCTGCGCACTGAGTTTCACGACAGTATCACAGTCAGATATGGATTATGAGACGACTTGAAAGCGTCATTATCCATCATGTTCTTGCAGCTGAGACATCTTGATGAAGACTGCGTAGCAGAGCTTTCTGTGTTTCATAAACAGAGCAGGGAGAATATATCGAAATTAATATCAGAGGTAAGAAGTATATATTGGTAATTTACAGTAATTAAACACAGTAATACAGTAAATAAACTTATTGTATTAACAGGCTAATGCTTATTCTCAATTATGAAATTTTTAATACTTTCCAGAATTAAGGAGCCTGTGCCAAACTCCCAGAATCTAACTGTAGCTTATAATTCCAGTTCTGAAGTTCAAACTTTTTTTTTCCTTTTCCTCTAATTGTGCCCGTGATATTTCCTAAACCTTACTGTTACTTCTCACCATGGTAAAATCCTTCATAATCTTTTAAAGTCAAAATAGACTTAAACAAATGCATAGTTGAACAACAGATGCCGTTTCCTGGGCTAGCTTTTGCTTTGAAATGGTTCAATAAGAGGAGAAAAAAAAAAAAAGAAAGAAAAAAATATCAGAGCATCACCCAGACAGACTATAAAATACATTTTCAAGAGTTACTATTCACATTTTTTAAAAGAAGTGGAATATAAATGACAAATGTTGAACTGTCTTCTAGAAGAATTGCACAAATGTTCAGATGCAATGACGTTGCAAGCTGTAGAAGGGACTTAAAACATGATGCATACTCCAGCTTTACCCTGAATCGGAAAATTCTCCCTGGAAGTTAAATTTTTTGCTTTTTTATACATGGTAACAGTGACATAGTTCTTCATTTTGGAAAAACGGTTAAGGTTTCCACATAACTGTAGTAGAAACAGACTTAAAATATGCGTGATGCTTAAGATGCATTTGTGGAGTTAGTGCTACTTGTTCTTCGGTGATAGGAAATAATCTGTCTACAAGGGGAAGAGCCCTTCCAAGTAGGTTTGTGCTATTTACATAGTCCTTTATGGCAGTACTTCTAATCCTGTATAACTAATTCAAACTAGTTGTGCTATGCTGCACACCTGTCAAGCATTGTACCCGTGTTTCTCACACAAGCAGAGTTGCCAAAAATCATGCAAAAAGTTGGTGCCACTCAGGGGGAAGAATGAGGAGGGACTTCCAAAAAAATTGAGACTCTGCTTGAAATATTGGCTAAACTGAATTAATAGCTTTGCCATTTATTCAGTAGATAGATTCTGGCGCCAGGACTAGTTTTCATGCTAGTGAGCATACTACAAACTAACATGCAAAGAACGACAGCCATAGTCTGTTTCTTGATCTCAGACACGTCTTGTGAATCAACTGAAGTCGGAAAGTACACTTAGGTCATTAAACATCAGGGTGCACATCAGGTAGAAAATCTTGCAGAAATTTTTAGAAGGCTGAGCTTGCTTTGTTCTCATAATGCTTCCAAAGAGGAGATTAATTTTTTTTTTTCCCCCCCTAGTGGAAATATGACCAGATGTCAGCAACGTATCTCATGCTTCAGTCCAAGAAGGCTCGTGGCAAGAGTATTCGCTTAAGTGTTCCACGTCTAACAGAACATGTTAGTACATCACAAGAAGCAGGCCTCGAGGTAAGTTTTTTGAATTCAACAGGACAATGTACTGATTAAAATGCTGCTCTGCATTAAGAAAGCCGTGCCTAGAAAAACAGACTGGTGCCCTAAACATATATCCTGGTTTTAGCCAGAAAAGAGTTAATTTCCTTTCTAGTGATTGCTGTGAAAGGAATGTCAACAATACATATTGCTTTAGTTGTTGCTAGGTGATGTTTATGCTTTTTAAGGACACTCTTCAGCTTCCCATGGAAGCTGACAAGGGAATACGGAGAGAACAAGGGAACGGCCTGTGGAATATTCTCTACCACAGACGGCATGCTCAGTGTATAAATGGGGTTTGCTGGGAGGGAGGATCTGCGATCACTGCTCGGGGTGATCTGTTGTTGTTGTTATTATTATTATCCTTTTTGNGGGTGAGCGAGTGGCTGCATGGTCCTAGCCGCCAGCTCAGGTTAAACCATGACAATGTCAGTAAGAGACCATGTGTGCAGTCAGCCAAAGTCTTGGTCATTAAACAGTTCAATCTCCTCATTAATATGTTTTAGCAAGCTGGGCTGCTTCTTGAATTGGTATTACTGGAATAACTGTCTGCGAGGACGTGGTGTGTTATGAGTCCTGCACAGAATGTCCCCTTGGCTACTTACAGAAATGGACTAAAATTGCCCAGTGTCTGGCCTATGTGATCGTTCCAGATTTTCCTCTGTGATGCCTAACTTCTTACTGTACTTTTTCACATTTGTGTCTAAATATTTTTGTACCTTGCTAGTTGCGTTTAGCATGGCTTAGCAAGGAAGGTCTTTTGAAATATTCTGGCGTGTCATCTGGGCAGCCTACTTTGAGATGACACAAACGCTACATGAGCTGATGATCAAAGGGGAGAGACCCGTTCCTTCCTCATCTGTTTCCTTTCAGAACACAATCCCAGAGAGTATTCTGTTTATTTTTAATAAGGGAAAAATGTTGCTGATGTTTTTCTGATTAATTGCATTCTCAAGTGGGCTTGTATATCTTACAGTAATTTCAGTTCCTGTGGTTTGGTAGCAAATTGCACATAGGGCACTTCATAACCACTCTACAGTTGCTAAATTGCTTGCAATGTCATATATAATATGCAGCTATATGTGATGTCAGTGATGCTCGGCTATATTTGACAAACTCAAAAACATTCAGTAAAATTGCAGGCTTCCCATTAACCGTTCCCCCTTGAACTGTAGACGTTGGTGTAAAATTGTTAACTAGCTATCTGAATGTGCTATTCTCTACATCGAGACAAGCACTTCAGCATAAATACTTTCTTATGCACCCGATTCAATTGCGTGTAAATCGTTTCAGTTCACTCATACAACAGCTTTGAAACGCAGATGAGAATTCTAAGATTACCTGCACTGCGTAACAGATCATGAATAAGTGTTGATGAATATGCATAATGTGCTTTCCATGATCATGGTGGGTTACTCTTCCACACTCAGATGATTTGAAGTTGGAGGTTCTCTAGGTTCAGTAGCGCTGATGCTGTGAAGTTACTTCATCTTTAGTGGTGCCCTAGGTAAATTCATCTGGCTAATGCTACTATTTAACATATGCATTATGCCTTCACAGATGACTGTGAAAACCGTGTCTACACAATACAACAATCCAGTAGTCCTCCAACAGCTCTCAGGACATATTTAACTTACCTGCGTGTAGATACTGTGAGTATCAGTTGAATTGGATGAAATGCCCAATTAGCACAGTTCTCTAGCTAGAGCTGGTCTAATGTGAAGACAGCCAAGCAAACATAACCTTTAACTTAGCCAGTTTCTGAATTTGGTGGCACAAGCTTGTACATAAAACTGCCTTGTTTCAAGCAATTTGTAGAAGGATATTCCCAAAAAATTCACCATGTCCTGAATTTCATCTGGAGCATGGTAGCCAAGGAATCCTGTTCAGGTATTCCTGTTGTAATGGGACATGATTTCAACTACAGTACTGGGCTGCTAGCTTGCTTGCTGTACGAGCAGCCACCTGGTAAGGCCTTTTTAGTAAGTCATCGTAGTCGGTCTGGGAGCGTACCAGGAATTTCTGTTTCTTTTCCAGAAGTAATGAGAGATCTGATCATTTCAATATCCTTGATCATAGACCAAGAGAAACTTAACCCTGCCAGCAGAGCAAAGCTTCCCAAAATGGGATCCATTCCAACCGAGGACTGATAATTTGAAATTCCGGCAATCTCGCTGAAGTGGTATGAAACAGGTCCTTGGGAGGAGTTTCCTGAAAACAGCAAAAGGTGTTAGAAACTAAGGGTACTGTGGTACACACCTGATTTTATGTGGTGTGAGCCATGAAGGGTAGCAGTCTTGGCTGAAATTATGAATCCTGTGGTTTAAGAAATGAGGTCTTTTTTTGAAGCTAGCAATTATATGAAGGCTTCTGAATGCCGGTTCAAGTACTGTTGCAGATTACATAATCGCATGTTTTGGTTGTAATGTGTTTGCCTTTATCCATCCCCCTTTCAGATTTTATTGCATTCTTTTCTTGGGTTCTTTCCAGCTTATTATTTGGCCTTTGTTACAAAGAGCTTGTGATCCAAGTCTTGAAGTCAAAGGAGGATGTTTTTTGTGAGTCACTTCTCTTCTTGACGCAGGTCATGAAAGATGGCTTGGTAACGCTTGAGAACAATTTCCCATCTGCTTTTGATACAAATGATAAATCCATAATGACAATGTTAAAATCATATTGTAAAACTTAGGTCACTGTCATGCGAACCTCCATTAGCTATTAGCCATAATTAAGAACTTAGAAATAAGATTTAATGTCAATTCTCTGATGAAATCTTGCTTTTAGTAGTGGAGTGGAATCTCAACTGAGAATGAGTAAATGAGGCAGTGAGGATTTTAAAATGGACAGGAAAACAATAAGGTACAGCAAAGAAGATCTCGGAGACAGGCTAGAGCTGGACAAGTCTTTGAAGAAGTTCCACCTGTCTGTTGGACGAGAAAATCCAATGAAGCAATTACAACTATACAATCGAACCAAATGACAATTCTTAGCTGTGTTTAGATGAGCTGGTGAGGAATAGTCTTAAACGTGCAAGCTGAAGAATGTGGAAGAGCAGATAAAGAACTGGCAAATGACTTGAGATGTTTATTAGCAAGTTATCAATGGAATCAGAAGTATTGAAGGGTTTTTAACCATTTTGCTCGATAGGCAAGCGTTGTATGGTATTTTTAAGCTGCTTTAATTTTATAATTTCCTTGTCTGTAACACTCCTGAATGTGATCAGAATACAGCAAAGGATGTCTTTTTTGTTACATCTCTTGTAGCATTCAAGGCATGATGCTCAACTGTACGATACAGAATTCACACTGTCAACTCCAGTGACAAGAAAAATGGCAACAGAGAAGCATGAAAACAAAGAGAATGTTGATACAGAGTCAGCTTTAAGAAATGAAATGCCCTTTGCTCTTCCTGCTCCAACAACTTCTTCTGCGAAGAGTCAGATTGAGATGCAAGTACAAACCATACCCCTTCAGACACCTGTCTTCAAAGGTACGTTGAATGTAACTAATGAAAACTTAGATCGTACATGTTTCTTAGAAGCTATTGTAAATTAAAATACGATCACAATACTTGTGTATCCAACACATCTGTTTCTGGAAAACGTAACCTTTTTTGCTGTATTCACCAGCCTGGTGGTTCTAGTACACCGGCACGGTGCTGAAGGAGGTTTAACCATACATCAGGGCAGGTTACTTGTGTGTTAGTTACAGAAGTCACTGCTGCTTGCGGTATCACACGCGCGTGCCTTCCAGTGCCCTCTGACAGGGAGCCAAGTGAGGTGTTCCTAAAACTTGTATCTGGTTCCACTCTTCCACGAAGGCTGAGAACACAATTTCCTCAATACTTTGTTTTTTTCTTTGATATTACTTTGAGTGGAAAATAAAGGTATACTTTTAGTCGTCTGCTTTTACTGCTGCTTAGAGAATTTTTTGTGTGTTTGCATATCAGCATTTTCATACTAACAGTCCACTGTGGCAGCGAAAACGCTTGCGTTAACAATGTATAGATCTTACAGTTATGTGATAGACCACAGAAATCTGGCTAAATTGTGTTAGCTTTTCTGAGTTACCAGAAATTTATGTCCTCAGCCTGTCTAGTCCATTCTTATGAAAATGGATGGATCCTGTATACACATTACCATTCCTTTCAACCATTAACATAAAAGTTTTGGTGTTGGTACTGTAAATGCTAACTCTGTCCTTGAAATGCCAAGGACTGTTTACAGTAGGAGACTCTTCTGTTCCAGATGCTAAGGAACATTGTTCAGAAACAGTAAGTGCTTGTAGGCTGATTCAAGTTATAAGGGATCTTGGACATGCTGCTCTTCAGTGACATTCTTTGTAAAGCACTTAAGCAAGTGCACTACAGAGACTAGTTGTTTATATGAGTTTGATTTTTTTTTTTCTCTTAAGTTTGTATGTGAAGAACTTGTGAAGTTTGACTTCACAAAAGTAGATAACCCTTTCTGAAATGGGAAATGCAGAAACACTGTTTCCACTTATTTTAGTGAGATATTTCTGAGGATTAAACAATTAAAAGCTAATTCTTTGTTTCATTGAAAGACTTTTGGTTCAGGAAAGATAGTATTAATATTTTCTTAGAGGTGGAAAAGTGGAAGTACCTGTTGGAAATTTTGACATCATCATTGTTGGGCCAGGTGCAATTCTCCAGAGAGCTGAAGCTTTAAATGCTGAAGTTGAATTTAATTTTAGCAACTCCCTGTTTCACTTGGTGTTTGCTTCTGCACATGCAAAACCATGCTCTGCAGAACTCTGTCAACGTGTGATGAGTAGAGCGTGTTAGGCTGTTATGTAGAGTGTATTATTAAACGTGGCTGTACAAGCTCACACCCTTCCTATAAGGGAAAAGGCTTGGCGAAGAATGCAACTACTTGACGCAGTGAATTGCTCACTATTCTGGGACCCGTGGCAGAGCAAGAAACCAGTTCTAATCCTCTTCCTTTCCAAATTTCTGATATTGAACTGCATTGGTCGCCCTAAGGCTTGACTTGTGGAGCCCTGGGGAAATCAGTCGCAGTTTCTCTTTGTAAAGTAGGGGTAGTATTGTTATATTAAAAATGGATTTTTATCATTCTGAAGATACAGACCTGAGATAGAAAAGGGGGGCGACTTTAGAAATAAATTATTAATAATGAGAAATCCATGCTGAAGAAAAGAAAATCCTTTATGCAAAAACATACCTGCTTTGGCTTCGATTCTTTCTTTCAGAGAGACAGTTCACTGCAGTCACCCCAATTAAGAAACCCACAAACCCAACAAACACAGATGAATTGACAGCAGCTGAGGTTCTTCCCCAAAGAAGGTAAATGTCCAGTTATTTGTGTACAGTTCTGATTTAAAGCAGGACTACCTTAATCCATGTACTGCCTAGGGAGCCTTGTTACAACAGCAAGTAGTTATTTCCATTCTCTTGGTAAGAACTTTCCTAAAACCTCTTTCTACATTCACTGGAAAACACTGAAGGCAGAGAAAAGTTTTAAAACAATGTCTCAATTATCTTCAGAATATATTCTTATTTTCCATAATGTAAATTCCTTCTTATTCTAGTTCCCCAGAGAGCTGCAGTTTCTAGATACATCTCTGGGTTTAAGTCTCAACTGACTTTCGAACAGAAACTCTCATAATACACCGCACTTGCTTTGGTTTTCTTCATTCCAACAGGTCTGGTAATATTTTAGTGATGTATCCAAAATGACTAATTTCTAAACACTGAGGAAAATGACTGATTAATTTTGTTCATGTAGCAGGTGTCACTCAGGGGAATTAGATCTCAACGTTGCTCATGTGACTTGCAGCCAAAAGAAGAGAAAAGCCAAAGTATTTGGAAGTCTTGAAAGAGGCTTAGATAAAGTGATCACAATGCTTACACCAAGCAAAAAGAAACGATGCACTAGAGATTGTCCAAGGAAACTTAAGGTAAGGTTGCTGGAACAAATCTTACTTAAAAAGAATTAACAGTAAACTTACGAGTAGTAAGTTACATTTTTCTCTTTAAATATGATGATGGTTTAGTCCTACAAAAGCCTCGTGGCGCCGTGCCTGTTCCCTGCCCATCAGAAGTGCTCGGCCTCAGCTCGGTGATGCACCAGCAGCAATCTCCCAGCTGTGGAGCGTGCAGGAGGGCGCCCGAGGCACAGTCGTGTGTCTGCCTTCAGTCCGCTCCGGCAATCGCCTCTGTCTGCCTACAAGACTTCTGATAGCCTCCGTGCTGCCCCGGCCCTCCCCTGCTACCTTGGATTTTATGGTGGATTGCAGTTTGGGCATGATTTAATATTAATTGTTTAGTGTTCCTGTTGCTACTGCAATGTATTAATTATGGTAATATTGGGAAGTTGAAGCATTTTTCACCAGTTAGCTACTCCAAAGCTTGCTTTATGAAAATTTTTTGTAATTTCTTCAGTTCTAGGAGAAAGATATTTTTTTTTTTTTCCCTTGACTCTTATTTTAATGATCTGGCTACTTTTAGGCTCACTATAATGTCACCACCACCCAGCTGCTGAATCCAGACCAACTGTTGAACGAAATAATTGCTATTCTTTCAAGAAAGCATGTGGAATATGTTCAGAAGGGGTAAGTGTAAAATATGACGACTTCAACTTGTATTTGTCTAAATAATCAGTACTCCAGTCCTTGATGAGGTGAAGTATTTAAACTTTCTCAGCCTCACACTGTAAAATATAATAATTTTATAGAAAGTGAACAAAGCGCTAAATGAATGTATGCCGTAAGACTTCTCCACCCAATGGAAAACAGTGTTAAGTGAGCTCTAATAGAGCTTGGCGACTGACAGCTGTGAATAGTGAGGTAGCTCTTAAAGGCTGATGTCAGTTTTATCTGTCTCTTGTGAAATTGTAAATACAAAAGCTTTGTTATGGCACAGTCACATGACCAAAACAGATGATTTTGGGAGATAATGCAAGTACCTCTAACCTTCATTCTTGGCAGTTAAAACACATAAGCATTTAGCCAAGAGATCAGTATATTTTAAAAGCTGCACAGAATCCACGTCTTTGTCTAACCCTATAGTAACTTGTAGCATCGACTAACTAGAGTGAGGTACTGAGACTAGGATTGGTTCCTAGTTCTGATCTTCTTGTGCTCACTTATGAATATGCATTTTCTAAAGTTCTTGAATATTTGAATGATAGGCGTTGTAGAATGTTGGAGTATACTTTAACCTCTGATGCATTTCCAAGCTCAAAATCTGGAAGGACACTGAACTCCACGGAGGCACCTCCTCCCGTTGTAGTGATTTAAACTTCAGATTCAGTTTCTCCACTCATCACACCAGCTGACCTGTGACTGGCCTCTTGGCAGCCATGTCTCTGCAGAGAGGAGAGCGGTCTTGTCTATGAAAAATTGTGGGAACATCTCCAGACTTCCAGCTCTGCACTCCGAGAAGGAGGGCCTGTGACTGGGTGGGACGTTGGTGCCACATGTCACAGAATCACAGAACAATAGGGGTCGGAAGGGACCTCTGGAGATCACCCAGTCCCACCCCAGCCAGAGCAGGGTCACCCACAGCAGGTGGCACAGGAACGCGTCCAGGCGGGGTTGGGATGTCTCCAGAGACGGAGACTCCCCCACCTCTCTGGGCAGCCTGTGCCAGGGCTCTGCCACCCTCAGGGTAAAGAAGTTCCTCCTCATGTTTAGGTGGAACTTCCCATGGTCAAGTTTGTGCCCGTTACCCCTTGTCCTGTCCCTGGGCACCACTGACAGGAGCCTGGCCCCATCCTCCTGACACCCCTGCTTTCGGTATTTATGACTGTTGATGAGATCCCCCCTCAGTCTGTTTTCCAGACTGACAAGACCCAAGTCCCTCAGCTTTTCCCCTGGCAGGTCAGCCCCAACCTGTCCTGGTGCTGGGGGTTATTCCTCCCCAGGGCAGGACCCTGCACTCGCCCTTGTTGAACTCCATGAGGTTCCTCTCCGCCCAGTCTCCGGCCTGTCCAGGTCTCGCTGAATGGCGGCACGGCCTTCTGCTGTGTCAGTCAGTCCTCCCAGTTCTGTGTCATCAGCAGGGGACACTGTCCCCTCATCCAGGTCATTGGTGAATGTATTGACTGAAGTACTCAAAGCTCTTGGTTCAGTAAATTCTGGATTGTTTCCCAATATTCTGAATAGCAATGGGATAATTTCTGTAAAGTGCTTTTATTAATTCAAAATTGCATTGCAAAACAAACATTAAACAGTTCAATGATTATTCTGTTTTTCCTTTTTTTTTTTTGGTACAGTTATACCCTGAAATGTCAAATTCGGTCGGATTTTGGCGAAGTCACTATGAAGTTTGAGTTAGAAGTGTGTCAGCTCAGTAAAACTGAACTGGTGGGTATCAGGCGACAACGGCTTAAAGGTGATGCCTGGGCCTACAAGAGGCTGGTGGAAGACGTTTTGTCCAGCTGCCAGCTGTGACTGGCTGACGCATGTGCTGAGGAAGCAGCAGTTTTGTACTTGAGGCTTTTGTATGTTTACATTACTTTGTAATAATGTTGTGCAACTCTTCTGAAATAAAATTCCGTAAGCTGTTCCCCCTCTTGCGTATTTTTCACATATGCGGGTTAAAGTATAGGTGTTTGTATGCTGAAGCAGCTTATTTTGGTATGTCTTCGGTTATCAAGTACGTGGGGTACAGAAATAGTCATTTGCATAATTCTCTTCTTGTCTCTGCTTAAGTAGGATTTATTGAGATCATTAACTAAGTCACAGCTGTGGTTCCCAGAGTTACGCTATATGCTCAGTGTTGTACAAAATAGGACTGTCTTCAATAAATGTGAAGTCAAGAGGGCTAGGATTTAAACTGTGATCCCATATAAAGCGTTACTGTGTCTCATTACAAAGCCTCACTGATGCTTAACAAGTGTGTGTACTTTCTGATGCTCTTGTGTTAAGTGATCATCAGAATGTCGTGTTACGAACCAGAGCACCTTTGAACTGTTGTGAGTGGAGAAGCCATTTGTAACCCCGGCTGTCTACGAGGAGCTCAGAGGGATGCCTTTACGGTGCTGGGCACAGAACAAAAAGTACAATTTGAAATATGCAGGACTAGTAAGTGCACTTAAGAGTTGTTTGGGGTGTTAGGGTTTTGCCTTGGAAAGAAGTATTGTGTCTGCCAAGTGCTGGTGGTGTCTGTCCTATTCATGCCGTTAGCCGTGCTTCAGTAGCAGGGGATACTGGGATAAATCCAAGCACCGGCAGTGGGAAGATATGTTGAAGTCTTTCTCTGTGCAAAGATGTCCAGTAATACCTAGATAAGTTGATAATGTGCTGTTCATCTTAAGGTACATGAAGGCAGCTGTGACGTACACTGTATGTAAACCCCACATTATTGCCCCTTAACTAAAGCCTAAGGCTCACCCATGGGAGGGCTGGGTAGGTGGACAGTGGAGTGTTGGAGACTTCCAGTGACAGACAGAGAACTGTTTTGGTTGGAAGGGACGTTTAAGATCAAGTCCAACCACTGACCCAACACTGCCAAGTTACCACTAAGCCATGTCCCTCCCCGCCACGTTTTCCCCTCCAGGGATGGTGACTCCACCGCTGCCCTGGCAGCCTCTTCCAATCCTTGACAACCCTTTCCATGAAAAACTTTTCCTAATATCCGTCTAACCCTCCCCTGGTGCAACTTGAGGCCATTTCCTCTTGTCCCATGGCCTGTTCCTTGGGAGAAGAGCCTGACCCACACCTCTGCTAGTTAAAACGGTTTGCTCAGTACCCCTTAATAACGTAACTAGAAGGATTTCTTTGTTAAAGCAGTTATTGGTCAAGGTAGACTTGTCCCTCATTTTTTGCCAGTGCCAAGTTGTCCCTTTGCTGCTCTCTAGACAGGTAAAGGAATTGGGAAATTTTTAGTGAATGTCAAGAAATGTCAGAAATCTTTGCAGGGGTATGTGGAAGGAGAGAGCTGCCACTCCTTTAAGCGGCTGGTCAAGAACCTTTCAGATGCAGAACAGGATAGTGAGAAAGGAGGGACAACATGATCAGGAACATACAATGACACAGACGTGGCTGACGGATGGTACGAGAGGCAGACCTGGTTGGTCACACTAATTGATGAGGGGGTGTGGAACGTGCTAATGTTCGTGTTGGGAAGGCTGTCTGCTCTGGGTAGGGGTGCCAGGGGGACCCACGACTGTGTGTGCTGGAGGAGGCAGCCACGCTCCTGACGCCCCTTCATGGACAATGTAGAAATGTACACGGTGATGTGCAGACAGTGCAGGAGGTGTTAAAAGCGTGTGTGGCCGGCACACGAAAGGGCTTGGGTTGAGAAAAGCACACCTGACCTATTGTTCTAACAAATTAGTGCTTAAATCCTCCTATCTGCACTTAGGTACTTCCTGTGCCTGACTCCTCTAGCTGCAATGTTAGACTCCTGTTTGGTCTTTGCATGTTGAAACTTGAGTCTGCTAAACATCAGCTGTAAATCGTCTAAGCCTGCCGGCAGGGCCGCCGAAGGCTGTAGCTGACGTGTATCGGCAGCGCTGCAGGACTGTGCGAGCTCTGGCTTTGTGCTCACTTGCTTGTTGTTTGAATACAAACTCTTACCCGAGAATTTGGCTTCTGCCTGGAACTTGGTCTGAATTAAAATAAAGGTAGAAGATGGAAGGGCTGATTGAACGAGGCATAGTGATAACAGTCTGGCGAATGAGTAGCATGATACGTGTTTTAGATCACCAATCACAACTGCAAAGCCCAAGGGCTGAAGAATTGGAGCGTTAGCTTGCTTTTGCATTCTTTGAGCTTTAATTTCAGGAATGACTACAGAAGTATCCTGAAATACCCGAACTGCCACTGCTGAGAAGCACGTTCTGTGTGAATAACTGTCTCCTCCCTATGGTCACAGGACTGATGTTATGAAAGGACAAACGGTAATTAAGATGCCTTGTTCCTTCCCTCTTTTTAAGCTAAAAACAACTGGGAGATAATTGATTCAAGTTGTCTTACAAGCTCTGATGTGTGAAATAGGGTTCCTCTTTGTAGGCTACCGTCCTGACTTTTTCTGCTAATATTCCTTGTTGTGAATGAATGACATCTGGTGATAGGAATCAGAGAATGGGCAAGAAGAAAGATTCATTTGTGCCTTTTCTGAAACCAAACTGCTGCTACACTATCAGCAATTCTTTTTACTGAGATTGCTGGAAGTCTGTTTCAGCTGATCTCAGGTGGAACTCCGAGCGAGGAAAAACGAAGGGGTAACAAGGAAAGGAGCTGTGTGGATAACAGGGAGCATGGGTGGTTGTTCCAAGCAGAGGATACAGGGCCAGAGGGTTTCAGACTACGGCACTCAGACTGCTCTTCTTGCAGGCAGCCAGGTTCTATGAAGTCATGTGTATCAGTCAGTCTTGACATCAGATGGTACGCTGCATTTAGGAGGCTGCCATAGAATCATAGAATGGTTTG
>VXBH01000351.1:1051-17773 GCA_013400035.1 Rynchops niger | reverse complement strand
GGCAGAATCCCCTCCCTCGCCCTGCTGGACACGCTTCTTCTGGTGCAGACCAGGATGCAGTTGGCTTGCTGGGCTGCAAGTGCACATTGCCGGCTCATGTTGAGCTTCTCGTCCACCAGCACCCCCGAGGCCTTCTCCTCAGGGCTGCTCTCAAGCCACTCTCCGCCCAGCCTGGATTTGTGCCTGGGATTGCCGTGACCCAGGTGCAGGACCTTGCACTTGGCCTGGTTGAACTCTATTCCCTTGGCTAGGAACCTCTTCTAGAGTCTAAAGTTGATTTATGTTCCTTGTACATGAACGTGTTCTTGGCGTTAACACTAAGCTTCTGTCTTCTCTCTCCGTGGCAGTACCATTTTTCCAAGTGTATGGGTAACCGTGACTTACAGACATGTGTTTCCTGAGATCGAATTAGCCGAGCTCTTGGGGCCTCCTCTTGGCTCTCCATTTCATCATCCTGGTGTCAAGGACTCCCCCGTCTGATCTCGTCTCATCTTCCTTTTAAAGCAGCTGGTCAAATGGTCCCTTTTCTTGTAAGTCCCTGCAAGGGCCTCACGCAATAGCAACACTCTTTGCCCTCTTTCCACCAGAACTACTGTTCCTTGCACTTGGTGCTATGGACCTTCACGTTCTTTCCACTGCACGTGTTCTCAGTTCCTCCTTCTTTGGTCATCTCCAACTTAGTGCTATCAGCAAATTTCTGTAACACCTTTTAAAATTTGTGTCCAGGCCACGAATAATGATACTTAACAAGAGCAGTCCCAGACCAATGCTTGAAAAACCAACTAGAGGCTCTCCACTCTTTGACTCCCTTATCTTTGTAATTCATGGAGTAATCCCCATCCTTCCCAGTGCAATCGTATTTCCTATATGTTGTAGTATCAAGTGCCCTTCGGAAGTGCAGATCAGTTCTGCTATGCATTGTTTAGAAAACCGAAGAAGGACTGGACTACTTTTGGTATTTTATCAAGGCTGTGTTGCGTGTTGATTTGATTTTGCAGGACAGGCAGCAGCAAACCCTTCCTGCTTTACCCCTACAGCACATCTGTTCACGTGTTTATTTTTCCATTCAAAGCTTGATGTAAAGACTCTCTATAAAGCTGCTGCTTTGAAATTGTAACATGGAAGCTATTTTTCCTAACGAATATCACCCCCTCATTGCTTTTCTTCTCCCCGTCGCTTTTCTTCAGTACTTGCCCTGCGGGATGGTTTTGCGGAGGAGCAGGCAGGTGGTCGGATTGGGTGCAAGGGTAATAGGAAACTCAAATTTTAACTGGCCTATGTTAAGATTAAAACAGATCTGTGTAATTCAAGCGAACAAAAATGGAATTAAGTTTTGGGGAGAAGGGGAAATCAAAATATGTTTCCATATAGAAACTAAGCTAGTTATTATGTCTATAGGGTGAGATTTGGTATAGACATAACGCAAGGGAAAAATGCACAGCCTTGTTTTCCAGACTCCGTCAGGGTTGAGGCTATTAGTCTAATTGCTTGCCCTTTGTTTTACTTAATTAAAGTCAATATATTAACTAAGGGAATTACTATTCTGACATCTTTCATTTTTGAAAATAGTGAAGAGTTAAAAAATCAAGTAGGAATGCCATATGGAAAGCTTCTCAAATGTCTAAATGCCACCAACCTTTCTTGGGAGAGACAGAAAATAAAATTTTGTTTGCTTTATTGTAAGACGTTTGGCAGTAGCTGCCGGTCCCTAAAGCTTTAACTTCTGGGTGCTTGAGAGCTCTGACAGTAAACTGACTTCAAAAAAGCTTTGCGTTATACTGTCCTGTCCCCAAAGCTTGCCTAGCACCTGTGAGATGTTTTCCACGACCTCAAAATACCTCCGTACGTCCACAGGCAGGTTTTGCCGTCCACCCCACACGGCGCATCGCGTCCTCATGCGGGTGTGGGCGTTGCACGGGGCCGCAGGGTGCTTGTTTGCGGCCCACACTGACCCACTAATGATGGTACAAGAAGAGACACCCCCCTAACCGGTCTCGAGCTTAGTCTGACGGGTACAGAGACACCTACAGACCAGATAGTTGGGTGCATTCCTTTATGTTTTGAGCAGGAGGCAAGCTCCTTCTCTTTGGGAGCACAGGCTGGCAGCATCTCTCTGCGGGCTGTGCTCCGCGGAGCGGGTCAAGGCAGGTACTTTTCCCATCGCTGAGCACCCCTGAGGCCCCTCCTGGATTGCTGTGGGTCAGACGGGGCGAGATCCAGATTCCCTGTGTTCCTCTGAAATCTAAGCAGGGTGCTGGTGGGCAAAGCAGGCGAAACAAATTGTCCTCTTGGTTCTTAGAGCTGGCTCTCACTTCCAGCGGAGCAGCGTGCCGCTCCCAGACCTCAAGTACCTTCTGAAATGCAAAAGCCACCCAGGTCCACATGAAAGCTGGTTTTGACTTGGTCCATGTGTGCATTTTGTTCCGTCGGATCTTTGTCTTTAAGGAGACTTGAATAAAACCACTCACTAAAACACTTTATGGCTGAGAATGTTTTGCAGCGGTCAAAACTTTGATGGAGCCGATTTTCCCGACGTCAGAGATGTTGGATAGACCACAGCAACTTATTCTGCATGTTGTAGGAGGAGACAGGATTGTACTGTTAGATAACACTGTCATAGTTTGTGAACAAATTCACACAGGGGTTCACCAAGTTAAAAAAAAAAATGAGTCAGGCAGCCTTTTATTTATTTTTGTCGGTCAGCTTCGGCAAAACCACGTAGACTCAGACACGCTGTGAACTGTTTCTTTGGTTTAAAATGAGGTCTGCACTTCATTAGAGAAAATAGAATAATCCACTGTCGGTTTTGTTTTTATCATATTAGGGTTTTGGCAGAGAATTTATTCAGTTTCCAATATATAGTTATTTATGTGCTACTAACTAGCTTTTCTGCATTCCCTAGAGAAAGCTCCATTAAAACTCTTAATGTGACACCACATATTTTTAGTAGACTAGAAAATAGTTACAATTTTAATTTAAATTGAAATGACTGTGTAATGGCTGGACAAATCATTCTCAGATCCCTAGAGCTCTTAATTGTAATTCTCCATTGTTTCTATGCATAAATTTTCTTTTCAAGTGCTCATTCTGAAATACTTACTAATTTTTTTAATGTTCTGTACTCATTTAATAGTTTTTTATGGTTAACAACTTCATGATTAAACTTTAATGTTAAATATAAATGGTGGAAACAATAAGCCTATTCAAGCGTTGGGAAAATAAAGTGTGTTTATATTTTGAGATGACTTTAATTCAAGGAACTTCTTTTTGCGGAAGGAAAGGGAAGGAAAAAAATGTCCTACTAAGAGTAGTGGGCAGATTTCATTGTGTTTCCATAGCAGAGGAGCAGAAGTCATGCTTTAACGAGCAGCCCTTCTTTAACTCGCCCTTCCACCTTCAGTCATCGTGACATAAAATAAAGCTTTACCCAACAGCCCCCAAAAAAGAAATGGTGTCATTCTTCTCTTGCACCACCCCATCCTGATTTGGTTTGGGCTGCCCCAGGGGATGGTGAGGAAGGAAACGGCGCCCGTCCCAGCCCAAGACCCCCAAGGAAGCTCTTTTTGTCCCCTGCTTCACACGGGGTTCCCTTGGTTTTCAAAGTCCATCGGAGACAGATACCCCTGCAAAGCCCTGTCCTCAGCAGTAGCTCCTGGGGTTTGAGGTAATGTCACTGATCGCAGCCCTGGAGAGGCCACAGTCTGCCTTTCTCCACCCTTAACACTGTTTTTTTCACCTGTAGAAAGTTTTCCTTCCAAACAAATCCTGCCCTGCAGCCTTGAGACCCTTCTGACCTCTATGGCCTTCCTCCTCCTCCCTGCCTGCTCCACCAGCTCTCCCTTTCTTCCACAAGTCTTTGAGGACATATGCTGGGAGGACAGGCTGAGAGAGCTGGGGGGGTCAGCCTGGAGAAGAGAAGGCTCCGGGGAGACCTTCCAGCCCCTTCCAGGCCCTCCAGGGGCTCCAGGAAAGCTGGGGAGGGACTCTGGAGCAGGGAGGGGAGCCACGGGACGAGGGGGAACAGGTTTAACCTGAAAGAGGGGAGATTGAGATGAGATGTGGGGAAGAACTTGTTGGCTGTGAGGGGGGTGAGCCCCTGGCCCAGGTTGCCCAGAGAAGCTGTGGCTGCCCCATCCCTGGAGGGGTTCAAGGCCAGGTTGGACGGGGCTTGGAGCCACCTGGGCTGGAGGGAGGTGTCCCTGCCCAGGGCAGGGGGTTGGAACTAGATGATCTTTAAGGTCCCTTCCAACCCAAACCATTCTGTGATTCTGTGACCCAAAGCCTTCTCAAGGATTACGTTCTTGACCTCCCTTCCCTGGGTGCTCCCGACATCCCACATCCCCCCCGTGTCCTCTGCCACTTCTCGTGGATTTCAGCTTCCCCTTGCCCGTCCCCCTTGTCCAGGCTTGAATCTTCTGGATTAATTGCCACCTTTCCTGAAGACAACACAAAAAAAAGTGAGATAATGACCACCCTTCACAGAGCAAAATTCTCATTTTTTTCTGCTGACAGGAAGAGAATTTGCTGAGTCAGACAGACTGTTGGCTTCAACTGCAAGATGACGTTGAACCTTCAGATCATCACAAGACATCACAATCCCAAGGAAGAACTACGAGTTATAAGAAGCTGTAAAAATAAAACCAAATACCCCAAGATTCCCTTCAGGAGACGAATCCTATGTCACACTGTTGTTGTCTGGCAGTATTACAGCTTTATTTTGTCGCATGCGCCACCATGCTCATAAAGCCACGTGTCAACAGCCCTGTCTATGCCATGGTGTGTTGCGTCTTGCTTATACACATGGGAGATGAATGCCAGTGGAACTGGCAAGGTACAGCAGCAGGTTTGGGACCTCCAGGACTGGGACCTCTCCTGACCTCTACCAAGCCCTTTCCTGGAGCGGAGGAGCTGGGTCTCCCTGCGAAGGTCTGGCCAGAGGGAGGGTGCCCCTTGTTCGAGCTCACAGAAGATGCCTGTCAGCGCTGGGCAGGGAGCTCACGGGACTTGGGAAACACCAGGAAAGTTCTGAGGAGCTTCACGAGTTTGAGGAGTACAGGAGCAAGCACAGAAACCAGCACAAACATGCGAAGTCGCCCCTGCAGCAGAAGGAAAGGAAATACACCTTTGCTCAGGGTAGAGGGATAATCAAGATTTGCCTTGCAAAATGCTGCTAGCAATTGTGAAAATTAAATCTTCATTTGAAATTTCCCATCAAAACTGGTTTTCTTGAAAACTTTTAGCTATCTGGCAAAGGAGAAAGTAATGGAAAACGTTCAGCCTTGCTCCAGCCGTCACCTTCAGGGCTTGAGCTTCACGGCCAGGCTGGGAAAACGTAACTGCGTTGGTGGATGCGTCGGCTTTGAGTGCTAGCAAAGGGAAATTTAGCTAAGATAAGGCAAAGCTCCCAAATGGAGAACACTAAAGCACCTTCCTGCTGTTGGTAGTAGCATCTTCATTTTGAAACGTGGCGATCTGCAGTCAAATCTCCCAAACTCTCTCAGTATCACTGCGCAGTGGTACTTTACAGCCTCCTAATGCAAATGTTCAGGGTAATACAGCTTTTCTTTTAATTCAAAGCTCAGCGGTAAGAAACTCATCTATTTTTAATTAATTATGTAGTAGTAGATTTTCAGATTTGTTTAACTTGTGGGATAAAAAGAGGTTTAATGTTAGGATCTGGGCTGCTTAGATAAAATCCTACGCAATAAATCTGTAAAGCAAAAATAACCCAACTAGAACGCCGCCGCAGAGACCTGTTGATTTTAGAGAAACGGTCCCATAGGAGGTGGTTGCTGGGTGTGTAAGGAAGGGAAGGGGACGGTGTGTCGGGGTGTCCTGACCCGATGCAGGCTCAGAGGCGGCGTCCCCGAAGGACGGCGGGACGCGCTGGGGTGGGGGCTGCTGGAGCCAGGAGCAGCAGCGAGGGCCCCCACAGGAGATCGTGCTAGAGAGGGGGTTGGGGGAGGCTTCCCCTTGCCTGGGGGCCACAGCCGTTGTAGGAAATTTGGGAGGAGAAGGGGGTGCCCCGCAGCTGGGAGCGGACCCCTGCTTTTCTGCTGCCCAGTGCCTCTGCTCTGCCCATCGCAGGCACCGGAGGGAAGGGCTGGGGACGGCCGGGCTGGTGAGGGCCCTGGGGCGGGAGTGTCGCATTAAAAAGGAATGTAGTTTCAGTATTTGTCTGTCAGAGTCCCAGCAAAGGACTTTGAGTCAGATTCACAAAAATGGAAATTATGTATTTATTGAGAGTGACAGAACAGATCCGAGATTGCTGCTGATAAATTCACTAACTACAATAGTGCTACTAATTAAGGCTAATATTGCTAGCAAAACTAATAACAGTACAACAGCCCGGGGGTAACGCTCCCCAGAGGGTGAAGGCGCAGCGCGTACCCAGCACGGCGTCCCTGCCGGGGGCGGAGGGAGAGGACACAGCCTCACAAGGTATTGAGTACCCTCTCTCCCAATTTAAGTCATTTTCTCCATCTTTTTATCCCCAAAATTACAAGGTTACCCTCCCCTAGATGACGTGTAGTATGGTTTCGGTGGAGAGATGAGTGGCGTAGTCATACAAGTTTAGCATGATCTCTAAAATGGTCATTAGCATATACAGGGGTGTCAGCTTTAATATGCCTTTCACAGGTAATGAGGCAAAGGTCAGTCATCAGGCATGGCAGGCTCTTGAGGAAAAAAAAGGCTACACAAAGTCTCTGTTATCTTGATTATACTGTCTTAGTTGATGAAAAGCAGGGCTGTCCTGGCTCCANGGCCTCCTGCTTCTCTGTATGTCCTGCGGTGGCCAGAGGAACCTTCACTCCTCCGGGCCGTACAAGAGAGAGCAAAGCCAGTCTTAATTGTTATTTCAGCACAGACACTTCACCTCATTACCCGAATTCCACAAGCGGAGACAGGTGCTGCTGGCCCTGGGCGAGCTGTCCCTGGGCATGGGGAAGGGGCCGGTGGCTCCTCCAGTGGTGACGGCGCTTGGGGACAATGAGGTCCCACACGAGCTCAGCACCTGCGTGTACGTGGGGAGATGGGACAGGCTGTGCCAAAGCCATCGAGGTGCAGAGTGCGAATTTGCGATATCCCTCAACCCCGAATCCGTGGCCCCTAATGCTGGCAGCCTGTGGCCACCCAGCCCTGCCGATGCGTGGCCTGCAGCCATCGAAGCCACCGACAGCGGGCGTGAGGACAGGGTCCAGGGAGGTGGTCATCAATGCCGAGCTCACACCTGTCCCTGCTGAGCCTGGGGACAGTGGCAGCGGCAGGGGACGCAGCCTGCACGCTGGTGGCTCGGGCTGCGGTGGGATGGAGGGTGACCAGGCGGTGTGGCAAGCAGTGGTGAGCAGGTTTGCAGGTCACTGGGCTCCCCCGGTGTCGGCAGTGGCTCCCTGGCAGGGTTTTCCCAGGTGTGGATGGAGCCCGTCCTCCCCGGGGCAGGAGCAGCTCCAGGCAGCTAATCCCACTGCTGGGTCTGCTGGTCTCCATAACCCGTGAAAAGCTAGACAGGAGCCACCGCAGATCATTCTGGGTGGAAGCAGAACATGATTCTTATTGACTTTGTTTTCAGGGTCAGGGGAGATGGTTTGTTCAACCTGAAGCAAAATGTGTATCTTGGCTTTCAGACAGATTTCCCCTTCGCAAGGAGCTGGCGTGGTAGTAGTGGAGAGAGATCACTTCAATGTACCTACAGAGGGCGATTTAAAAAAAACCCAAACAAGTCAAACCACGAAAACATTTAAAAGAAAGCTCCTCTGCCACAGAGCGCCTTGCAGACCAGGGTTGGTTCTGGAAAGGGTGGGGGGCGCTTTGTCTCCCTCCTGCGGATGCTGCTGTGACACCGTGGGACCAACGCGCCACGTTGCCAGGGACGGGGCCTGCATCGCCCGAGTGGCTGTCACGTCCCATATCCCCCTTTTCTAATGTGCTGTGACTTCGCAATTTTGGTCAGATGTTAAGCTTGCTTTTTTTTTTTTTTTTTTTCCCCTATGATTTTTCTGCAACCAGTTTATAAACTCGAGGATCACCGGGGTACCCCCATCCCCATCTTGTGTTCCTGACTTGGAGCTCTCATTGAAAGTAAAGTGGCTGAAGCTCATGAACTGTCAATCATTACTTAGTGGGAATATTCAGATAAAATCTTAATGAACCGATTGCTATCTTGTTATACTCTTCCTTGGACTTCCCAAACTGATCACAGCCAGATGCGCTGAACGGACCCATATGGCTGCTCTTCCTTTCTTCCTTTGCTGGGAGAAGTTATTTTAATTCCTTTTCATGTATACAGTTTCATTTAGCAATGGTTTTAAAGAAAAAGCTAATTTCTTCTTAAAAAGGCAAAGTTAAGACCTTCTACAAGCCCCACACAAAGAGTAACAAGAGTGGCCAGTGAGTTTTCCGTGTATCAAATGGAATTGATTAAACTTGATATCAAGGATTGTGTAAGGTAAATTAATTAAATTGATTAAGTAGGGCTCAGGTGGTCATGGGCAGGTCACGATGATCTCTGGGTTGCTGCTGGCATGCCAAGGTTTATTAAAATGATAAAGTTACAAAAGGAGAAGATCCTGCTTACTATGCACAGAACAGAGAGAAAGAAAAAAAGGTTAATCAACAAATCATAATCATATAAATGAGCACAAGCTCATCCTGGAAAGCAATTACTTTTCTGGGCAATTTCATTCAACAATGGTAGGCTGTGCTCTTGAATCATGTCTCTAGCAGAGACACAATTAGCACCAAGATGGCCTCATTATGTCCTATCAAATGTAAACAAAATAATAAAAAAAAATCCCTTGCAAATACATCCGGTTTGGTGATTTTCATGTATTAATACATCTCATGTTAATTTAATCATAGAATGGATCTTTAAGGATATGCCTTGTAAATAATTAGTAGAACTCCATTTAACAGCAGTGCGCCAAACCTTTCCCCCAAAGGATGCCGAGGAAGATGTTGTATTTTCTGCAACCAGCTATCTGAATATTGCTTTGGATGCAGCTTCTCTAATCTCAGCGTTGGGCCCGCTGCTGAAAGCAGCCAACCAGAATTTTGTCACATCTGAAGTTACGATGGATTTACATTCTTTTGGTCAGGTTTTGCATTTTCGACAAGAGAAAATCAGCCTCTCCAGGTGCTCTGTCCCTCCCTGGACAGTCAGACCATGCATGCACTGGGGACGCTTGAGGCTGGAGAGGCTCCTGGTCACCTGGGGACCACCGTGGTGGGCAGGGGGACAAGGGACCACCACGGGCACCTCCTGCTTCTCTGAGAGGCCTCCACTGCTCTGTTGGCTGTGCTTCTCCCAAAAACACCTCCGTCACCACTGTCTCTTTTCTAAACTCTCACAGCAGCCCGTGGCTGGTGATTTCTCCTGAGACTGAGGGTGTAGCACTGCGGAGCATCCCAGGGACTGGCTGGGGAAGGGGCTGACGGCCCTGGGAGGCTGAGATTGGGTCCTGGGCCATGGGCAGGGTTTGAGGTGGGCATCAGGGGGGCTGTTAGGGCTGCAAGAGCAGGGCCACACGTGCCAAGATTCCCTTTCAGAAATTTTCTCCTGCCTGTGTTAGTTCTTGCTTTTTTGCTTTCTTTAACCTTTCATCTTGGTGTTACCCCACAAAGGCATCATCTCTCTCTCCTGGTGCTGCGTGAAGCTCTCCACAGGCAATGACTGCTTGTGCAAACCTTTCCATTCTTCCCACCCATCTCACCCTTAGCATGGGGCCGGGAAGCTCTTCTGACTCCTTGTCCCTCCTGTGCATCCGTTGGAGGCTGCTGGGACAGGCCGGCAAAAGTCCACAGTTTTCTGAAGGCTAGAATTTGCAGTTTTTCTCCATACAAATGGCTTGCAACGGTCTTTCATCTCTAGAAGCTGTATCTGTGCCAGAACCCAAAAGGCAATGCAACTCCTACATCCTTTGCAAACTCTTCTCCTGGACCATAACTTTTTTTTTTTTTTTAATATTTCTCTGTTCCTATGATGTTCACCGGGGGCTGGTATGGGCTCCTCTTGCACCACAGCTGAACAACCAGTCTTAGAATCATAGAATCATTTAGGTTGGAAAAGACCTTTAAGGTCATCGAGTCCAACAGTAAACCTAACTGTGCCAAGTGTTAGGCTGGTTCTTAGCATTTCCTGGCGCCACGAACTGCCTCTGGTTTTAGCTCTGCCCATGCAAAGCAGAGAGGATTTGGGCACAGGTCAGTGGATGGAGACCCCAGTCAAGGTTCGTCAGGGAGAGGACACTTCTCCACACATGTCAGTTGTTGGGAAACACATACGTTTGGGACCCCTCTTGGTATAAATGGTAGGAAAACGCTGAAGCTGCCTGTTTCACACCTTGCTGGTAGAAGAGGAGGTCTGGTTTCTCCTCTGCTTCCCGAGTGGTCAGAGGCACCCTTCTCAACCGCCCTCAGCCTTGGCTTCCCACCCAGACGACAGCACCAGCACCTCTCAACTCCTTCTGTGGAGCTGGGCAGGCTCATCTGCTGTTCAGCATTGATGGAGGAGAGAGGACACATGTGGAGCGTGTGTCACAACAGGCCCGAGAGGGGCTGTGACAAGGCGCTGACCGTACACTGTCCGCACAGGAGCACAGACAGGCACCTGCTCAGAGCGTGTTTTCCTGAGCCTGCAAACTGACACTTCTTGTCCCATCCTCAGGGTGTTGCACCTCTGCTAAGACGATCTCTGCGTGGCTGGCTGCTGCAAACACAAGTTCTTGTTATTAAATCCTTCTGTAGAGGTTTTTTTAAACTCTGTTTAGCTGTTAACAAGCTGGACAAATGGGTGGAGAGGAACCTTTTAAAGTTCAGCAATGGGACATGCCAGGCGCTGCTCCTGGGGAGGAACAACCCCAGGCACCAGTTTATGCCGGGGACCACCCATCTGTAAAACAGATGGCAGAAATAGCCCTGGGGGCCCTTATGGACACCAAGTTGACTGGGAGCCAGCAAAGAAGGTCGTCATCCTGGGCAGAGTGTCTCCAGAAGGTCAATGGAGGTGAGCCTTCCTCACTCAGCGCTGGTGAGATACATCTGGAGTGTCGTGTCCAGTGCTGAGCCTCCCAGAATCACAGAGGTGATGAAGGACTGGAGCATCTCTCCTACAAGGACAGGCTGAGAGAGCTTGGACTGCTCTGGGTGGAGAAGAGAAGGCTCAGGGGGGATCTCATCCATGGGTATAAATACCTGATGGGAGGAATGAAATGAGGGAGTCAGGCTTTCTTCAGTTGTGCCCAGCGACAGGACCAGAGGCACTGGGCACACATGGAAAGACAGGAGGTTCCTCCTGAACACCAGAAAACACTTCTTCACAGTGAGGGTGATCGAGCAGTGGCCCTGGGAGGCTGTGAAGTCTCCATCCTTGGAGATGTCCAAAACCCAACTGGTTATCACCTCTAGGTGACACAGGTTGAGCCGGAGGGTTGGACTGGGCGATCTCCAGGGGTCCCCTCCAACCTTCAGCATTCTGAGGTCCTTCCCTGGATTTTCATGGAAAGAGCTTTAGGGAAAGTTTTACCTTTTCCTACAAGAGAGGCCATAACAGGAATGGGATTTTTGAGGCCATGGAAAAACCTTGATTCAGGCAGGAACGGGGCAGCTTGTGGGTAACTGAGCCTGCGGACAGAAAGCATATGTGTACGTGTGGCACTTGGTAGCTCTACGAGAACAATGCTCTTTCCTCCAAAACAAAGTATGACCAAGTATCATGCAAAAAGTGAAAATGTGAAGCAGAAACCGGGAGCCACTCCGTGTCTTATACATGCACACTTTTGTGCTGGAAAAATGGGCCTGCTGACACACGTTATCTTTCATTATTATTACGGCCCTCACTCGGAAGCTGTTCAAACACTTTGAGTGGGGTCTAGATGGGAATTTGTTTATAACCCCTGGCTAAGGTTGCTGAATCCAGAGTGCCCATTTCTGTCACAATGCCATGGGCGTGTTGGTTTTTCCGTCCTCCTTCTGGTGCAGCACGAAGGCGCGTTTACTGTTTCAGTAGATGCAGCGGGATCCAACATGGGCTGTGTATTAAACTGTGCGTTCTTTTCACTAAAAATGTTTGGCACCTTCCCGGTGAGTAAATTACTAGTCTGTGCTGACGTGGGTAATTGTGCATCAAGAGTGCTCTTCAGTCAATATCATTACCACATACGGCTGCTAAAACCTTTCAGAAAAAGACCAAAAAGGCCTCACAAAAGAGGCTTTGGTTCAGGATGGCACCCTACAGCGGTAGAGGAGATATAAAGTCTGCATTCGTGTGTGGCTGTAGCCATATATAAAGAACTCTGTACTTGTTACCCAGTCAGCAAATCCTGTGAAAATTAAACATAATAGATTTAAGATGAGTTAAGCTAGGTTTGGAAGACTGCGTAGATCTTGTAAGCTTGTGGTAAGTGCAGAAAGGACAGGCTGGTCGATTGGAGTCGAAGGGTTCAGCCTTGCGTCTGAGCCCCTGATAACACCAACGGGAATTTTNAAAACCCACACCAAACAAGCCTGAACTGCACAATGTTACGGACAGAGATGTCCTTGGCTTTAAAAACTGTTCTAGAAGAGGGATATAATTATCTGGTAAAACCTATTGGTTATCATTTTCTATTAGTTCTATAGGACACTTCCATTATGGAAGGTCACTTTTCTCCAGCTACTATATTGCATTTTGTACAACAAAGTACTCATCGGATGTGACATTTGGCGTTCTGCAAAATAAATTATGGTTCTTGTCCTGTGAGAGCAGCTAAAAATAGGCAAGAGAGAGCAGGCAGTTACCTTGCAGCATATGCCATCTCTAAATGCAGGCGAAGACCCCGGCTTCATGGGGGTGGGAGTCTGAACACTCCTGTGTGTGGCCGCCACTTTTGGAGTTGCTGATGCATGGTTTTAGCTCATGAAAGTGACAGGGCGCTGGGGTCAGTAAATATGGGTTTCCACACATCGTAGCAGCTTTGCCTGCCTGCCTCTTGCCCACAAACAAGAGATGGAACAATCAGTCTTGTTTTATAGCCATGGTAACACAAGGCTAAATTTTTTTGTTTTATTTTGATGAAATCTGGCTTTTCGTTGGCTGGTTGCTTACATTAAGGAGTAGCTTCTTAAAATTGCCGTGATTACTGGACTGTGCCATGCACGTGCTGTGAACGCCTTGAAGGCTGTGGTGGGACCTGGCTCCATTTCACGCCCAGCGTCCACACGAGGTCGCGCAGGTCCAGTGCTGAGCTCCGCACTGAAATCCCGCTTCGCAGAACTGAGGGTGTGCCAGCAGTTTCCGACTTTCTGATTCTTGCTTCCAGGAGAAGCACTTCAAATATTTTTCCCTAATAAGCAGATAATTGAAGGACTTCCCCTGACACCTACTCCTATCTCCTTGCCTAGAAAGAGCCTGATAAGTAAAAAGAAGCAGCTGGCTTGCAAGACGAAATGGAATATTTCCTAGGCAGGGCTTGCAGATCTCTCATTATCTTCGAAGCCGTGGTTGCTCTCGCCTTCGGTCCTCTTTCTTTGTGTTCTCCCTGCCAAGTTTTCAGGTCTGGGTTTGTTTCACGGCAGTGGTGCTGGGCCCATGCCATTTGTTAGCCCTTGCACAACATCACCGTGCTGCACACAGGACATACTCATTTCTGACTTATTACAGATGAATAAAAACTTGCATTAATAGTTAAAAGTAGAGTATTAAAGCTGTGCTTTACGCAGGGGTGATTGATGGCTTCCATTACACTCCATTAGATATTTTATTCTTGTTAAATGAAGAGCAGCCAACTTTGTCAAGTATTTTTAGTTCCCTCTGGTCTTATTGGCTCCATCTATTCTCAGGGATGTCCTGTAAATGGCCACATATGGCTTTGTGTCTGTAGGAGTGATGACCGTACAGCTGGCTTTCATTGCCCACCAATTTACCGGAGCCCCCTTTATTGTGAGCCTGACAGCACCAGGGAGCTTTGTAGAACTAACAAAATATATCTATTTTCTAATTGTCTATTTATCACCTTCCAGGGATTGGTGGGCCTCTCATCTGAAAGCAAAGGGGGGACGGCCTTGAACAATGATCCTTGTCAGGGCAGTTGCTCACTTTAAATTAGGGTCTCATTGCTAAATAACTAATTTAGTCTTGCTATCAGACTGAAAAAGTGGGTATTCAGTGCAAAGTGCCAACTGGGGAATTGATTATGTCTCCTCTTAGTGTGCATGATAAAAGCGCCAGACCTGCAGGCGGTAGGTAGCTCCCTGGAGGCCAGCAGCTTCCCAGTACGGAGGGTCCGTGATGGACCACCATGCATGGCCCCCGCGGGGTGACCGGATCTGGGAGCCTCCACATGTGCCTCAGGCGCCCAGGACCCACCCGGGGGTGGTGGAAGGACGGAGGGAGAGGGAGGGAGGCAGGGAATGGAGATGGCTCAGGAAGAGAGGCTCCGGGGGGATGGAGGCTGCTTGTGGTGACCCCACGTTTTGTCCCCCAGAAGCAATTTGCCCAACGACCCTGTCTGCTGCAAGGCCTCTTCTCCCATCAGCATCCCGTGAGAACAACCTCGTCAGCTCTCATTAACAGCAAAATCTCTCCCATGTGCCTGGGCTGCCCTTCCCCATCAGGTTCAGCCCCGTCACGGAGCTGTGGCTGGACCAGGGTTTGTCATCATGGATGAACAGAGCAGACAGTCAGGTCTAAGAACCGAAGAGCCTTTTTCCCGGCTGTTGCACGGGTCCGGACTCGCTCCGGAGCCGCCTGGAGGATGCTGTGGAGCCCCTCTAAGAGCTGCTCCGTGTGTGACTTCTCTGCTGAGGGACAGGAGGAGCGGTAGGTAGAGAAAGGCAGCACGTGCTGATGGCTCCAGGGATTCTCAGACAGCAGGGAGAGCACTGGAAAGTTTTGTATGAAACAAGAACAGCATAGGCTATCAACTGTCAAAATAATGTTAACAGGAGGAGAATGTGTTTTGTGTATGTGTTGGAAGACACACACACACAAATACTAGGATATAAACATTTTTAGAAATATATACTTATGTATTCGATATTATAATATCAGTCATTACGTATTTATAAAACATGAATATTTATGTTAAATAACGTATACCTGGTTAGGGGTCTTGTGGGAATTGCGGTGTGCCAGAGACACTTGGGCCAAAATGACCAAGCTAGGGTGTAAATCAGCAAACCAGGGACCAACATGGAAAGGTCCTACCTTACTTACCTTAATGGGCGCAGGTTGTTTATCTGGGAGAGGGGCAGAAAGGCTGTACAAGAGGAAGCAAAGCACGCATTTGGGGCCGCCCTGCCGAGCATCCCAGCATGGTGGAGCCCACAACAGAGACCCAGCGGTCTCCCATGCCTGGGCATCCCCCAGGGCAGGTGGTGAGCCCCAAGCAAGAAGATGAAGGACAGAGGGTAACTGGGTGACACCAAGCTGACAGCCGTGAGGTCTGCAGGTACCCATCTGCATCACTGGTGGCATCGACAGGACAGATTTCCGCTTTCTCCCGGGGAAAAACCTGTGAACACAAGCACTGAAAATGACGTGGGAGAGACCCCTTCCATTCCCAAGGGACTTGGCAAAGAAAATCCATCAGCTTTACTCCAGCTACAGTTTAATTTTCAGCATAGGTGAGGAAAGAGAAGGGGTTAAGACCTGTTCCTGATCAACATTATAGCGAGGGAAGAAACACTTGTGCTTATTGCTTTTCAGCTATGAGTCTTGGAAAGTATTTGCCTGGCACTGTGCGCTGAGCACTGTGCGCTGAGCGTTATGCGTTCCTGCATAACGTCAGGGCCAAAGGCTGGAACCTTCACTCCGACACTGAGTGCCACAAGCTGTTCCCAGCACACAACAGAGGATCCGACACGTCCATGAGACCCCCTTCCCCTCCCAGCCTTTCCCTCTCCTCCCCGCTCTTCCACCCTGCTCCAGCCCAGGCTTATCAGCTGCAGAGGGGAAAAAGACTTCACTAAGAGCCGCCAGCAGAAGTCTTTCACTTTGTTCTGCCTCTGCAGCACCTGGACCTGCCTGGTTCCCCAGAGCAGGCCACCATCCTCTCCCAGCTGCCTTGGCCAAGCACAAAGGGGCATTTCTGTTTTCCTCGGAAGCTTCAGTCTGGCACCTGCACTTGGCCATGGCATCTGCCATTCCTGCCCTGACTTGTGTCACCACACGCTCTTCTAATAAAATGCCAGCAATGCCAGTGGGCTTGAAGGAAGCTGAAACTTTTGTAAAAATTCACGTCCATGCTCAGCAAAACCAGCAACCCAACACAATGGCAAGCGCAGGGCAGCCAAGGGATCAGGGCCAGCCAGCGTGGGTTTAGGAAAGGGAGGTCCTGCTTAACCAACCTCATCTCTTTCTATGGCCATGTGAGCCCCTTCTGGACGCGGGGAAGGCTGTGGACGTTGTCTGTCTGGACTTTGGTAAGGCCTTTGAGACTGTCCCCCACAGCATTCTCCTGGAGAAGCTGGCGAGTCATGGCATAGACAGGTGTACTCTTCGCTGGGTTAAAAACTGGCTGGATGGCCGTGCCCAGAGAGCTGGGATTAATGGGGTGAAATCCTCTTGGCGGCCGGTCACCAGTGGTGTCCCTCAGGGCTCAGTTTTGGGGCCAGTTTTGTTTAATATCTTCATCGATGATCAGGATGAGGGGATTGAGTGCACCCTCAGTAAGTTTGGAGATGACACCAAACTAGGTGGGAGGGTTGATCTGCTGGAGGGCAGGAAGGCTCTACAGAGGGACCTGG
>VXBH01000350.1:526282-593379 GCA_013400035.1 Rynchops niger | reverse complement strand
CCCGCCCCCCGGGGCGCCCCGGCCAGGCCAGGGGGGTGGGCCGCGCCGGAGCCCCTGCGGTAGGCCCCGGGCCTGTCCCTCGGGGAGTACCAGCCAGGGGACAGGTTAGTACTTGGCTCCCGAGGGGAGTTGGGCGCGTTGTGGGCTTGCGGAGGCTTTGGTGCCCGTTAGGTGTGAGGGTCTCGTTATTAAAACCACCATCCACAGGGAATAAAGCCGCCCGAGCCAGCCTTCCCCCGGCAGGGAGGTGGCACGGCTTCTGTGCACAAACAAACCCCGTCCGCACGGCAGCAGCCTGCTGGACCTGGGAAGGGACGTGGCGGTGGTGTTGGTGTCCTGGTGGGCCAGAGGAGCACAGAGGGGTTAGCCCGAACCGGGCCCTGCTCGCAAAGCAGCTTCCAAGCATAGGTCGGGACCAGAAAGCCTTTCCCTGAGCAGCTGTCTGTTGTAGGGCTTGCTGTTGAAAGGCACCCAGAGAAACAAACACCCCCGCTGTCTAGAGGGACGAGGTGAAGACCCTGAAGCTGATGTTGGTGTGCAAAGGTAGCTTCAAGCTAGTGCTGCCCTGGTTCTTAACCAAAGCAGGGAAGAAGATCTTGTTCAGTGATTACAAAGCACAATTTTTAGGCTGAATCGTTCCAAGGGATGTGTCTGGTCGAACAAGGCACATCACAGTGATATTCAAAGGCTGCTGAGTGCTGAAATTTTGAGCTCTAAAAGTGATAGTGCATGTTGCTTGGTGGAAAAAGCTTTGGGGAAAGTGGCAAAAGGTTTTTCTGTCTCACACTTAGAAGCCACGTGGTGTTGATTACAGGTTTGCTCTCAGAAAGCAGTGGTTCCCATTTGGCTTTAAGATATTGGGAGGGAGTCTGGCAGCCTGACTGGGGTGGGAGAGGCAGGGGGTGTCCCCGGGTCGCTTTGACTGTCAGGGCTCTTCGGGTGTCCCGGCTTCAGCTGGAGGAAATATCTCATCCCCAGCTCTGACACCTCCTGCCCCAGAGCTCAACTAATCAGTGCTACTCTCCTGCAGTGTTGTTAGTTTAAAGTGGGGAATTGGTTTCCAGCTGGAGGTATTAAAAGAGGAGTGCAGGTGCTTTCCTGAGGCCTAAGTGAGATGTAGGCAGAGGAAGGTGGGCAAGAAAGGGCAGGGCTTCAGCTGCTGAGGTTTATTAGCTGCTGCCCAGGCCGTGGTGGCATTACCCACCCTGAGTACCCCAGCTCTTCTGGTGGTCCTCTATCGTGAGCCTTTGTTAGAGGGGAGCAATGCAGAGCCCACTGGTGCCTGTAGTTCCCGTCTGCCCAGCACCACTGGTTTTGGAGGGTGTTGAGCAGACTGCCCTCTCCTGAGTTAGCTTCTCCGGTGGGTCCCGGTGGTGGGGGAGGAGGGGGTCCTGGGGGATGTCCCTGCTGTCCCGGCACTAACCGAGGTCCCAGCCCGTCTTCTCCCCGCAGAGTGAGGCAGTGGCACGGCAGCTGGTGGAGCTGGGATTCCGTGGCTCCGGGAATGTGCTGCGGCGGGAGGAGTTCGAGGCCCAGGTGGCAGCAGCGGCGCTGGCAGCAGCGGCCCCCCAGAAGTAAGTGTCTGCCTGCCTGAGGCCCTTTAGGCACTTAAGTACTGCTACTTGGTTACAAAATAATGCGCTGTTATATACCTGGATGATCCTTTCAAAGCTGTAGCCAAAAAATGTGTGTTTTCTAATGCTTCAGACTTATGGGATTGATGGTTACAAGACAGGGAATGTACTGATCAAAAAGGGATGGCATATGAGAAGCAAAAATATCCTTTCTTTCCTGATTATTTGTTAGGCTTTGAGGACTGTGTTTATTGAGTAACATGGTCTAGAGTTCCTTTCCTCTCTATAGCAGTGGGTAAACTCCTCTTAGTCCTGTGCGAGTGTTTCTCTGGGTCAGGGAGACTGGGAGTGCTGTGGCGTTGCTCTCCCTTTACATAAGGCTAGCTAAAGCAAATCACACAAAGATCTAGGTGAAGTAGCGCTTGGGAAGAGTTTTAAATGGCTCAGGCTGGACTAGGGGTTCTTTGGATATTGTTACAAGGTGTCTGCTCTTTTATGTGGACTGTTTTACTTCCATTTCCAAAAGCCGTTGAGGGACAGCTGGTTTACTCTCCAAGTGTCTGACAAAGGAAGTTCAAGTGGTGCGTATTGCAGGGGGTTTTTTTAGGCTTTTGTTTGGTTTTGCTGTGAGTTTTGCCATCTCGTCTCGTACTTGTTGCAGCTTGTATGCTACAGCATGTACTTCCACAAAAACTCAGGCTGCACCGGGAATTCAGTGCTTTGCAATAAAGCTTTATCGTGTCTTGTGGCTGGTTCCCCCTACCTTTTTATTTGGGCACCTTCTCTGCTCTGTTTAACCAGCCTGTAAATCTTAGAACATTTAGCTGTTTACTTTCCTGGCTTCTTCTTTTCTTTGTCTCTTGAGAAAAATAAATTAATAACCCCCGTAAATAGTGAACTTTTGTTGGTGCTTTGCTGCAAGAAGCTGAATAATTACAACACTTACTTTGTCAACATGATTGGTGAATAGTAGAGCTACCGAGCAGTCTTATTTTCCTGTTGTGCTTTTCCCTTTTCATGCTACAGTGACATTATCATTTAGTAATTTGACAGCATGTATCAAATGCCTTTCGTAGCATTTGTGGGCTGAGAACGCATGCTGTGTAGTTAAGCTATTGCCATACTTCATGTACAGTCCTGTATCAAACTTCTATTCCAGGCATAAGGTGACTTTTTTATTTTATTTAAAGAACTAACTGTTCATGTCACTATACGGAGATATTGATTTTGTGAACCCAAAGGCTTTAATTATTTGAATAAAGACAGAAGGGATTGAATTTTTTTTTTCGTAAGTGTTTAGACTGATAACGCCCTGTGGCTTGTGCCCAGGTGCACTCTGCAGCCAGATGCAGCTGCTGGTGGTAGCGCTGATGACATCAGGAGGGCAAGGACTGAACTCAAATGGCTGACTGGTCGGTGCTGTAGTATTCTTGTAAAGTATGTTTCTAAACCTCTTCTAGTGATTCCATGTGTGGAGATGAGTGAAAATGAACTAAAGCCAGAGCTCTCAGTGCAGTTGTCTCTCTCCTTGATGTCGAGAAGGTATTCTGTCCTACTGTCCTTTTTTGTTTGTTTATTCTTTCTTTAGTTTCCTGTTAGCTTGTAAGTAGAGATGTCAGGGCTGGCTCACAGGGTCTATTTTAACTGTGTTTGGCTGAGCATATTATCCAAAAGTCTGTGTCAGGAGTTGCTGCTGTCAGGGGTTTTGAATTGTCTGCTCGCAAAAATAGGTGTGTGGTTTTCTCTGAGCAGAAGAAACTTTCCTCGAGTTGGACTTGGCTGCACAGGTCTCAGAAACTGTCACTGTTAACTTTGACTGCCCGGATTATTTTTGCATATGAGAGCAAACTCCTTAGGCGGGTGCCTTCAGGATTTCTGCTTTGATGCTCCTCTCCATGCCCTACCGTGGGGCCGTGACACTGCTGGCCCATACAAAAGGGATAACAGGGCTATTTCCGTCCGCAATCATTTCCTTCATCAGAGAACAACAAATGTGAGTCATTTAAGTCAAAGCTGGGATATATGGCTTGGGCTGATACAGTGAGGGGTTATTTGGATCAAAACACAGAGGAGTTAGCTGGTAAGTGACTTTGTGTGTTCTCTTTGGGAAACAAACATGTGTTCGATGGTTTTGGAAATCTCTGCAAGTGGCTGATATTCATAGCAATGGGGTTCCTACAGCCGGAGTGCTTCCCCTGTGCCTGACAGATATAAACACACTAAACGGTAAGAAATGGTCTACACCGTTTGTGTTGCACAACAACAGCTTCAAGCTCCAGTCGCTAACAAGTACTAAAATAAGCCAACAGCCGTAATGTATGTTGTCTCTGTTGCATTTTGGCTCTACGGTGTGCCACTGGGTATTATACATAGCTGCTGTGTTTGCTGTAGGCTTCCATAATTCCTATTTTATTTTTAGGGTTTCTCTGTCAGTTGTAAGAAACGCTTAATTTAGGCAGGCTGTATGAGTTGGCAGCCTTTTATTGCCATGCCTTTTACTGCTGCAACTGTATCGCAGAACAGTCACAGAAACCTGTAATTTACTGGACATGTAAAGCCTTACACAAAGATTAGTAACTAGGAAGTGTCCTCTTAGCTGCAACAAAATACTTCCAAGCATAGTTCCTGCGGAGGAAGGAGCAAATCAGCAAGGCAGAACTCAGTCGATGATTTAAAGCAGTAGTAAAGGTGAGCACAAAGAAGGTGGTCGTTCTTAGGATGCATATCTATTTTTGTAGTTGTTGCTTAAACTAAAGGTCAGGGTTTGCTCAAGAACTATGTGGTGTTATTTATGTGTAGGAAGGCTCACCTTGAATAATACTTGAAAAATTACTTTCAGAGTGGCTGAGTGTTACACCATATTACCAAGCTGCTTCTGATCAGAAGGGCCAGTATGTTCTGCAAATGTCTAGAGTGATAGCGTGGTTTTCCTCTGAATCCTTACCTCCGCCTTCTGAATGCCTCTTGCTTAGTTAAATAGCATTATCAGTTCAGGCATGTACTTGGTAGGACCTCCTTTCCAAATGGTAAAAATAAGTTGCGTACATGTTGCAGAAAATGGATTTGGGTGTGCAGGAGGCGGTGCATTTATTAACTCTCTTTGTGAGGCGCTTAAACTTTTCTGGTCTTAGCGTCACATCTGAAGTCAAGTGAAAACTGATAGGGGAAAGGAAATAGAAGTAAGACTAGTTCCTTTAAAATAGTCTGTGCTTTTCTACAAAATAGGGATACGGTCGGAGGTTGATTTGGGGCTTTTTTTGTTAAGAACAAAGAAACGGGGTAATAAAAGCGAACCTCGGAGTTTGAGAAGCAGATAGAAGCACAACGTGTCATCTGTTCTTTGCAACAAGGATGTATGTGTATTTCTTTGGGATGAGAGATGAAGGGGCTTGAGTTCTGTGTTGGTTTTTGTTTTCTTTAACAGAAGCAAATTAGAAATAAAGATTTTACTTTTTTTTTGGCATTGCGTCATCTCTAAATGAGTGCAAGGTTGTATATTCTTTCTGTTGTCTGGAGTGACAGAGGTGAAAAAATCTCACATTCCTCAGAAGTGTCGTGTAACTTACGTAGCATTGGTGTTTAAGAGGAGCTGTGGCTTTTTCAGTTGAGCGTGCACAGAATAAGTAAAATCCTGATTGACATCAGGACAGGAGACAACTGTCAGTTGTCTCAGCTGGAAGTACAGTGTTGCCGTACGGTGCTTTGACCACCTCTTCTGATCGAACAATCTGAGGCAGCAGCAGGTTGTAACTGCTTTTGTGTTTCGAAGCCTGGATCCGGGCTGCATGGACTTGCTGACATCTGTACGGCACCGATGACCGTGGCCTCTGCTTGCCAGGGAACCGGGCTGCTTTCACGTGGACTTGAAGCGACTGCTGACTGGCATATGAGTATTCCCTGCCCACAAGAATTAGCGCTGAGCAACACCAATTAAGCTGGAAATCGCTTCCATATCAACCGCTGCTGTATTGATGCCCGCGTTGGACCGTTGGCTCTGGCACTGCGCGGTAAAGCCTGCTGCGATGGGGAGGATGCTTGGGATGGGGGTTTTGGTGCATTACCTGATGTCACCAGGAGAGGACTCCCTCTACTAAAGAGTCACAGCCTGGATTGTTAGTGTGCTTAGTGGTAGGGGCAGGTGATGGCAAGGGGATATTAAAAAAAAAAAAAACAACAACAAAAAAAAAACCCAAACAAACAAACCAAAGAATCGGAACCGTCCTCGTTAAGGCTTTCCTCTGCAGGAGAGGCTGACGCTTCCATGCGGAGCATCTGGGCTGTATCGCTCAGGCAGGGGTTGGGAATGCTGCATATGCAGGGATATTTACAGCTGTGTCCTGGGAAATGCAGGAATAATGTCCAGCTACAAGCTCCTCTGGAATGGAGTGGTGGATCTTTGTCCTCTGAAATTGGTCCGTTTCATGTGTAAAATACCCATTTGTTGGTTGTGGGGTTTTTTTTTTGGCCTAGGAGGAGCATGAGGGTGAGGAGCTAGCCCATCAGCCAGGATGCGTGCCATGCCTGAGATGGCGAAGGTATACAGCACCATTCCCAGGCTGAATTTCTGTGGCTAAAGCCTTTGGAGCAGGGACAGGAATCCAAAAATACCTCTCCTGTGCAAATGCAGGTGGGAGCAGAAAAGCAAATGGCAAAGCTGGGCTTTGCTGCTGGGTGGTGGAGAACTTGGATATAAGTTTCATGAGCCAGAGGAGGGAATGAAACCTTGGTGCCGGCCATCCTGGGAGTGCGTGTTAAGCCTTTGTCAGACGTCACCATCTCTTATTTTTTGCATAGTGTGATTCAGGAGGTACCTTACAGACTGCCCCTTCATCACAGAGAGCAGAAAATGAAGCAGAAGGGGGAGCTCATTTCCTTTCTGCAAACTCTAGGCTGGAGACAGTTGGAGAGCAGTTTGCTTTCAAATGCTCCGTGAGTGTCCTGCGAAACACGGTTAGCTTGAACCTGTCTCTCTTTGGCACCTGATCCCTTTGTGCTGCTACTCCTCTGATCCTTTACCCAGGAGGTAGGGGCTCAGAAACACCTCTGTCTGCTGCATGTGTTTTTATGTGTACGAATGTTTCTCTTACGAAAGCACTCAAGTCTCATTAAAATGTATCTCTTCTACAAGCCCTGTGAAAAACAGGTATTTTGGTACATGGATCAGCTGTGAGTCTTTGGCCGTCCTTGCTTTCTTTAACCTGCTCTTAAACAGGCGACTAAAAAGAAATGTTAAAGGCGAGGGAGGGAGTGTTGCGCAGTTTTGTTGTTTGTTTGGGTTTTTTTAAGTATTGCTTTGGATTTTGGTATTGCAGGTGATCCCACTGAAATATAATGGAAAGAATTAAATTTCAGGACCCTGCACTTAATGATAGCCGAGTTCTTTTCATGTATTGCAGTGACTGGAGATGCAGGAAATGCCAAATCCCAAAGCAATTATGTGTCTATAATATTAAATGTAACATCTTTAAAACAAAATAATCAGTTAGGGGTTTTCACATGTGCGTGCATATGGTCTAAATGCTTTTCTTGTGTACCGAAAGAAAAAAAAATAATCTGCTGAAAGCAAGCCTTCATTCAGTATCTAGGATTGGAATTTGCAGTTTGATTCCTCCTTTTAATCTGCTCTCTGGTTCTTGTCCTAGAGTGGCTCTACCCAGTGCAGGGCTTCTGGACTCTGCTGTGGCTGCAGGGAGGGCTCTCAGCAGTTAAATGATAACCTGGGGATTGAAATTTATTTGGGAGTACTTTCTTTGTATGAAGCAAGTTGTGGCTGAGTATTGAGTGGATACTCCTTCAGAGGGAGGGGGCGGGAAGGGATGAATCTGTTTTCCTGGAAGGAGTGTAGGAACTGGCCTTCTCTTAATGCACGTAAGGATCTTGGAGGAAAGTGGCACAATTTTAGTCCCTGCCTTTCCTATTTAATTGGTAAACTAATTGTTACTTTGGTATGGACTATACCCTCACTGAGCAGAGGAGGGGGAAAGGTACAACCTGCAGTAGCAAGTGCGTCAGATGGCTTCAGTGGAAGGAGGTATGGAGCGTGTGGTGCTCTCCGTTTGCTGGGTGGGCCACTGTTGTACAGCCAAGGTTAGATTGAGGGATAGCTGTTTAAACAGTTGTGGCTTTTTAGGAAGCAGCAAAAATGTGGAGCGAACCTACACGTTGCTAAGCTGAAATGCTGGAAGGCGCTGAAGGCAGCTGGGTGCCCGGTTTCCAGTGAATTAACCTGCTAACTTCCTCCGAGGCTTTCAAGAACCGAGTCCCTGCGGATGCGGTAGAGTCATTCCTGGGTTTTTTTCCCCCGCCAAACCTCCCCCAGAGCTATTACTAAGCTCCGATTGAATTTTTTTTCTGGGATGTAATGGAAAAAATGTGGTTAATTATATTTTATATCAATGTGCCTCTGCACTCTTAGTACTTGGTGGGACTAGAGGCCAAACAGCTTGAGTCATGTGGCTACCAGTCTGCTTTTTGGCTCAACCAGAATGAGTAAGAATTGGAGAATGTGCAAGAAAATCCATGGCAGAAATATCTAAAAGCTTTTCTTTTCTTCCCCCTTTTTATAAGCCCATAATGTATAGATAACATTTAGATTGATATCAGTGTTGGAAGGCTTCTCTGAGCTGAATTTTTTGAAGCTTGCACATGTCTTGGTAATTCAAGATTGGGTAAACAGAGCAAACTAGAACAGCCTTAAGAATGTTTTGTGGTGGCCCTTCTGGCCCAGCAAAATAGCTTTTTTGGACATCTTCCTGTTCTCTCTTGTTTCTCTCCTCTGTCTCCACACCCTCCCTTGGAGTCTTTTAAACCGGTACCTTAGTGGGAAGGGGAGGATGACCCCTTCCTGACCCTAAACCTAGTAGCAGGATTGAGACCATTTTTTTTCCCCCCCTCTCAGAATTTTACTGCTTGTTCTACTGTTAAAATAGCAGGATATTTTTCTCAATAGCTCGGTGTGAAGTGGCACTTTCTCAGACTAATGAAGGAAGGAGGCTAATGCGACTCCCACTCTTGTTGGAAGACGGACTCTTTGACAGTTGTTTGCCGATGGTATAGAGATCTGGTAGTTCTTCTGCTTCTGTCATGATTTGAAATTCCTGAGGTCCAGCCACAGAAAGAAGTGGGCTTGAGAATTGCTGCTTACCCACAGAGTGATTTTTGCAGAAAATGCTGGGAGATGAGTTAGTTGGATAATTTTTAAAAGTTTACTGATTGGTAGCACCAGCACTAAGTGCTGATCATCCTGGACTCTTTCCCTTCTGATACTTAAAACTGGTCTACGTTTCCTGTTATATCTTGCCACCTACGTCTGGCTCTTGGCTAGCATTTTCCCCCGCTCTTAGCAACTCAGTCTCTCTTTAGGAAGATAAAACCTCTTTCACCTATCTCCAGTCTTCACTTTTGTGCAAATAGCAACTCTAAATCTGTAAATGGTCATGTAACCATAATGCCACTTTTGTCTTTTCTTATAAGCTCTGGTGAAGAAAGAAATAATTGCTGACGCTTTACTGACAATCCTTATTTTGGTTTAATTAGCTCCAAGTTGAATGGGATACGGCAGGCATCTGTAAGCTTCTTAGGGATTCCACAGATAAGTAGACACTTAAATTAGCTCCAGACGTTCTTTCTGGGCTTTTCCCAAGCTTGTGATTGCTACAGACTCAAATGAAAAAGACAGAGAAGGCAATCTGAGACTGTAGAGATCAGTAGAGTGACCGTTTCCCTTGTGTGCCTGACACCATAGGAAATCTGTGGGCCAAGCGGTGTCTTCGGCATAAGCCTTTTGAACAGATAAAGCAGAACTGTCCTTTCTTGAGGGTGGGCTTAGGAGACATTTGCGTCATCACCAGCAAGAAAATGATGAATCTGTGATTCCCTCAACAGACTTCTCCTGGTTGTGTACGATGCATGAACTCAGATGCCTTGAGAAATGTACACAACATTTCCTAAACCTGGCAGGGAAACAAACGCATCTACAGGGGTATGTTTGGCTGAGGATGTGACATGAAGGTCTACATAGATTAGGTTTACAAATACTGGGAGTACTGAAAGTTTTGGCTTGCTAACTGCCTTTGGTCCTCTAGGAGTCAGGCGGTAAGGCCGAAGGAAGGAAAGGAGCTTCGATGGCTGGAGGCAAGGACAATATGTTGTCTGTTGTAAATTGTCTACTCCGGAGTTGGGAAAACTGGAAGAACAAGATTCTCCGTCACTGGGCAGAATATTAAGATGGTGCTGCAATAAGGTCTTGATTTAGTCTTGGCTTTTTTTTCCTATTTTTTAAAATTAATTTTTAAGTGGTACAGTGAGGAATAAGTTGATAGGTCACATGATTTCTGACTGACACTTCCCAGAAATAAGTGGATGTATGTGCTTTCCAGCAACTCGAAATATGACGTGGAAAGAAAAAGGATGTCCAGCCTTGACTATACAAGTTATGACATAGGCTTCTGAAAAAGCTAAGTAGCTGAACAAACACCTAATACAAATTTTGAGAGGTATATGTTCCTATCTTGTGGACCATTCAGTTCACTATGTGTTAAAGTTGTCCCCTAAGTAGCACACAAATTTTGATAATTCCAAGTGTTACATCCTTGATGTTCCTCATATGATATTACATGATTTTTGAAGCAGTCCAGGTGTGTTTGGGTAGCTTTGTACTGTAAGCAGCGAATTTGTTACACTAGCGGAAATGTTTTTTCACCTGGAACTGTGTTGCAATAATCAACATTCTTTGCTTAAGAATAAACTTGGCCTCATCTTTTTACGTTTTTTTTTCTTTACAAATTGTGGATAGAATAAATAAATGAAATGTGTTTAAGTAGGTGCTGAAAAACATTTCCTTTCTAGAGTGATGGTTTGTTATTTTGCTAGTAATCTTCAAGCAAATGAAAAGTGAGTCGGGGAAATGGATTTGCCTGTGGATTCCTGCAGCTCATAATCGGCTGGTTCGGGTTTCTTTTGGACAAGATAGATATTAAAAAGTGCAAGCTCTAGCTAAGATGAGCTAAATAGCTAGAAAAGAGAAATGGCTTTAAAAGAATTTGATATGTTTCCTTTTGGTGTAACTTTGCCTAAGGCAGGGATGCTCAAATGTCTGCACCTTCTTCCAGCTTCTTCCCGCTAACGTGCCATATGAACACACATCTTCAAAGCGCTCAGATTCGGGTGTTCTATGTTAACTGAAAAAACAAAGCAGCTTTCCTCCTCTGAAGTATATCAAGGATTGCAATCTTTTGCAAAACAGGAGTTCTGAGCCGAAATAATTTCTCTGCAACAAAGTAAAGTGAGAACCGCAGGCCCACGCTAAGGACTAGACAGAATTTTCTACTTGGCCACCTCCGACGCGATGAATGGCAAGTAGTGAGAAAGGTCTTGTCAAGAGCTCTGTTGTGGTGAGGACGCGGCTTTCATGAATACTTGTACAGAAGCTAAAGATCTGCCCAGGCTACTTGCTTAAATGTTTCAATGTCTGGCTGTCTTGGCTGCACAAACCCTAAATTTCTTTGGAGTGCAAATCTGCTTAAGGATAGCAGGGACCTCAGCGTTTCAAGTCGAGCATTTTTGATGCGTAAAATCTTGCCGGTATGTTTGCATTCTTTTTGTGCGGGAGCTGGCAACTGCTCGGGGTCCGTGCCTGTGAAGTTGTAGTAGCCAGCATCACTCGGTTCCTGACTTGGGCTGAAGGGTGCTTCCTCACCTGAGAACTTGGTCTGTTGGTTAGTGCTGCCTACGGGAAGAGGAATTACATCCTGTTTTCCTGTGTCTTCCAGACACAGAAAGCATCTCTTAATGCACCAAACCTTTGCGACGTGTTTGTCTAGTTCATCTGCTAGGATCTGGTTCCGCTCTGAGACGTTCTGGTGTGTTTCTTCAAACTGTATGTGTGTAAGTGGACGCTAACAAGGTCAAATTTTTCTCTGGCTTACACCCCTGTAGAGGATTGCACAGTTGGTGGGAACAGTGTGAACTGTCGGCTGGGACTGGCTCGCGTGTGGAAGACGCGTGTACCAAATTACACAGTAACATCAACATGGAGACTATTTCTATTAGTCTCCGTAGGAACTTGAGACACGCCATGATCCACAAATACACTCTATTTTCACATCATATCGTTCTCTACACTCCAAGTGACGTACCTGAATTGTCACAGAACTCAGTATGTTAGTTTCTAAAAGGCAAATTATAGTAATTGACTGCATATCCAAGATGTAGCTGTGTGCAAGCTTCTCTTAAGCAAGTGTAAGGTTTGGCACCAGCATGTGGATTCTTAACTTGAAGCTTAGTAAAAGAAAAAGGGTACTACGATCGATGGTTTTAAAAAGAAATCCGAAACTTAACTGTTAAAGCTGTTTGGAACAAAAACAAGCAGGAAAACAGCAGCTAGGCTACGTGTGTGAAACCATTGAACTGTGGTGGACAAGAGCTTGTAATAAGGGATTGAGGAGCTCTAATAATCTTAAGTTTTCTGTGGTTTTCCACGCAGAACAATGAGACGAGAATTTTCCACAACCCAGCTGAATTTTGCCTAGTCACGTTGCTTTCAATTGTCTCATTGGTATTGTTCTCCCTTTTGAATCCAGGCAAGGACTATGTTATAAAGATAGTTCCTGTCTGGTGTTGCGTTAAAAGCCCGAGATCTCAGTGTGCCCTTTTCAACAAAGACGGGAGGTAATTTGAGGGATTTAAGTCTTCAGGGAATAAATCCATCATTTCCTAACACTTTACATTTTTCTTTGAATCACCTGACAAAAGATTGCTATAGAAAAGCCACATTCCCCTGCTACCTTTGTTTCCTAAATAAAGACAGGAGGCTGTCTGTGGTATTAATGCTGTGTTCTCTTTTACAAGACAACTAAAATTGCAAAACACTTGCAGATAATTTCTTCTGTGTTCATAATATTTTTTTAGTTAGGGTATTTGCAGGCTGAAATTGTACTTTTTTTTTTTTTTTGAATTACAGTTCAGTTTGGTAGCTGGAAAGCAGTGAGGCATGAATGTCCATGTTACATCAGGATAATAAATTTGTAAATAGCTGAGTTGCACATTCTTTGGACTCTTAGGGATGTGGTACGCAGCGGCCAGCCAGTTCTTTGTTTTAGGTTAGCTTTGAAATAACAATCTAAAACTTGTATGAAAACAATTAAAACAAACAAACAGGACTGACTTGGAAGTAGTTGCAACAGCCCAGCCTGTGTACTGTAATGTAGAGAGCTCTCTCTTGAATGATAATAGTCAGTTTGAAGGTTATTGTTTCATCTGTGAAGGTAGGATTTTTTTTTTTTCCTACCATAGACATCTGTTTATATTTTCCTGCAGTGATTGTCTTTTGGCCTTTTATTATCCAGCCACAAAGCTTCATGAGGTTGTTCTCCACCTTGTTGTTAGTGTCATGCCTGCGCTGAATAACTTCTGATCGTCATCAGGTTTTCTGTCCTGATTGCTCTTCCCCGTTTCCCTAGGTGTAACAGCACACCTCCAGCCAGCAGCCTGCTCTTGTCCCTTTGTTTAAAAGATAGAAAACAGAGAGTAGAAGTAAATGATCAGTTTTTACAACATTTATCCTAGAAAGGGCCTTTGATCGTACTCCACTAGCAATTTGTTTCCTTAGAAGGCTTCAGCAATAAGCTTTCAAAAATCCAAGTAGACCGTGTCAGCCAGATCATCTTTATGCATATGCTTGTGGCTGCTTTGGCGACCCCCGAAGTTTGTAAGGCAGGATTGCCCTCAGAGAGGCTGTTGACTGCTCCGTCTACCTGCAATAACCTACCTTTGGAACGTGCTTGAAAGTGAGGAGAAGCCTGGGGAATAATTTGGAAACGCTCTGCTCTGTCCCTTGGGGATCCAGGGAATTGTCCCTAGTGCAAGCAGCAGCTAGACCCTGGACTTGGCTGGAGCCTCTTGCAGTGTTCTGGCTTCACGCGGCTGCCGAATTGGCTTATTTTTTTATCTGAGGGCTTTTTCAGTATAGGGAGAATCTTCTGAATTTGGATGCGTGAAGCCGGTGAGGGGAAGCTTTAATTGTAGTAGTCGGTATATCAAAGGAAGGCTGTTAAAGCTTAAAAGAGAATAATCAAAGGTGAAGATGAAACAATGTGTTTTATTAGTATATGGAGTATACAGATGAGTACACCTTGAATAATGAGGTAAACTAGTAGTTTTCAGATGCCAGGTGATGTTTTTCCATTGTTGTTTCACTGCAGATTACAGTGGGAAAGACGTGGTCTTTTTCTGGCGGGGAGGATGGGCAATGGTACTGAAAAATGTGCTGGAAACCAGTGACAAATGTTACCATGCAATATCACAAAGTCCATGTCCTCTCTGGAGTCCAAGAGCAGTCCGTAATGAAGTGATGGAGCTTATAGCATCCGTCATTAAAAGCTGCTTCTATCCTGCCTCCGTGGGGGAATAGTAAATACTGCATTTTTTAGAAATACTTGAAGGGAGAGGCAGAGAATTGCAGATGAGTGAGTGTTTACACAGGAATGTGTTTAATCGGTCGCAGAATAAATAGTAAAACACCTGGAAAATCACGATAACATAGTTTTGGCAACGGATGAGTTGTGTGTCCTTAATCTCTTGCCCCACTCTTCAAACACATCGCTAAGAGGGCAAGAAGAGAAATGGTCTGACACAATGCGTTTAAACTTTCCGAATGTCTTTGACAGTAGTTCTCCCCGAGGTTAGGAAAGTAAGAGACTGTCTTGATAGGCATTAAACCAGCTTAAATAAACCCCAAGGTGTCAGCATCTTTCGTCTTGGCAAAAGAGAACAGCGTGGTGGCTCAGACCTTCTTCCTCAGATAGGTGTTATTTACATCTGTTAATTCCTGTGGAGGTTAAAAGACTTCTGAGGAATTTAACTAGACTGTATGGATTTGACTGGTGAAATTCAGGCCTGAAGTTGCAGGCAGCAGCAGAAATATTTTTGAAGTCCTAAAAGAAAAGGAGAAGGCTAGAAATGTTGAAGATAGCCGTAGCTGCCGTACGTATCCATTAGCCCCTGCCGAAGGAGCAAGTTGTCACTAGATCCACTAGCCGGTGCGGTCAGCTGTATTGTGTGAGGTACAGAGTATTCATAGACTCGAGTTCCTTAATATGCCGTCCAGGCACTGACTGAAATCAACCGATGGCATGATATTTCTGCACAAGTGACAGGAGTAGCAAGACATCGTTTGGGAGAGCGTTTGTGCTCTTAAGACAATGATTTTTGGTGTTGTGGAGTTATGTGATGGGCCATACTTTACCTGCCCTTAAAAGAAGTAAGTCCTAGGTTGTCGATTAAAAATAATAATAAAAAGCTAAAGCCTTTGTTGGTGAAGTGAGTTAGCTTTGCTACCCTGGGTTGAAGCTAACCTTAAGGTTTCTAGAGTGTCACTCGGTCTAAGGAGTGTGTGCAGAACAGCATTAAGCCTTTTGTATGAAGGGAAGGTTGACTGTCTGTAGCAGCTGACAGCAGTCAGGGTGTGGGAAAAGCCTAGATCATGTTTGTAAGTAAGTAAATAATAGTCATGGGGACGCTGTCCTGGGAAACAAGAGAAACCCAGTAACGGTAAGGGCAAGAGTGATTGTGAAAATGAAGAACTGGGTTGGACATACTTGATACTGTATTTTGTAGTCCCCCTTAGCGTGTTGTGCTGATGACTTATCCGTGTTTCTGATGGAGATGTCCTCACGGTTACATGGCCTTGCATCATATCCAGAGCGAAGTAAATCGCAGTAATAACGGGTCTGCCTGTTGTGACCAGGTATCAGGCATCACAAGTATCTAGTGAAACCTTACCACTGGAGGTTTCCCATTTTCTGATGAATGCAAGGTTGTAATTTATTATTAGCAGCAATTTCTACACCACCATTATATCTACTAGGAGATTTCCATCGGTAGCTCCAATCCCNTATTGCCTGAGTAGTTGAGTTGGGAATGAATGCATTTGCTTTGACTTGACACCTGAATTATGTGGTTTTCTCTCTGCCAATTTGTTCAATTTGTTTTTGTAATCTCTTCGTTATTTCATCTGCTGCTTCCTGAAGTGTTTGCATTCATTGCTGCCGATATTTGTTGTCCTCTTTCACTTAGGTGCTCGTTTTTAACATGCTTTCCTAGTTGTTAACTTTGGGTTTGCGTCTTCTGAAGGCCCTAATAGAGGAAATAAGGTACACTATAAATCCAACAACATTGTTCTTAGTCGTTAGCCTGGGATCTCTGTTATTTATGGCCAGATGCTATTGTGTGCTTTTCTTTCCTTCTGCACTTTATTTTAAGCGAAGGCCTTTAGTGCACACTCAGATTTCCTTAAATTCAGTCCATGTATTTGGTGTTTTTAGGAAAAAAAAGAAAGTGTTTGGCAGAAATGGGGCAGTATTTTAGAAGAAAAGCCTTTACAGCCTGTGTGTAGTTTTCCCCTTGATGTTCTTTCAGGTTACGTGTCTGTGTGCGGTGCCATGGGCTGTCTCCCTGAATATACCAAGAAGCAGGACTGAGATTTCTGATTGCTTTTCCGTGAACTTCTTGCCAGTAAACTGCCTCTTAATTTTGTTTTCCCTGCACACGTTGTTTTCATTTCAGCTTCTGTATTGAGTTGTGAATCATTTTGGGCTACACAATAATACCGTGTTACAACGCGGCAAGGATTTTTAAACCACCCTGCTCCTTTCCCCTTGGAAGTGCTCCTGAAAGAATGTCCTGTTATTATGTTAGCCATTTCAGAAAAATACCAGCTGCTATCAAGCTGCTTCTCTCCACTTAGTCACTCTAACCAAATTGTGTGAACTGTAATACTGCTCCCCAGGCTATTCGTGCTTAATTGGTAACACCCTTTTACAAACAGCTCAGGAGTAAAGGAAATGTTTTTAAACAGTGTAATATGTAACATGGCAACATGTGATTAAAATTCAGTACATTATCTCTCTTGGTATTTTATTACTGCAGGTGCACAACAGCCACTGATCAGAGACGTGCTATGGGCAACACTGCAATTAATTGAAGCTATTCTATTTATACACCTGCACTCACAAAAGATCCTGTGTGTAAATAGAGGATTTCCGAGAGAAGAACCGAGGAGAGGGCTCTGACTGAGCCAACATCACTGTAAATTAATCTCTTGCTCAGGGGAAATATTGCAGAAGGGTACAAGCAATTCTTAAAACAACTTGATTGTTAGCCCAGGTGCAGGTGTTGAAGGTATTTGAGGGATGTTTACAGATAAGCTTCCACAGCAGCAGAGGTTGATTCAGCTCTGGCTGAACTTGAGGGGCTGTGTTGATTGTAGTGATCAGGCAATTCTCCTTAATGAAGGGAGAGCAGAAGTGTTGCATGTGGCGTTAATGTTGATTATTTAGCAACAGCCTTGCTGATGGGCATGTGGAAGCTGTCTGGTCAGCTCTGTTGCGGAGGCGGGCTGGAGCCACAGCCATACCCTGCGTGTGGAGGGGACGGGTGGTCCCGGCCAGCGTGGCTGAAGCCCCGTCGACGCTGCAGGTGTGTTGCCTGGCCGGGCTGTGCTGGGGAGCGTGCGGGGGGAAGCTGGTGGTGAGTCACAGCTTGCGGTTTGTCAGGAGCACGCGGTGCCAGCTGGTGCTACGTGCAGGTGTTGGTGGAGATGGCATTGCCTGTGGTGGCACAGTTCGAACGCTCTGCCCTCCTTATGGCTTTGGGCAGGAGCTGCACTGTGCCCTCGGTACCGCCCCTCCTTCGTTCCCAGGAAAGGGTTTTTGATTGCATTTCCAAGAACTACTCCAACAGCTGTAGACTTCTTTTTTTTTATTCTGGAAAGATTAAGGAAGTGGTGAGAGAAAGTAGATAATTAATGGGATTTGAGGTAACTTGCTGCATTTTTGTCAGATGTGTAACGGGTGGGTTTTCTAGAAGAAAACATTCCATAGTAGCGTAATGGTTTCTGTAGACGCCAAGTGAGATACTGTATGCGTGCCACATTATAGCATTAGACTTCAAGTCTTGTAAGTAACCCCACAGACTTAAGTGCTTAAGAGTTAATCAAGTGCTTAAATTAAGTATGTGTATGAGAATTGATAGTATTGCATGCTGAGTCACTGTTTTTAGAGAGAAGAGGGTGTTGTCTGAGTGGTACAAGACAGATGATGCTGTTTTGCTGCCACATTTTGCGTTGATAGCCACAAAAGTCTACAGCTGTGGTTCATGGAACACTGGTGGGTCATGGCTGAAATGCTTTTGTTTGGGAGGGCAGTGATGGTAGCGTGGTATCCGCCTTGGGCGAACGCCATGTCTGTGGCTTAGGCCTGGGAAGCGGCACGGTGACAGGAGCATGTTTTTGGGGAAGGGTTAATTGCAGGTACAAGCTGAGAACAGTCCGTCTGTCTGTTTTTCATTCCTGGGCACAAATTTACTCTTTTCGGGCAGATGGTTCACCTCAAACCAGGAGGCTTGTTTGAAACTTTATTCTATAAATATACAGGGGGGTTAAACGATTCGTCTTGTCATTGACCTACAGAAAGAAATCAAGACGGTTAATACAACATTTGCATTAAAGTTGGAATGTTCAAGGCTATTGGTGTGACAGTTCTTCTAGTTGAATCTTGATGCACACGCAGACCTGTAGTGCGGACATAACAAAGCAGTACCTGAGGAACAGTGACCGGTTTATTTGGAGCACTTCTAGCCAGAGAGCCATGTAACCTGTGATGCTCAGGGCTGCTGCCTCCTTCGAGTGGAACAAAATAGTTTCATACCAGTCTTTGCCACGTTAACTAACTCACAGTGCCTGCAGACGGATTCTTCCTGTGGTCCTTCTTGCTTCGGGAGTGGTGCACCAGGGGAAGAGTTCGTGTTCATCTTGGATCCGAGTGGAGGGGGCGAATCGAAATGGTGCTGTGTGTACTGTGGGAACCCTAAAATTTAAAAGCAGCTTAATGGCTAATGAGGCAGAAACTTTGTAGGACTTAAGAAAAAAGGCTTTGAAAATCCTACAGGTAGTGAACTAATGTACATCAAGGACAGTTTGTCAGGTGTGTACTTTTAAGAACTCCAGCTGTCTCTTGGTGAAATGCCTTGTGGGCCTGCCAGCTCAGTGTTACAAACTGTCTTACCTCCAAATGCGTAGCCCTTGCTTTTTGATGTACAGATGAGGCAGAGAGTCAGTTTTCAAAGGAAGCACAAGATCGTATGTTAGTACAGGATGGCCCTAGAGCTTCCAAGAGAGATGGCTGATGTCCTCTGATGGTGGCATACGACCAAGCTACCTGAAGTCCGGGTGTTTGTGCAGAGACAGGACACTCTGCGCCTTGTCTGGGCAGGTCCCATGCCGCGCTGGTGAAAGGACCCTGCCTGATGGTTCCGAGGCGGGTACCAACAGCCAGATTGCACACCGGCAGCTTGGTTTGTATGTCGCTGATGTTCCAGAGCGGACCCGCGACAGACAGATCTGGTTTGCAAATCTACAGCTGTGACATTATTATGACAAAGACAGGCTTGTCAGAGGGATAAAGCATCTTCAGCTGCACAGCCCAAAACCACTTCTGATGCGCTAGAATATGACCCAAACCTTAAAAGATTTATATTTGTCCTTAGCCTGAAAAATATTCCTGTACTGTGCTTGACTTTTTCCCTTGCACCGGCATTTTGGTGTGGAAAATATTTATTTTAGTGAGAAGATGTTGTCATGGCTAATGCACTGAAAAGCAGAACAGCTGCTTTTAAAATCTGCCTTGAGACTGTGGGTTCAAGCCAAAACCTCGATGTCTTAGGATGCGATACCACAGCAATAGGAGAATATTGTTAGATGCACAGTCCTGAAAAGAGATGTGGAAAATGGGAGGTAGGAGGTGAACAGGACTGAGGATAAGCACTGATTGAAACTGGTGGGTGTCAATGCAAGAACAAACATTTTTCATTAAAATTTCCAAAACTAAGACCTGGAAAATCTTAGCTCTGTATTCATCGGTTTCTGCTTAATTAGCTTTTACTTAATATTTTTGTAATCATAAAACCCTCCCAAACAGTAAATTATACTGTTTCCCACTTTGGGAATGTGATGGATCATAAAATGCTTTTGTGTTTATGTTGTCCTATTGGTACACTACAAGTTTGGGGTTTTTTTCTTCTCTTCTTTTTCAAATGACTGCTGCGTTAGGTGTCACTAGGAAAAGCTGACTTTTCCCAAGGGGTCTTAGAAGTTGGTGATAATTTTGTTTTTTCTGAAGGCGTATCAAGTTGAGCCCTGAAATTGCTATTTTCTCCCCTAAAAAGCTTTCCCCTGAGGATTGTCAATACATGTATTTATTTTAATCACGTAGCCAGATGTACTAAGAATTTTATTTTAGAAGAAAACACTTGTAGTAGATTTCTGCCAAGTATGTTTCACAGCTCCTCCGGCGTGGTAGCTCTGGGGTTTTTGTGCTTCAGTCACTTCAGACGAAGTTTGTAGACAGGACTTTTTGCCTGGACTGCAGGTGACTTCTTCGCAGATGGATCTGCAGTTAGAAAAGCCTGGTGTGATACTGGTAAATGCTGATCTCTCCTAAAACCTTTTTTAATACAAAAGGAGATATGTGTGAATTTTGAAGAACATAAGATTAGTGAGGACAATTTTTTGTCATGTGTTCTTTGAGCTATACTTCTTGAAATCGTAGAATTTAAAGCTTGTGTCCTAACAAAGTATTAAAGGAATTGTATTTTGAATTACTTTTCAGGGTATGTCATGCTAGTGTTGTTCATTGTTTTCTTTCTTTGAGGAAGACAGCTCCTTCTCTTGGATAGACAGAAAGTATTGTTTTCCTAATTTAAAGATTATGTTTTTAAATAAGCACATGAGAGAGTTGCATGTTGTAAGTAGGTCTAGAAAGAAAAGAGTTAGTAGAAATCATCTTGAAGTACTTTGAATTTTAACGCTGAAAATACACTTGGATGCTTGCTTGGACAGATACGTGGTTGAAGGTTGAACAGGAAGAACAGTATCAAACTACGCAGGGAGAAGAAAAAAAATGTGCTTTTTTGTTTTCTAACGTAAGTATTGCACCTGAACTGAGAAACAAAGCCTTTGGTCTGCATGGGACACTAGTAAAGACTGAAATGTGTGAAGTGGGTCGTCTCACTGAGAACGTCTCACTTGTGTTCTGGGCTTTGCATCAGCAACGTCGTCATTTCCAGGTAGTTATTGAAGTCTGGGATGGTGCCCTTCTCTAAGGATGCCAGTGAATGCTGTATGGCAGTACTGCAGATGCAGAGTAGGGAAGAAGCGGTAAAGGGATGATAATATCCTGAAGAAACGAACAAGTCCAGCTGGGGACACCTGGAGGAACTTAAATATGAACTTAATCTCTTCATGACAGGAAGCAAGGTAGAACATGAGCACAAAGCAGCTATTTTGACTACTGCAGCATTCTACTTGTTTAAAGTGTGGAATTGAGTGAGAAAGACCAAGTCAATTACCAGAAATGGTAATGAACATAAAGTGTTTGGCTTCCTGAAGAGGTGCAAAGCTGTTGAAAAACACCAACTTGGGTAAGAACGGGGAGCATGAGAAGCTGTTGAACAATTCCTACAGAAGGCTGTCTGTCCAGTTGTGTCAAACACAAGGTTTATCTAGGCCTCTACATTCTTAATGAAAGAGCAGACTCCCATTAGGAACGAAGAAATTTCCAAGTCCCAAAGGTAGGAAAAGACCATTGGTAGATACTTTAAAAAAACCAAACAAAGCACACAACCAAAAAAAGACCTAAAGAAGCAGGGGGAGGGAGGAAGAGTGCTAGCCAAGCTGCAGGATAAATTGGAGCAGGTCAGAAGTGCTGGAAGAGAAACAAGACAATGTTGTGGTCAGTTTGGCGAGCAAACTGCAGGACCACGGGGACACATGGTCTTCAAATACATGCTTGGAAAAGAGGTGTCCTTTATAGAGCTGAATTGAAACAAGTAGCAAAATCTGGTATTCCTGTAGCTTTTGAAGCAAGTGATGTGAAACTATTTCCATGAGAGTCCCTCGGAATTGGAATATGCAGAAAGTGACCTACAGCTGATTTACGTTGGCCTTGAAAGAACAGAGACACCAGAGGAAAATAGCCCAGGATTGTGAAACTTGGCAAGTTGGGGGTTGTCAGGCAGTTACAGAAACTTTAGATCATGGTTCAAAGTTGGCATGGATCTATTCCAGATATGCTGAAAAGATGTGCTTGTTGATTTGGGGTGGTTGTGTCTTTGGTCCAGAAATAACATTGTTAGAGAATACAACCGCGGAAAAATTGCCCTTATGTGTGAAACTGGTATTTGCTAGTGATGGTACATGGAGCTGTGGGTGGAACTTGGAGTTACTGTGAGCTGAAGTCTTTAGCAATAGTATGGGCTTTTGGTTTTNGTTGTTTTTTTTTTTTTTTTTTTTTTTACTGTGCACAATGAATCAAGTGTGTGATACCTGCAGTCCTGTGCTGTTACAGAAAATGATCTCAGAAATGGCTAGCGGAGCACGGAAAGAGTCATGGCCCCTGCAGGGCAGGCCAGTACACCTACGAGCAGTTGAGGTGATAGGAGGCTTCAGGGCAGTTCGGTGCAAAACATGTATTGCTTATTGTTATGAATAGCATGAAAGCAATCTAAAAGGTAGGAACTGTACTGGCCATGCTTTTTGTAATAAGATGACAGTTCTCAGGTGCAATAGCAAAAAAAGGCTGCAGGAAGCAGTTGTCCCTCAGGAAGGTGTTCCTTTCTCACTGAAGGCGATCATTGAAGATGTAAAACGATAGTAAGCAAAATACGAGACTCAAGCAGCTTCCCCTCCAACCTCTCTTTTTTTAACAAAAAGTTAAGGAGAAAAGGAGGTTTACAAGCTTCTAAGTTTGAGAAGCCTGTGGAAGAGTCTGTGAAAGGTTCAGATGTATGATGTAGAAACTACAGCATTGTGTAGGAGTCTGTAAGACCAGGAGACAAATTTTCTTCGATTAGGAAGTATTGATAACATATCCATGAGGCGTTAGTGCTTGGAGCTTGCTTTCTGCTTTTGTAAATGTGTGAGACTTCTCACACGAGGTGTGTTCAGAGACTGCATTGCCTCATCAGGCTCGAGGACCTGATGTTTGAAAATACAGGATTAAATTTGATTCCTAAGGGAATAGTTCCCTTCGTTGATTTCTAAGTTGGAAGCGTGTTTCTGGGTCCTGTCACGATAGAACAGTAACCCAATGAATTATCTCACCCTGCCTCCCCCGTGTATGTCACAGTGCTACGGTTACCTTTATAAAAAGTGTAATTTTTGCATTATGATGCGTGGAATGAGAGTCACAAGGTGAGACACAGGAGGTGTAAAACTAGTATATGTTTCCTTGAAAAGCAGGAGTCTTTGGGGGCACGCAGGGAAAGGAAGTATGTGCAGAATTTCTGTAGTCACAAATTAATATTTGAACAGGAAAAAAAAAATATATATGGAAGAGATGCGAACTTTCTCAGGGCTACAAATCAATCTGCGGCTTAAAAGCAAAACTATAAAATAGTAAAGCAGGACCAAGCATACAGTCCCTTGTAGCAGGAAGATGCCAGTTAATTTTGCGTCAAGAAATGCAATGATACTTGATGGAAACTCCCAGGCCTGCAGGTTTCTTTGTGGTTTTGTTTTTATATTTATTTAGAGTTACATTACTGTAATAACTGAGCTGAGAAACATCACCTTCAGAAACATAACTGGAGGATAACAAAAAGTAATAAAGAAGCCTTTTGGCCAGGTGGTCTGGATTTTGCCATAGCTCTGTGTGGAGAATTTCAGTGTACTCGAGAGATAAACAGCACTGGCTGCCAAGGGGTGTGATGTGGGCAGGCGCTGGGCAGCACTTGCCCACGCGTCCTGGGCCTGCCAACGTTGCTGACGCTGAAAAAAATTCCAAGAGTGCTTCCAGGGATTTTGTATTTAAAGCTACCGAAAACTGTATTTGTTCAGGCAAGGATGTTCCTTTAGTGTGTTACATACCTAATGGTGAAGCCTCAGCCGCTCTTCGTGAGTCCTTGTACCTTTGTACCTTGATAATGCCGTAGACCGTATTTGTGGCCAAATAAAGCTGGTGTGATGACTGAGAAACTTCAGTGAAGATTCTGTTTGTATATAAAACAAAACTGAAAAGGTCTTTTTACGGTAAGTACTGCTGTATTGATTCCTTCAGTCATTTAAGTAGCTACAGCATTGCACTTTTTTCACACCAGAGTGGCAGCATTAGGAATAAGGCCCATTATCCCTTAGGAGCTTACACAGTGAAGGAGGAGATGGAGTCAAACTGGCTCTTAGTCTTTATCTTAAATACTTAAATATCAAAATAGTAAAGTTAGGTGCAGCTTTTCTCTCTCTTTTCCATATTACCTGTTATGCTGTTTTGTTTACCTATTCCACTTTTTAATCACTCCTGGATAAAAGAATTAACGAATAAAAACATTCACCCTCCTCACCCACAACTTATGCAGAAGGATACTGTGTGCTGCGTCTCCCAAGGCCAACTGGAAAACAAGTGACAGGGGAACGGAGCTAACATTGTCTCAGTTCAACCTCGTAGATGGGCTTCTCTGGGGACTGAGGCCTCGGCCATTAACTTGGCTCAGACCTCCAGCTTGGCGTGTATTTTCAGGCCTCGGTGATGATAGGCATAAGCACACACACAATCTTTTGCACAGATATAGTAGAGTCATGTCAAAATCAGTTTCCTTGTGATAGGAAGGCAGCTGAAATCAACAGTAATCTGGCTGGAATTGAGATCTTTTGTTGTGTGCCTTTCTAATTAAAGAATAGCGTTGCTCTTAATTTTTTTTTTAGATCAATTGCATATAAGAAAGCCTGGAGTTTCTTAGATATCTTCATCTGTTAATGGAGTAGGGTTTAAATGTTTGTAACCTAATCAAAGCTCTGCTCAAATACTAAAGCAACCCGAATAGCGCACTGCTTGTAACTCTGCATGCAAAGGGAGAAATGCAATAGTTGTTCAAAGCGCAGGAGTGCTAAATGGGCCTCCTTCTTCCTTCTTTATTTCTCTACGCTGTTTCCTTGTTGTGAAATCCATCCTGAAAGATGTCAGTGGAACTTAAGTTGGTTTTATGGTTGAGGATTTCGTTTGAATCCAGTCAGAGGCATCTGTCATTGGAAAGGGAGGGTCAAGGTTGACACGTAGGAGACGATAAAAAAAAAAATACAAACCACAGCTTTTCCCAGTTTTGATCTTTGGATCACATCCTTTTTTCTGAATTTGCAACCTGCCTTTTCAAGCTAATAGAGATGCAAGGTTTGGCCTGAGTAGCTTTATCTTCCATTAAAAAGAAGGGGGGGATTGGCTGTAGCTCTGAGCTGTATTTATTTATTGAACGGTACGACATTTCCCTGAGGTCTGATCCTTATCCTGGGAGATGAAGGAGGTGAGCAGAGTAAGCAGGGCTGTGTCCAGGCTGTAGCAGCCCATGCTGTAGCGGGACGGGGCCGTCAGCAGGACATCATCACCCCAAAAACTTGGGTCCAGTAACATGGATTTACTCCTGCTGAAGGAGTACCTGTAAATCACAACCTGTCCTTGCACGCTAATAAGGAAACTGACAACTGATCGTTAATGTTCTTCTAATTGATTAAGGTGTGTAGAATCTGCCCCACAGGTTCTTGCAAGTTACAAGTGTAAGGTCTGTATATATGTATTTAAAACGGGCATTTTTAAGTTTTCTAATGTATAGGGAAATTGATTGCTAAACATTAGGGAGACACAAGTATTAGTTTCCTCTCCCAGAGGAAATGAGAGTCCTCACTACCTGACAGGTAGTAGCTGCATGATAAGCAGTCTGTGGAAGAGAAGCCTTTAACTTAATTTCTTTTTTCCTGACTGTACCCCTTGCCTCCTCCCTTTATTCACGAACACTCAAGAAGTGAGATACAGAACACGAACAAACTGCTATGAAAATAAAAGATCGTTACATGGTTTGTATTGAACGTATATGAAAACGTGATTTTTTTTTTTTTTTTACCAGGGTTTCCCCCTGCTCCCTGGGTCTCCCTCCTTGTAGCCGGGTGTGGAAGGCACAGGTGCCTGTCCTAAGTTAGCTGCAGGGGAGCAGAGCGTGGCATGCTCCTGCCGCTCACACCCTCGCAGCCATCCTTCATGCAGACTGCTTGGGTTGTTTCAGCTATTGCAAGAAATGCTTTTCCTATGTTTTTACTAGTAAACACAGTTAAATTAGTCATTAAGAAGGTTTTGGTTTGGAAGGTATCATAAATGAACTTGCTGAATACTCATTTATCCTGGAAGCGTGGCGTAACTGTCTCTGGAAATCATAACATGGAATCAATCATGCCTTAGGACTAGCATTAAACTTTTTCTTCTCTTCAAATGGAACTTTCTGTCTGTTAATTCCTTTGGACAGCCTTGGTGTTGTGTGGTTTTGGTTTTTGACACCTTCCCCACCCCTCAGTGGCTGTCAGGTTTATGTGGAGAGAAAGATAGTATTTGAAAACTGTTATAGAAAGGCAGTAAAAGAAATGCAGATGGGTCAAATCTTCCTCCTTATCAGTCAAAAAAAAAAAAAAAAAGGGAAATAAAGAAAAGAAAGAGCAGATAGCTGTCCCGAGTTGCCGAGTTGGCTCTGAGGCTCCGTGTGAAGAGAAGGTGCGTTTCCTGGCTTGTGGACTGAAGGATGCAGCTGCCTGTGGCCCCTGCCACTCCACAGGCTCCTCTACCCCATGGAAAGGGGGACTGGAACGCGTAGGGTAAAAGCACCTGTTTCTCCAGCATGGATGAGACATGGCGACCTGACATGAAAAAAGAAGCTTACCTTTAGGTAAAACAAATAGTGGCTGTATCTATCCTCATCTTCCATGATCACTGTTTTTACTTTACCGGTTGTACTGTTTCAGGGTCTCTCCTTTGGCATTCCAAGATGCCATTTTGTAAATATCAAGGTGCCATGTAAATATTATTTACAAATCAATAGACATCCGTGTTTGTCTTTTTGGCTTGGCTGTCTGGCTCCGAGGTTTTCATTTTCATAGTCCTTGTTTTTGTGTTGATGTCACATTGAGCTTGATGGATAAGACAAACCACCCAAAAATTGCCTTGATGTATTGCTGTTTGTGAGCTGCATAGCTTTTTCCTTTTACTTGGTAACCGACAGAGTAGGGGTTTAAGAATTTAACAGTCTTCTTGCACCCTTCCCTCGCAAATACAGTGCCACGGACGAGCTTGGACATGTTGACGTGGCACTGGCTTGCTGTTGCTGCAGGGATTGCGTGCGTGGGCAGCCAGACAGATGTTTGGGAGCTGGGATCACTGCAGATGTTGTGGCAGAACGGTTGAGCACTGCAGCACCCAGCTGTGGTTTCAGCAGAGAGCCCCTTGGCTGGGCTGTCGCAGTGTGCATGGACACCACGGACGTGAGCAAAGCGGGGAAGGTTCAGCAGCCACTGAGCAGGAGCCTGTGTGGGCTGCGGGTACTTGCCCAGCCGTCTGTCAGTGCTCATTTCCAGGTTCTCTCCTACTGCAGCTCCAGCCAGCTGTGCCAGGCTATTTGTATTTATGGTCTACCCGCAGATGGAAACCGGTTGATTTCTACTAACTATTGCCACTTAGGGACAAGCTGCAGGCAAACTGAACACGTAGAGAATGGTCGTGCATTACGTTTTCCCTGTTCTTCCTAGGTTTCTCTTGACAGGGAACAAGAGGGAATGGGTTCAAGCTGCAGCAGGGTAGGTTTAGGCTGGACATTAGGAAAAAATTCTTCACAGAAAGAATGGTCAGACACTGGAATAGGCTGCCCAGGGAGGTGGTGGAGTCACCATCCCTGAAGGTGTTTGAGAGACGTTTAGGTGTGGTGTTGGGGGATATGGTGTAGGGGAGAACTTTGTAGAGTGGGGTTGATGGTTGGTCTCGATGATCCCAAGGGTCTTTTCCAACCTGAATGACTCTATGATTCTAAGCAAACTATTTCTTTATCAACCTGCCATTTAATTAGTCTTTAGATGAACTTGCATGTGGGCATCCTTGCTTAACCTTAGCTGGGTCCTGCTGTGGTATCAGGAAGGGCTCTGGCAGACTTCTAATGCTGAGAATGTTTGGTTGTGGTTTGTTGTGGTTTGTTGTGGTTTTTTTTTTTTTAATTTTTATTTTAATTCCAGAAACACACGGGCTGAGCTGCTAAGCAGGTGGCGAGTTTGCACCAGCCTGCAGCAAACTGAAGCAGCAACTGCTTAACTTGTTACTGGCGAGACGTGCCAGGCATACGCCTGGCTGTGAGCGCTGAGAGCCAAAGGCATCACCGCATTACGTGGTGGCCACCAAATGTAGCTCCTGTGGGTACAGAAAGTCCGGACAGGAATACAAACCAGCGTCCCAGTTGTCCTGTGGTTATGTGGAATGAGCTATTTCAGATCCAGTTCTTGGCTCTTGTGTAGTTTCCAAAAATAGTGCAAACATCCCTTCTGAGGACACGGATGGCGTTATTGTAGCTTTACACACTGCTGTACTGCAGGAATTATAGAAGAGTGGTATTGTCCGTATATTGCTCTAAATAAGGAAAATGGAAAAAAAGCCTCTTTTGGCTTGAAGTACTTTTGGTTGAAGTACTTGGTGCTTAGTCTAACTCAAAGAGCAAGGTTCATTCTTATGGATGTCATTGTTCAAGATCTTTTCAGGTCAGGAAAAGTAAGCTGCTCGCCCAGTCTTCAGATAAAAGTAGAAATAGGCAAATTATTTTTTTTTTAAAGGCCCTAAATCCCATTTTTTAGGAAAAAGTGTATAGGTACAAGTCTTCGTCATGTGCAGCGTTAACAGATTCTTTAAGTTTATACATTACCTGCATCTTCTTTAAAAAAAAAAAAAAAGAAAAAACACCACTCAAAAAAAACCCAACAAAAAACCAACAACAAAACCTTAATTACTTGGTCTTTTTACATTCCCTCCACCCCCACCCGCCCTGAGCTGTACAGTAAGATCCTGAGAATAGCAGATGTGAGAGTTTGGTAAGCAGTCCTTTTTTTCCACAGTAAGCGAGCATTTTTGTTACTTTTTAGTGTCCACATTATTTCTTGACCTTCTTAAAAGCTAGGTGATAAACCTAAGAGCATCCTTTGCACTTGTGGTGTTAGATGAGACCTGGCTCGTTACAGTACCACACACAAATGATGCTAACCTGACGGGAACTTCTGCGCCCTTCCGTTTTATTCCACGGAGCAGTTTCCAGCGCTAAATGTTTGCTCCTGTTGCGTCTTTGAAGATCTGCTTTGCTGTTTGCAGTGGTGTCCCGCGTGTAGGAGCAGATTGCAGAATTCACCCTTTTTATTTTTTCAGACACACTCGGAAGAAATTGAAAGAGTACCAAATGCACGTAAAATACTGAAACAATAATGCATTTAGGTAACTCTTCGTATAGTCTTAGTTTGGCTTCAGGAAGAATTCTTGCTTGTTATTGTGTGATGTGGTTACATGAAGGGGAGCTCCTCTTGGAACACGTCTGGAACATTCACCCCAGGGTGCGAAAAGCATTAAAGGATTCGTTGCCCTCAGGCACATGTAATGTGGAAGGCAGCCACCTGGGAGTTCACAAATTAAATTCCTGGATTATCTTCTATCATAGGAAAGGAAGCGTTTGGTGTTTGAATAGCATATTGCAACACAGTCGCCCCAAGTTTTGCTGTGGAGATAATTGCGTGGGGCACCAGAATTCTGTAATGCTTCTCAGATGTGTTTTAATTGTTCCGTTTGAAGCTGAAGTAACTGATACAGTACAGTGAACAACTGAAGAAAATGTAAACATCTAGTACCTTCTGTTTGTTCAAATATCTTGGTCACTTTGTTAACCCTTTTTTCTGAACGGTGTTTTCACTGTTTCGCCTGCCCTGGAAGTGTTCTTGCCTCTGTTTCTTGGACAGAGATGATCCCCTCTGGCCTGTCAAGTTGCTTCCGATAGCAATTTTCATCAGGCGCGTTTGGTGAATTCAGGCCAAGTGTGGCTTCTGTAGCTTTTGGTGTCCCAGGGCAGCAATAAGCGAGCACGTACCTGTAGTGCTTTGTTACGGCAGCCATGCTAAAAATGGTGCTCGGCTCATTGTGACAAACTGGTTGAGCCTGCTAACTCCGATTTTCCTGTAAGTGTGTTTTTACATCCTGTTAGTATCGCAGCTGGGCTGGATAAGGCATTTAAATGTAGCATGAGTTGGTAGCTGCTTTGAAGATCTCGGAGTTGAGCAGGTGAGACAAAGCAAGTGAGCGATGTGAAGTCTGTCCACATTCTGCGGTTGTGTGTGTCAGGTTTTGGGGGTTTGGTTTGTTTTTGTTTTATTTATTTATTATTCTTCTCTGAGTCTCTCCATCTTCCCTTTCCTTTTTTGTGCTTTAATTTCTGGAGCTATGGCCGTCGCTATTCACAGACAGTCCCGCAGTGTTTTCGGTGCAAATAAGTTTAGAACGTTTTAGGGTCTTAAGTGTGAGTGGCTGGATTGGTGGATGGGGTAGACTTGCAGCGAAGTTGGCTGCACCAGGTACTGCAGCCGAGGTGTCATCTATACATTTTGCTTACATCCCCTGGCTGTAGATTTGTTCCCGGCTTTTGTTGGAAATTGGAAACGCAGCTGTAGTTGAGAGATGTAAAATCTGTATGTCTGTGCTGCGCTGAGCGGGTTTCCTTTGGAGTAAGACTGGCCCGGAATCATTTTATTGACATGGGATAGCATGAAAAATGGGCAAGTTCAATGACGACGTATATGGAAATGTCCCAGTGTAGTGAAGTGATCCTGTAAGGTGAGTGTCAGGAACAGTCATGGTGAGCTGGGGTAGTGAGAAAGCAAAGCTAGTCAAAGAAAGATGGAATTAGAGGCTTTCCTCTGAGACTGGATCCTGTGAAGAGGAGGCAGCTGATGTTCAAGGGAGCTTTTACGAATTTCATTTGTGGTCAAAAGCTGTACAGAAACCCCTGGAACATCAACTTGGTGAGAAGCTTATGCAAAAAAGCCCAGGACGGGGCACTTTGCTTGGGACCTTGCAAAAGCCTAAACTTGAATTTCACTTAAAAGCGAAGGGATGGCATCAAAGGAACGTTAGGGATTGTGTTGCGGAGTTTGTTGCAGGCCATCAGCTGGAAAACGAAGACCAACCCACTTCCGCCGGATGTTAATGTCAGTCAAAAAGTGAGAACTCTGGCACTGTAGCTGTTTGTTTGAAAATCATTAGGAAAGTGATTAATCATAGAGCAACAGTCAGGTAGTAGCAGAAATGTTGCCATTTGGAATCCTGTATATGTACGGAGAAATACAAAGAGGTTTTGTAAGCTGTGATAGCTGTGAAGAGACATGAGCCCAAGATTTTATCTCCAGCGTCTGTAAGGATTAAGTACTATTACAAATTAACTGTATTAGTGAAGTAGAAGCAGTTGCTTACGGTTTGGAGAGTGTTTTGACAACATTTCCTATATGATAATTTTTATAGATATATAATTTCTTTTCCCCTCAGAATTCCCAGTATTACCTGCGATTGTTTGCTTTTATGATTGCCTTGGTTTCTGTGGCAGAAATCCATATATCAATATTAGGCAAACCACAAAAATTCCTATCGTTGTGTCTTTGAAGATGACATCACCACCTTTGCTCTTTTGAAAAATCGACCAATATGCAGTTGGAAATGATTAGCTTTAAAGCCTTTCAGCCACAAAGACGTACTATAAAACCAGCGTAAGCTGCAAAGCAGTAAGTGGGTGTGGGGCACAGTAAGTGGATGATACTCAACGTTGGGCAGGGTTTTAGAGGGTAGGGCATAGCGTGAAATGCAACCGTGAGGAGGACGTAAGATCAAACGGGTCATTGGTCCGCAGCTCCTGCTTTGTGATGCGCATGCTTGTTGAAAGAAGGTAATACGTATAATATTGTCATGCATTAGAAGTTGGTGGTGTGGTCACCTGGAATCCTTGAAAGGTGGTGCCGATTTACAGTTCTGTTGAAGAGCGTATGACATGTAAGCAAAGCTATCTGAAGACACTTCTAACCCTTGACTTCAAGATTTCATAAATGAAGGAAAAGTTTTCTTCTGGAAGCTGCCCTTTCTTCATCAGAAAGCTTTTGAAAATGTTTGAGAATCACAGAAAATACTGTAAGAGCTTATTAAGTACAAATTAGTAAGATGCAGCCATAAAGAAAAGTGGTGAGGTGCAGCCTTGAGACCTGGCATCTCGATCTCTCTTAATTTGTAGTCCCTCAGCAGAAATGATTGAGGGAAAGGTTGTGGAAGATGCTGTTTGCAAGGCAGAGGGCAAGATTAGTGCGATGTGTCTGGGGGAAGACAGGGATTTGGAGCTGTATTTGGGGATGGAGTTGATCACAAAAATGGATTTGTGACTCTGAGTCACTGAATCAGGAATTCCACTCCACATGTGGAGCGTTTGATGGTTGCTGCCGACAAGGTGAATAGGGACCCATGTGCGGGCACCATTGGGCACTAACCTTCCGAAGGCAGGCGTCTGCCAGCAGACATCCCGTCCTGCCTCCTGGCCCTCAGTCATCTCTGTTAGTAAAAATGAGGTATGATACAGCCGTGAAATATGCTGTATGTGCACAGTGTCACTTGGTCAGCCGTGCGAGACCACAGTTACGCATGTTTACTGGTGAAACTGTCAGTCTGTGAGCACTGCTGTAGCGCCCACAAACTCGTGATTGGGTTTTTCTGCCCAGCTGCCCACGGGCATCAGAAGTATCTTGCATTTCTTGTTGTGCAAATCATAGGGCCAGCAATGGATTTGACCACCAAGGAAGGTGAAAGATTTTCCTTTGCTGAGGTCATTTTCACCTCCTGTTATTGACAAGTCTCTGAAGGGTCTGTATCTGCTCCTTCGCTGCTCACTCTCATCTCCTGGTACATTGGGATATACTGCTGTCTTTGTCATAATGTTTAGTCTTCCCTTTTGCTGCTTAGCTCTAGGGAACTGTTGAATAACTTCTTGTCTGAGCTTATCCCTAGGATGTCCCTTTCCCATTTGTCAGTTACGTCACACGGTGGGAAGTCAAGAGACGAGTTACTGATTGCACTACCTAAAAACATCGAAAATCGAATCTTTTGTCTGAAGATTTCACAGTAATAATAAGAGACAAAATGAGAGTCATACATTCCTTAAGCATTTATGTTGCATTTATTAGGAGACAAAGATTAAATATTTGAATTTCAAGAGGATTGCACTTGCACTTTATAGCCAGGTGGCTTGGATTTGAATTCTTGTGGTGGCAGGTCTCCAAAACTGGAGAGGTACAGTATACTGTGGGTAACTATAGCTGCTCGATGTGGCAGTGTAATCCCCTAAATGGCTTCACTTAATCAAAGATTTCACCCTCTCCTTCGTAGAGGCTTAAAGGCAATGTAAAAATATTAAATTTTTATTCACATTCTAACATTTGCTTTTAATAATTTTCAGCTCTGATCAAAAGCCACAGTTCTTCTCTACCCAAGAAGTCTTATTTCATGACCACAACACCTGATACCTTGTTTAAAGCATTTGTGTTACTGGGTTTGGCCTCATTTTTCTAAGCAGGCTGTAACATGACACATAAGACAACTTTTGTATAAATCTAAATTAAGATGTTCCATGTGCTTTTCCCAAGTTAAGTTTTAATGGCAGAATGATACCTGCAAAAGTCTGCATTGTGCAAAACTTGCACTCTTAGGAAGTAACTTGATCTTCCAGAACAGGAAGGACCATTAAAGCTAGGAACGGTCAACACGCTGACGAGGATATTTTAATTATAGACAGCATCTCAGGGCTCGGACCATCTACGGGCTTAAATTTTGCAAGAAATCTTTTGAGTTTTTTCAAGTGACAGTGGTTTGTATTTCAGTTTTTACTCTCATACGCTTGGGAAAAGTCCTCGATCAGCTGGTGGTTGGGAGGGTTTCCCCACGTACCGTTCAGGTTGCTGGAGGTGACTGCTTTTCCTTCATGGCTTTGCCACGGGAGTCTCGCTTCTTTAAGAGCAGTCCACTTTGCTGTGCCGCGAGTGCCACGGGGGGATGTATTCATTTAGCTTTCGAGTGTTCAGTTAGCACTTAGAGGTGAAAAGTTACTTTTAAAAAGTGAAAAATAACACTTCGTAAAGTGTTACTTTGCCTTTTTAACTTCTCCCCATTCTTTTACTAGGAGGAAATAATTAGGTAAAAAAAAAAATAAGGAAGAAGAAATCATGCAGGAAATATGTGCCTTTTGCCACTCTTTCTGCACGGAAAAGAGTCCCACTGAAAATACACTAAGAAAGCTTTTTCTTTTTACCAGAAACATTTCAGCTAGAATTATAAACAAAATAGCACAAAATCAACAGGTGCATTTTCATGTAGACCTTCTGTCCATAAACTTGTTGTTTTGATAATTAGGCCCGATGCATGATTTCTGCCTCCAGAGAGCTTGGTATGTCACTCCAGCAGAATAAGGGAGGAGGGACTGACAGAGAAGCTGTAAGACTGAGGGCTGTTTGGACACAGGGATTTTCAGCATTCACCTTTTTTTTGCATCAGGAACACCTTTTGCTTTTTCAGTGATTTGGCAAGTCGCTTTTTAAGCATTCAGTTGCATTCACAGCCTGGAGGGGTACTGGGGTTTTGAAGGCTGACAAACAGAAATTTGGATTCACACTGGTCTTAAGTGAAAAGAATAAGTGTTATTCACTCATCAGCCTGAGTAATTTGTCGTTTAATATCAATGCTGTTATATCATAATTGTCTTTCTTGCAGAGTTTAGTTATTGTTGTATCAAATGCAGTACGAACCGAATACTGATGACTCTAATGAATGACGTTTTCATTAGCCTGAAGACGTTCAATCTCTTTGTACTTGATAAGTTCAGGACTTCTGTTCTCTGTTGGTGAAAAATACCCTGAGTCTTCTGAGGATCAACTGTCGTTGTCTTGATGCATTTGAACCCGGTCCTTCATAGAAGAACGTGTGGGTTTCTTTTTTTTTTTTTTTTTTATGGGAAAACATGGATTTACCTTTTAAACCACATAGCTAAATACACTGCATTAAAATAGCTGACTGTGCCTCTAAATTCATAAATGGAGGCGATGTGAGTGGTGTTGGCGTGAGATGTTGTGCTGTACTGTTGAAACTCTGTTGGCTTTGTCTGCCTTCAGCTGCGAGCCGTTGGTTTTGTCGAGGTCCTTCCCTGCTAAATTAACGAGCTTGGTAATATCCGGTATTTTCTCCACATGAAGATATTTATAACTCTTGTCACCTCTTCATCTTTCTGATAAGCGATTCCAAGCGTACTCGTGTACCAGGCTTTGAAGTATGTGCTCCAGGCACATGGTTCCTCATTGGGCAGTGCAGCAAAATATTCCTCGGCATGGCTGACTTGTCAGTGGGTTTTATATGGAGGGAGGAGGCACGGAGGCTATCACGGTCCTTCAGCGCTCACCCAGGACTCACGAGGGTCGTGGCATTAATAATGAGTTCCTCTGCTGTCCCCTAGGCTTATAAAGGTCCACGTAACCTCCATCGGTCCAGATATTTTTACAATCTGAAACAGTAGGAGAATAGTATATTTATAAGATGTGGGATAAAAGGCTAATCCGGACATCTGTAACAATATCTGCCCATTGTAATGGAATTTGACTCTGTCTTGGGTTGTGGCGTTATATTCGTGTCGCCAGTTGTACCCTCCGTCCATTTTCCTGCATGTCAAAACATGAATGAAGCGGTGTTCCCGGTGTATTGGGAAAGCTGGGTTCGGCAGGCAGGAGTGCTGTCGCCCAGAAGATGCTGCCAGCAGGGTCTCCCTTTCCAGGTCCCCGAAATTGGGATTATCCCTGTCCGAGCACTGCAGCGAGGACAGTGGTGACCCAACAAGATACCCATCTGGGGTTACGGGGGAACGCGGAAGAATGGGGTTTNTTTTTTTTGTGTGTCCCCTCTGCAGGAATGTGATTTGCTACCATGGACTGAACTTAGTGACACAAAAAAAGTTCATTTTAGTCTTTTTTTCACAGCTCTCATTAATATCTTATTGCATTTTATCAGATGAAGCATTTATAATTAAGGAATAACCTTGGCTTTCCCCTTCTCCTTTCAGTGGGGGTTGATTTTTATTCTGTTTGTATTCGTAAGAAATGGCTAAAATCTTCCTTTTCGGTGTAAATCGTGTTCTATTTGATCGTTTTCATTGGTGTCGGGTAGTACGAATGAGGAAAGATACGAACAGCACACAAAGCAATGAGACAACACCTGATTAAGAATGAGAAATTAGAAAAGCCAAGACCAAGGTGTTTATTGTGTTGTAAGGCCAGGTGTGAAATAGCTGAGTGTGGCAGTAACGCCGGCTGACGTGTGCCCAGGTAACAGGGACACTACACAGTGAGGGGTCAGTGGGAACGTCAGGCCATCCCAGTTTGAGTATATTCTGTTCCTGAGTGTTCTTTAGAGAAAGAATTTGTCAAGTGCTTGAAGAAGCCTTAAATATGCCTTAGTGTACACCCAATTATTAATATATCTGCCCTAAATGAGTTGGAATAAATGGATGTCTGGTTGTAAAAAGAGGTTATAAATGACTTGAGTAAAAGAAATATCTCTGTGTATAAGCTGAATTCCTTCAGTTTGTTAGCGTAGCCTGTTATTTTGTTGGAAAGTGCTGTCACTGCAACAGCGAATTCTGTTCTTCTGGAAACTGTTTCGTTTTTGTGGCATCTGGCAGCATCTTCAATATGAGTCTTCAATTGTATTTGATGGAAACGTAACCGAGTTCCATCTGTTTAACATGTGCTTTCTACCGAAAGTGGGGCACACATGCAAGTTTATTTCCGATGTTCATAAATAAAATACCGGCGAAACCCACAGTACCAAGCCCGGCTCTTCTGGAATGGATTTTAACATCTTAACCACAGGAAGCAATTGAGCCCCCTCCAAACCCCCCTTTATTTTTGCCACCAACCCGCCCGCATGCTCACTGTGGTGCATTAGGTTTTGGAGCTCTTTTTTTAAAGCCTTCTTTAATTTTCCTGAAAAACCAAATGAAAATGGACGACGTTGGCTTTAAAGAAAACAGGAAAATTGCTAATGATGCTGCAGCTGTCCAGTTCTGTTTACAGTCCATGTGGGAGTATTGAAAATGGTCTGCCGAAGAAACGGAGACGTTTCGCCCACAGAAATCTGGAACGCAGAAGTGAAAGGCTTGGAGCAGCAGCGGAGTTAAGTAGAGCGTTAGCAGCTTTTGCCCCTTGGAGGGAACGTGGCTTGAAGATGCAGCAGTGGCTTTGGAGAGACCTGGCCTCCGAGGTCGCCTGGTACGCCAGCTCCTCTGCTCTTCTCGGGCCGCCTGCTTCCTGGAATGTCCCCCAGGCTTGCAAATCTGACCCTCTCTGCAGCATCGAGGAACTGCTGCGTGTGTTTCACATAAAGGCTACCAAGAGTTAAAAAAAGCACAGAGTAAGTGGTTCACAGCAGTTCTACAAAAACGTTAGCACCCCATATAGCGATCATCACTGAAGCTTAAATAAATAATGACTTATTTACTAAGATCAGCCCCTTTTTTTTACTCAGCGCCTTTCTTTGTTGGGCCGGGAACGGTGTCTCTAATCCAGTTGGTCAGGTAGGCAGAAGGCAGAACTGGTTACTGGTATAGAAATAATGGCCCTGAACTTCCATGATGGTTTTCTGTTGTTTTCAGTAGCTGATTAGCTGTCTTAGTTATCGTGTAATAATAATTGTAGGAAATGCTTCTAATGTGAAGCCAGCAGAGAAGCTTGTTTTGTACAAACTCAACCAGCCTTACTCCCAGTCTGTGACAAGCAAAGTGCTGCCTCACGTGCAAGCTCTGCACTGGCACAGGGATGCTCGGGACTTCCTGGGGCTCTGGCGGTTTTACATAATTCACACATGTTAAAGAAACGATAATTTGTCTATTATCTTACATCTGTTTGCTCTGTGAAGCTTTTAGGCAGTATTTTGCCTGGTCTTTTTACAGTTGGGTGATAGGTAGAATCCTGTAATACAGCAAGTCCCTACCACCGTGTCTGCTTACGGAGCAGTCCCTGACTGGATTGTGGATTGAGCTGCTGCTCCAGGCACGTTTCTGGAAGGTTTGTGTCGTTTCTCACAGCCTCGTCTCTTAAATGCTCCAGGGTACCTAAGATGGCACTGTATGCCTGCGTTTAGGTATAATCCAATTTCACACGGTGAAACAATAAGACAGTCTAGAGTGGCAAGGTATTCCAGGACCGTGGGGTCTGCCGGGGCTCCCGTGCTTCCAAAGAGTCTCCAAGTGCGAAGTATTCACGTGCTGCAGTGATGGGCATCAGGGTGAGCACAGAAACACCGAGATGAAAGGTGGGTACTTTGTACTCCCAGGTAAGAACAGAAGCGTTGTTAAACCCAGAATACACGCTTTGAAAACATTGATTCCCTTCTGTGACGTAGTTCTCTGTCAGATGATCTCTAAACCTTGGTTTTGATTTGTGGTGCCCTTGGCAAGCGCTGCCCTTTATTGAGTAAAACGGGGTACTCGTGTTGTGCGTGTGGGTGTTCAGCATTACGATCGAGGAGTCTGGAGTTCAATGACGCGAGAGCAGCTGTGGAGTCCTTCCTTACTAAAGACCCTGAGCCTTGTAAAGCCACCCAGCTTTACTAGTCAAAGCATGAAGCTGACTGTCAGCTGGGCAGAATCTAGAACGACTCATTTCTAATTTTATCATAAATAAATTATCTCTCTCAGTAATCATTCTGTGTGCTCTGAAGGAATTTCACATTAGAACCATGTGGGCTACAGTATATACGCGCAAATGCTCTGATCGAGGTACTAATAATGTTTTTATGAGTAAAAATATTTAGATAGTACATTTTTAGCTGTCAGCAATTACAAAGTTGGATCAGAAACGTGTATTTCATCATGCCAAATTGTCGGGTGAATGATATCACAAAGCAGCTGGCCCGCGCTTTACGCCGAAGCTATTAATTAACCTTTAACTTGCGAAAATAGCAGAAAAAAAACCCCCAACGTTGCGGTTTATCTTCTTGGCTGATTTATGCAACAAGTTCAATGGTAAAATTTCCATGAAAGTCAGAGTCAAGTCCTTAAGAGGAGTTGAGGGGAAGCAGAGGCAGCTTTTGGGAGCTGTGAATTATTTTGACAAACTTAAACTTCCAGAATCTTAAGGCGTTCAGGCAGTCACTGGCTACACGTTTTATATGTGTTGGGACAATCAGCATCTCTGTATGAGATGGTCCTCTCCAGCAAAAAGATAGAGTTCCCCAAATTAAAGGTTTGTTGGGAATTCCTTTGGCTGCCACAGGCTGAAATACAAGGAAGCCAATACACTTGGCTCCTTCGTTGCTCTCTGTGGAGAACTTAGGAAACATAGTGTAAATTTTCACTATATTTTTGGGAAAACAAGCCGACAAAATTGGTTTCGTAATGTGCGGTGAAAAATGTGAACCAGTATTTTCTCATTGTCGATAACGTCATTCCCTTCTTACATGATGAAGTAAAGCTTCTGTGGAACTTAACACTGGAGAATTTAATCACACCTGCAGAGAACTACCTGTAAGGTGAGGTGTGCTTACTCAGTCCTCATTTTCAAGAGAGGATGGTAAGTTTTTATGAATTATTGTTAGGACTTGGGTTCCTTATTTAACTTTCTAACCCCTAACCGCTCAGGTCCTTTACAGAAGTTTCGCGTAGCGAGATAAAAGTTGCTCACTCTCTGGGAGGGTATTTGTTTTGTTAAGCACCTTAATGCTTTTTTGCTTACTGATTTAAAATTATTTCATGGTATGGAATCATAGAATAGTTTGGGTTGGGAGGGACCTTTAAAGGCCATCTAGTCCAACCCCCTGCCCTGGGCAGGGACATCTTCACCTAGAGAGGGTTGCTCGGAGCCCTGCTCTAGTTGAAGAGGATTTCCTTCCTCCTAATGCAACCAGGCCCTCCAGGTTCTCCTTCAGTTGTCCCAGCCGTGTCCGTCCAGGGTGTGTGGCTGGTGCTTTGATCCGCTGCGCAGGCGGAACCTGATTCCCAGCATGCCTTGGAAGGGGAGGGAGGAGAGGGAAGGAGATTCAGTTCTGTTCACCCCCAAGTCCCAAAACCATTTTAGGGGCACGGATTTCACCATAGCGTTGCTCATGAGCCTGCTCGTGAGTTGGTGTGCCCCGCAGCTCCCACTGGTTTGGGGTTCTTGAGCCGGTTCATCAAATATTTCTTAACACATGGCTCTTCATTTATAAAATGCCTGCCGTGGTGTTTTCTTCTAAGTTTCTTCTCAGAGAAGTGTTGGTGAAAAGGTACATGCACTGATATCCTCAGAAGGTCTCAAGTGCCAAAGCTTATTTGTGTTTTTTTTTCCACCCCCCACCCGCCCCCCCCCGCCCCGGAACTTGGAGGCACTGGACCTTAGTTGACTTTCTTTTTTGCTGTGCCTGGGATTCACAGGTCCCTGCAGTCGCAGCCTGACTAACGATGCTGGAGCAGCGATCGTAATTAATTCCTTTTGTGGTAGGACAGGATGCGACTCAGCTGATAGAAGCAGTGATTGTGTCCATAGCTAATGTAGTACAGAAGCTTCACAGCCTGCCCCCTCCTGCCTAGGGTCTGCTGTTATTTTTAGCTTCTCTATGACAGCTTTATTGGACACGTCAGCTACGGCGTTTTAGCCCCACGACTACACATAAGACACAGCCGTATGTGAAGGCAGGACTGCCGGGAAAGGGGCAAGAAGAGGGTAAACGGAGCCAGCAGGAAATGTCCTTTGGAGGCTGCTGCTTCTTCGGTTGCTGAGCAATAGGGCAGTCTGTTGTTTTGCTACTGCATGGGACGGAGCAAAGAAGTTTAACAAAAGTTCAGTTCAATCTAAATGGTAGATGACAATTTAAAGCAAGCCTGGCCATCTTACTGATACATGAACTTTCCGTAAACCACCAACATATTACACTTAGGAGTAACTTCTTATTACCCATGCGAAGTAGGATGCTAGATTTGTTATTAAAATGGTGAGTCTTGTTCCAAAACCTCTGCAGGTAGTAATTGTGTTCATTAAGTCTGTACACATGTCTGGTCACCAGCTGGGTACAGGTGAAGACGTTTGTCCCCTGACAGGCCTCCTGATCTGGCGGTGACTCTCACCTGCTGTTGGAGGAGAAGGTAAAGTCAGGGACTCAAGCAGTTTTTCTCCATTTCCTCTGTTTCAGGATGTTTTTCTTTCTGGTGCATTTGAGGCTAGTGTTGTTGCTTCTTCTGTAAATTTCAGATGAAAATTCTGCTTGTGGGTTTACGTTTTAATCTTACAGTAAAATTGGTTTGGAATGTGGCAATTTCAGAGACATGTTGCTGCACGTATTTGCAGCTGATGCTGTCTTGTCTTTCTGTGTTCTTGTTTTATTATTAGAGGTAGGGATTTTTTCATTTTCTTTTTTCTTTTTAATCCAGGGGAGCACAAATGATTAGGCTTAGCCTAAATGAGATTTCCAATGTAGTTTTAGTGATAGCTCTGGATTTCTCAGAGACAGTTTTTTTATTTTGGTTTTGTGTGATAAACGGTTGAAAATTATATTCTCCCAGAATTTTTCAAGGAAATACTTAACAAAACCCTTAGCTTGCTAATATTGCTGTGAATGTTTTTGCTTAAACTACCCAAGTACCTGAGGACTCGAAAGTGTTAAACGTGACAAGAGTGTTAAAAACGTATTCTAGGGAAGTGTCAGTAAACTATTCGCGAGTGAGACTGCGACGCCTGTGCAAGGAGAGCTGTTGGAAATGGTGATGAAGGATGGAATTGGAGGGCATGGCAAAGTGCGGGGCTCTGGGGAACGGGCAGCATGGTGTTTGCACCGGGATATCCTGCCGCGCGTGTTTGTTGGAGTTATTTGAAGAAAACCGCAACCGCATAACTTAAGGTGATTTGGTTGACGGAGCGTATCTACTGTTTGTATAGTGCTTACCAAATAGTAGGAAGGAAAAGCTATTCCTATACACTCGTTAAAACTAGATGTGGATTTTTGCCTTCAGATAGAACTGATAAGTTCTGTTGATTTACCAAATGAGGATATTGGGGGGGGCGGGAGAGGATTTCTACCTTCTCTTGTGCTTTTCTGACATAGCTTTTTTAACTTCTGCTCAGAATTTGAAAGCGTTTTGAGTACTGAAAACATAAGAAATTTTAGATCCATTGTCTATATATCTCAGAACTGAATTTTAGGTTACTCTTCAGAAAAGGTTTTCACTTGTATGGTGACTGTTCCGAATAGTTTTATATAGAAAACATCGTGTAAAAAGCAGTGAGCACTTGCAGGGGAACTAAGGTTGTTCAGCCAGGGTGAGTGAATCTGGTCCAGAAGCACTGCTTTTTGGTCAAGTGCACAAAAAAGAAACTGAATTATGCTCTTCCCTACCAAAGCTGTGTGCTGTCTTGTGTTCCATTATGGCATTTCCAATGGTGTGGTTTCATTTTAGGAAAACAGTAAATTTAATGTGCGCTTCAATCCAAATACTTCCCTGAGCTGGGTTTCTGATAGCAGCCTCGGGATAAAAATCTGAGTAGTTTCTTCATGGTTTTCAGGCGTTCTATTTTATACATCTCATTACGTGACATTTCATAATGTGATGCAGAAGAAAATTGCTGCAATTTTACTGTAAATATAGTTTGGCCAGAACGTGGTCTTCACCATTTCTAGAAGTTGTCCCAAAGCCATCATGCGTGGTTTGGCACAGTGTCGTGCAATTGGCAGTCTCCATTCGATAAAGGCACTTAATGGAGCTGTTGTGGGAGATGAACTGTTTTTCACCTCGCGATGCGGTGAGGCTTTTGCTGTCGGGCCTGTTCCCATCGCGTCTGTCTGCGCGAGTGTTGCTGTTTGTTGCGTTCCAGGTTGGGACTGTCTTTGTATGGGTTCTGGCCGCTTCACTGGCGCGGGGCTCGAGGGTACCATGAGATGTGGGGGCTTGAGTGCCTGTGCCATGGGGAAAGCAGCTAGCGGGAGAAGCGAGGAGATAATTCAGACAAGGTGTTCGTCTACACACATCTGGTGTCTTTAGCCATTGAGGGAATGCCAATCCAAAAATTCCCACTTGGCGGCCCATAGGCAGATAACGGTTTCTCGGTAACGATGATGAGTTGTCAGGTCCATCATTCGGTGGCTATATTAATATCAAGTGCCTCTTTTTTATTTGTTCAATTATAAGACAGAGCTTCTGAAAACCGTAGGAATGGTTAGGAGGGGAGGGAGCCCCCTCTCTGACCACATACGTGTTTCTAGCACTTTTCCCACGCGGGATGCGTGAAGGCTGTGTGCACGTGCTTTTCACAGCAGTGAGCACTCTCTCTTGGTTCCTTTTTCAGGCCAGCTTTTAAATATTTGTGCGTTTGTCTTAAATTGCAGGGATTAGAGGGCTTAGGCCTTGAAATTCTCTTTCAGAAGTTTACTGCGGGACATCTTGTACTCTCTAAGTGCAGTACACCTCAAAGTCATAATTATCTGAATGCTGAATACTGTGCAAGCAGTCCTTCTGAGAGCGTTTCCCCCTCCCTGGAACCCCCTCCACTTTTGTTTGTTTTAAATAAGCAAAACCCCAAGCAGGAAAAAGCTCTTTTCCTTTTCGCTAACTGCTGTCTTGAAAACAGCTGAATCCCTCTGAATCAGACATGCTCAAAAAATTAATCTTGAGGGAGAAAACGTATACAGGTATCGATGTTTGTGAAATGGTCATGCTGCTGAACAAAAGGCATGCGTTAGAAAGTGTTAGGTATAACTAAATACTCCAAGCAGTCACCACAGCACCTTAAAATATCTGAATGTGTAAAAGTATTAGGAGCCACTGGGAAACATTATTATTCTTTTTTTTTTAGATTTATAAAGCTTGACTTATGGGTCTAATGATGCTGTACAGTTAAGAGATCTTACTCTTGTAATGCTTTTTTAATTGTGTGATGTATAACCTGCATGATTTAAAGCAAAAAAGGGGAGGGGTGATTAGATGCACAAAAAGCCGTGTACTGACACGTGAAACTGTTAAACCTGTTTTTGTGAGCCAGTCCCTTCTGCAGTGTAAGTGCTTCGTGCAGAGTGCGAGAGGTAGAGATGGGCGACAGACACAGGGATTCGAATATTCTCGCTCCCTGATGATCGTCATCAGGGCAATATTAAAATCCAAATTTATACCTAGCTCATAATTTTTCAGACAAATTAACACGACTTGGGAAGGCCCTGGAATTTGTGGGGGTTCCATTCTAGTTCTGATTTTGGGCAGTCTTTTGTCCTGAAGTAAACACACTGTACATGCTACAATGGGCAGGTTTGGTTTTTTTTTCATTTCCTTCAAAATATTTGGAGTGCTCTGTAGCTGATTTGCTGATATTAACATCCGCACCAGTACTTCTCTACGGAATGTAATTAATATTATTCCTCATAGAATTAAATGTCCCTCTAATTATTTATGACCTGATGAACTGTTTTCTGAACCAATACTCACACTTCGGGGTCAAGGTTCACAACTTGAATTAAGTTAGCAACCCCAATTGAAATGCAGACTCTTTGTAGTCGTGCTCTTCTAGCTGTATAGCACATTTTATAAATAAAATACTTGCAAGTCTCGGTGGCCTTAACTCTCATTTAACTAAACGCATTAAGGCCTGTGACTTTGCTACATCAGCTGTGGCATTGCTTGTTTAAAAAAATTAATTATTTCACCATCAAATAAATCTTTTCTCTCTTGTGTCTGTATTTTCCAGATTCTCAGTAAGTCTTCCTATTTACTTCTTACTTTAAACTCAAACTTTCTTTAAAATATACAGGATAAAAAGCAGTGCATTACCAAAACACTTTAGCATGCGTGAAAAGCAAATAGGAGGCTTATTTGAAAAGCGCTTCAAAGGAAAACCTTAACTGAACTACTTGGAAGCTTCCAAAATCATTAATCTTTTTCTCATAATTAATGACATAGTGAAAGTAAACAAAATAATCGAATTGATGTTGATATAATTTTCAAAAGTAGTTTAGGAAATACAAACTGCACACAGTTACATCAGCAAGATGTGTAAGAATTTACTTTTTTGCCTTCAAATTAGGTCTTTCATTTAGGTGATTTTTTTGTGGACGATTTTTCAACCTAAAAGGGAATGGGAGTTTCCAGGATGCGTTGAGATCTAGCGTGAAACTTTCTAGCTCAAACCACCTGTAAAATAACAAGCTTATGTCTATCTTTTCACTTTGTTTTTCCTAAAGAAAAAATGATCTGATGCTGTTCTCATCCCTGGAGGTTGCAGGGCCGCCGTTGTTCGCTGCTTCAGCTGTCAGGGTGTGTCGGAGAACTGTCGGTTTTCAGGTGTTTGGGAAAGCAATGAGCAGGACCCAGGCCTGTTTTCAACAGGTAATCCAGGAGTTAGTTATTTGTCCGTATCAAGTTCCAATGCACACATCAGTAACCTGCCTTGAAGGGTTAGTTATCAGACTGTTAGCAGTAGCTGCCGTATAGAACTGATTTTTCAGCTGGCCCTTACAGACAAACACGGGAAGGCATAACGCCGTAGTTCAACTTGTCCTCTCTCAGGCCCAGCTAAAGCTGGAGTTCCCAACCCCAGATCTTCCTTCCAGATATTGTTTTTGGGGCTTTCTAAGGCAGGTAGATCTCTGGTATCACAAAACCCCTGCGTGGTGCCCTGGGGGACGTTGTAGTGCAGCGGTGCTGCGGGGCGCCCGGGAGCCGGATCGTGCTGGGAGAAGGTCTCTGGCGCTCGGCGAGGCTCCTCGGATCTCCTGCGGGTCTGGCGCAGGGGAAACCCTGCTTTCCATGTCAACAGCCCTCGGCAACCTCACAGACGTTACATGGAGGAACAGAGACAGCGGCTGCATTTGGATTTGTATGGCTCCAGAGCGTAAGTTTCCCTGATTTCATCACAAAACTGTGCAATTCCCAGTATTGGCTTAGGTTTTGAAAGGAGTAAGCTAAAAGCAAAGCACAGCAGAACAGTGCCTGTCTGGGCAACGCATGTGTGTTTATTTTCTGCTTAAGCATTTTACCCTCGTTATGATTCTTGTAAATGAGTCCAGGAAAACTGAAGAACTGTAAACACAAACCATATGCTACGAAACTGTAGCTTATAACTTTTATTTTCCTTTTCAAAAATGCTGCAGGTTTTCTAAATTACAGAGCACTTCTCACTAGTATTGAGCCATTCAGAACGATAGTCACAGTAAGATGGATGAGGTATGAGGCATTATATTAGGGCAAGATTTAGTTCTTGGCGACATTTCAGTTTTTCGGATGAGCCGATTGCCAGGGAGCTTGTTTGGGGATATGTATGGAACCAGAGTACTGCGCTACCTTTCATCAAACATCATAAAACTACTATTTTTTCCCCCCAAGCACACCTGTAGTGGCATGTAAACTCCTACTAAGAGAATTTTAGGTTAATGTTGTCTTTTTTTTTATTGTTATATACTTAAGATGTTGGGCCAGACCCACAGCTGCTGTCATGTGCAGAGCTCTGCTGCAGTTAAGGAAGCTTTGCTGAGGTGCACGGCATCTCTGTGTACGTGTGTCAGAGCTGGAAACGCAGCTTACTTTTTTCCTACCCCCCTCTCCCGGTAAGTGTAGGGTCACATTCTTCCCTCTGTGTGTGCTTAAGACTAAAAGCATTTTAATAATTTTAAGTTGCAACATAGGTGTTTTTTGTTAATGAAATAATTACTGTATCTTGAGTTAAATAAACTCAAGCGCCAAAAGTTAAGGAGCTGATTATCCCAGGGTAAACATAGGATCATATTTAAGAGAAGACTGGTAGTTTATTTAAAAGATTATACACGCGCTCTCCATCTTCCTCTCTTAGCTACTAAAAATCTCCTTCGGTCTGTGGGGACATGTTTCCAGAAACTGTTTGTTTCCTCAAATGTGGCCATAGCGATGTTTACCTTGTCTTCCTACCTCGTCAGTTCAGGTAATAACGGGCTTAAAGACAATCTTTCTGCACCCTGAAAACTGAAGTTCAACAAAGAAATCAATGGCTTTTATATCTCGAGGAAGATAACTTCCTTAGGCTCTCACAGGAGTGGGGTGCCCACTCGCTCATTAGCGTGACAGGTCAATTGGTTGCACAGCGCTTTAATGCACGATTCTGACCTGGTCTAACTTCAGTATGCTTTTCCGGTAATGAGATTTTTACCCCTCAGGAACACGGCAGAATAGACGGAAAGGAGTGATTCTATATCTTGGCAGAAGAGAAAATATGAAGCCTTATTTTACTGTAAGCAAAGCCTTCTCTGGCCATCAGAGGAAAACTTTTCCCGCAATAGCTGAGTAACTATAGTTGAGCAAAAGTTTACTCTATCAAATACACTAACAGAAATACTTTCTTCAGTCAATTTGTGCCAAAAGCTTTTTCTTTTATATCTTGGAATTCAGATCTAAACAAAAAGACTAACAGAAAACCTCAAGCTGCTCTGAATTCCCTTGTAATGGTAGGTATCCTGCCTAGAAATCCACTCTTGAGCCTTGCAGTGCGTGGCATTTGCTTTGGCAGCGCTCTCAAAGCTTTCAGAAACTTCTGGAACGTTTTGGGCAGCAGCTGTGAGCCTCGAGTGGCGGTGGTAATTATATCAAGTTGTAGCTCGCAATTTTCAGTTCCTGCTCCATCCACTCTCCTATCAGAGAAGGTCTCAGCTGCTTTTTTTCTTCTCTCTTTTTCCCTTTCTTTCTTTAGCTGTGAACTGATGCACTGCTTGAAAAATCTCTTGTTGCTCATAGCCCTAAAATGTGAATGTGCTCTGGAATTATTTGTATATGGGGTCAGGATTCAGACCACCGTCTGAAACGGATAATCTATTTTGCTGGTGTGGTGTTAGGTCCATGTGCTGAGCCTGTCCGTGCTTTTCCCGCTTGGCAGGTTGTGAGTAGCTGTAGGGTTTTCTCTCCGAAGGCTCAGGCACAGGTCCCACCCTGCGCAACGGTCCTCAGCCTTTCTAGACAAGCTCCAGATGCTTTTGCTTGCTGCCACCTGACTGCCATAACTTATCTGTGCCAGCGTATCCGCTAGCCTTAGAAGAACTTCAGGTAGGCCAGAATTCATCAAATCAATTCTTGTCCCGAAAAGTATCTGAATAGGAAGCCGAGGCTTTCAGGCAGCTTTGGGACTCTCCGAGCAGCTGTGGCACTCTCTGAGCAGCTGTGGCGTTTCGAGACGATGCCAGCTCATTAGAGGGGTTGCGGTGTATTTTGTGGACCCGAGACCTTTTGGCAATGGGAATGGATCCTTCTGCTTTGGTCTAGCTCTGCTGCATTTTGGCCGCCCAGATTTGCGTGAGCATCCTCATGCCTCAGGATGTTCCATTTGGCCCAGTGTCTGGTTATCTCTGTGCTAGGTGACGAAGCAGTGCCAAAGCCTGCGTGCTGGCTCAGAAATGGGGTCATCTTGGAGTGAAAATGTTAGATTGGTCCTTGGCCCACGGACCTATTGGTTGGAGTTCAGCTGATCCTGGAACAAGTCCCAGGAGGCAGCTCGGGTGCAAGGACCCACTCCTTAAAGCCACGTGGATTCAGTGGTGGTATGTGTCACTGCACCAGTTGACTGCTGGAACGGGTGCTACCACTACCAGTTTCCAAATAGCAAAATATTTCAGCGTGGCCCAAAGGAGGTTTAATGTCTTCTGACCATTTTGAGTTTGTAAGAGAGATTTCTTGCAGTCTTGGTGGGTTAGAGAAATAAGACAGCAGAAGTACGGGGTTTCAGTGGTGAAGTCTGGAGACAACCTAGCAATCTGCACAAATCCCATCCTAAATACCCATTTTGTGCAATAATGAGGATTGATGTGTCTGGTGCTGCTTGGAAGAAATTAGCAGCTGTGTCTTATCTTTTTGTCTATGCTGCGCAGAACTTGGCCTTGAGAAATCGTGGGGGTGAGAAGTCGTAGGTCAGAAATGATGGCTGTTCAAGTGCTGCCTCCTTCACATAGCCTCTGAGAGAGTTTATTTTTAAGCTCTGCTTAAGGAATTGCTTGGAGATTTGGCAAGAACGTGCAAAATTAGCTTATTAATTGACTGTGACAGTTCCTGTGGTCATTCTTCTTGGGGGCAAGAAGTCTCCGAAAGGATCACAAAATAAACCCAGTTCAGAGCTGCTTGAAAAGGCCACCTAGGTCTTTATTAATAAAAATAACTAATAGTACAGTGTAATACTGGAGGAAAAAAAAATGGCATATGCTAATGGTTATGAAGCAAGGTAGTAAAAATAGCAAAAGTATTATCAGTTAGAGAAGAGCCTGTAGTGTCATTGCAAATCCCACTGGATTTAAATGAATGAAACTTTAGCCCAAGTGAAACATGTCAGGTATCATTTTAGAAAATGATATGCATGGAATTTCTTGCTTTTAGACTTGTTTTCACTCTCTTCTGAATGGCACACTTCCTAAGACTTCACAAATAATGGACTGTCAGTGTTATCCAGTAGAAGTATGCTATAGAGTGCCTTCTCTCCCCAGAACACAGGGGGTTTCCTTGCATTCGCGTGCCTCGCTTTCTGCAGGTCCATATAAACGTGTTATTTCTGTTACTGCTTATTTTTTACTTCTGTAAATTCCATTTGCTAGAGGGAGTGACCTATAATGAGGTAATAAGTGTGAATATTTTCATAGAACTTATTTTTGTTTCATTAATGTTGAGTATCAGCATTTCAAAATTAAACTCTGTCTTTTTTACTCAAGGGTACATTGTAACCCAGCTGCTAACTCCCCTCCAAAATGGGGACACCCCCCCCTCCCCCCCACCTTCATCGCTGTCAGGATGATTTTCCTTCTAAGAAAACCACAGGCCAATTCATATAAACACATAATCTTTGAAAATCCTGAGCAAAACATGAGGTAAGTCCGTAACATAGGGGAAATGTATTTGATTGATTATTGTTTCCACTTTTGTCTGTTATCTTGGGGGGGAGCGTGCACATGTACATCCTTCAAGCGCTGCAGAAGATTATTTCAAAGCACTAATTCCTGCGCAAGGTGAGTCTCCCTGCAGGGGCAGCGCCCCCTCCCGCAGGGGGGCTGGCAAGTGCTGCTGGCGCTCCTGGGGATGAGGTGCCCACCCACCTGCCTTCTCCAAGCCTCTTTGCCTTCTCTCTGGGAGTGCGGATGAGTTCCTGGACCGAGAGAGATGGATAAGGATGGATGGATAAGGATGCTTTTGCACGAGTCTCTTCCCTGCGTCTTCTTTTAGGCTTCGAGGTACACATCTCACTTGTCCTTTCTTAGTGTTATATTTCCAATGGTTACAGCAGAGTCCCATCAGAGTTTGCAGACAGCTGAAAACAAATTCTGCCAAGGTTTGTTACTGCTTCAGTCACCTCAGTTGGAAATCTTCAGCAGCCATGGATGTACAGGGTGGTGGCTTTATATGTTAGGTCAGGATGGAGGCGGGTTGCTGGGGTGAGTTATAGCTAGAGGAGATCCCCAAACTGCTTTAATTTTAGTCAGACACACGTGGAAGATGCTTGGTTTTCTCACTTACTGGTGTCAGAGTGCTGATAAAAATGTAAGCGTAACACTGCCTTAAAAATCAGTTTTTCTCCAAGAGCATCACGAAAAAACTTGGTGGTGTAATAGTAGAGAGAGCCTTTGGTCGGCTGGTTCCAGCATTGCCCTTTTCATTCATTACAATCCATACAAGAATCCATACGCTTCCTAAAGGAGAAGGGGTTTGTCTATGATAGGCAATGAAGATTGAGCGAGGCGCTGGGTGAGTGCAGGAATGCGTAGGTAATGCTGGGTTACCAGAAGGATGAGGAGCCTTGGGCACGGTGCAGAGATGCTGCCGGTCCCCTCTGTCTTTGGAGGCGTGATGCTGGCAGCGCGGGTGACCGTGTCTCGGAAAGGCAGCAAAGTCTGGGTGATTTCATCCGTGTCTGTTTTCTCCTCTCCTGAGCCGTTCCCCTGGGATTTTTTGGATCTCCTTGGATGCCCTGGGAAGTCTGTCCCTTTCATCAGCTGCTAAGTCCGTTAAAAATGATTTTGTTCTACACTACCCATATGGAAACGGACCTGTGCCTTTCTCTACCCAGCTTCAAGTCAGGCCATCAGGTGTTTTTCAGATGAACTGCTAGGTGGATGCTTGCGACCAAACACACTGTTCTTCATGGAACAACTTCCTTACCTCGGCATGGCTTTGGTCTGGGCCTGACTCGGTACTTAGGTAGTTGGTTTCACCCCGTTGCTGTCGCGGGCTGCACTGGTGATCATTCCTTTGCGTGTCGAGTATGTGTGGTTAGATACCAGTGTATGTCCTGTGCGCTGCTGTCACTTGGTGTTAGTTACTCTCCCCACTCCTGCCTGGGCTGCGATCCTGTGCATACGTTAGGACAAGAGAGGCTTTGCTGCCGTCTGGCAACCTCATTTGGGCTTATCGAGGTGGATTCCAAATAATTTTCTATCGTTTCCTGCAGGCTGTGCAGCCTGGAGAGCAGAGGAGTCGTATGCCGAGGTTAGATGACAGCGGGGACCTTGTAATTCGTTGGAGGCTCTGCTGGCGTGTCGGGGCTGTGGTGGGTGCCAGGGCTGGGGAGCTGGCTGGAGAATGTGGGCACACGGGGCCAGCATCTCCATCAGCGCCACCGCTGGGGAGGTGACAGAGGTGGCAGAACCTCGGAGTCCCGGGGGAAAGGGCAATGTATGTGGCGGTGCGGCTGTTGCGCAGGGGTTCTGAGGAGTACCACAAGGAACCTGTGACTGCAAACACCCGGCATGGAAATACCCTTCAGCTCCATCTGTTTTGGCAGTTGTCCACAACAGAAAGGCCAAAGAGTGAAACAGCAAAGGTGTTTGGGCGTTACCTACAAAACACGGACCAGGGGTCACTGGGAAGTTCTGTGGGGCACCTGCCTATGAAGGATTAGTAGTTAGTTCCTTATGCTAAGAGTTAAATAGCTTTAAAAGTGTTTGTGTTGGACGTGAGGAGGAAAAGGAGGGAATCAAGATCTGTTATTATTACCAATTTTAATTTGTCATTTGGTTTTTCCTGTCATAGACATGATGATATGATATCCCCTCCCAATTCCCATACCTAAAACATACAGTAATTGCAGTTTCGTGGAGTATTTTTTTTGGCAGAAACATTGAAAAAAAGAATATCTGTTCTATTATATGAAAAAGAGCAGAAGACAAGAGAAAGGGATGGCTTCCAGCTCTCCAGACAATAAACTTCGTAACAGCTTTGCTGGTACATTTAATATCAAATTTATAAATCCCTAGGTGCTGGCGAGGTAATATCTGCGCATCAAGGGCCTCAGTTAGACCACAGCCAGTGACATTCCCGAGTCTGGAAACTGTTTGCTTTCCTTGGCAAACGGGAAGTGAGGAGGAGGGGGAGCTTTCGTTGAAAGGTCAGGCTTTTTGGTTTGTCCGTGCACAGCAGAGTTGCACTACTGTGTTTATTTTTTTTATCCCATATGTTAGTGGTTTCTTTTTTCTTAATAGTACCAATTTCAAAATATCAATTTGCCGGTAAATCAGTGCAACAGTATGTATAATATTAATTAGTGTTGACAGCTTAAATCTTCTCCACTGAAATGGTTGTGAAAGGAAGTCATCTTGGTAGAAGCGTCAGTGAGCTCCCAAGAAATGAAATTGTTCAGAGCAATGGAAGTTGGAATCTGCAAGCCGATAACGTCCTGTGAAACATTCACGACGCTTGGTTTGATGCTCAGCCCAGTCTTGCTTAGGAGGCACTTGCTGATGTTGGTGAAGGCTTCTGTGAGTTTGGGCTAAAGCCCATTTCTTTCTCGCTGTCTCCTGAGACCTGTTCATCTCCTTTTCCATCGCTAGACCCCAAGAAGTCATCAGTTTCACAGGCAAACAATTGCACCTAAGTGAAAGTTGAGGCAAAGAATTCCTCCAGAAACAAAACGTTTATTTAGTGAAGCTGAAAGGAAAACAAACAGCTAGAGGAATGTCAGCTAGTAGAAAAAGGAATCCGTGTCCATCAAAACCCTGCCCTGGTACGGGCAGTCGGAGACAATCCCCCTGCGGTTTCGTAACCAGGTGGAGCTGCCTGATCTCCCAAGGGCCCAGAAGAGCTGAGATGCTGTGCAGCAGGGGCCGTGCTTCTCGTCTTTTCTGCGCTAGCAAGTTTCCAGGTGGATCCAGACAAAACAGGTTGTCCCCTCTCTTCCCAAAACCCCAATCCTGAGAGCAGCCTAGAGGAACAGCCAGTGCAGTATCGGTTTGCTGGCAGGTACCGCTCCGACCCTATAGAAACACCTGCCAGTTGTGTCTGCCATTTGGGATCTCTCTTTGTGGGCTAGGAGCCTTCTGTAAGACCTGAGCCCGGGATTTTCCTGGTTGCCAGGCTATTGCTGCTCTCCCTGTGGCTTTCTGTCCATGCTCACTAGCCTTCCAGCAGCACAGCCACGTTTTAAAAAATTTCTCCGGTATTATCTCAATTTCTCTTTGACCTGTTGTGTGATACAGCTCCAGTGCGTCTGATGTCTTGTTTATTCCTGCCTGTTGGATTCAAGTAGTAGCAAGTCTTCAGTGAACTGCCTCATGCTCCCTCACTTACAGATAAAGTGCTGTTTGGTAACATCTGAGTGCTTGCTGACTTCTGTCTTCCCCAAAAGCCTTTCTGTTGGTGTCTTTGCACAGAGAATCCATAGGTGTCTCTTGGGAAGTTTTTGTTTTCACCACATTGGAGGGTCAGGTTGAGATTCCTTTGGAACTCCAGCTCTGGTTTTTTTTGTTGTTTTGGTGTTGGTTTTTTTTTTTCTTTTTCTTTTCCCATTCTTTGATTTAATATGGTTACTCGTAAGGTTAAGCTGTAGATGTACTGCTCCAGAAACTAAACTTTCAAGCATGTGTAATGGTGTGTAGGGTACTGCTGGCTGTTTTCCTCTGATCTGGGCAGTTATTCCTGCAGAGTTTCAGCCCTATACAGAATAACCGGTATGCATAGGGCAAAATCAGTGTGCATTGTAACCCTGTTGGAAAGACCCGTTCTGTTGAAGTGGAACAGAATAACACTAAGTCAGAATGGCTAAGACCTAGCTGTGTGACAACTTTTACAGTGAAGCAGACCTCCAGAATGGAAGAAGAAAGTTCCTCTTGAGGCTGTGACTTGTACTAGAAGATGCGTAAGTCCTTGATAGTGCAAACCACGCTGTGCATAAGCTCAATTTAACGTCTGGGTTGGACTCGTTTGTTGTGTTTGAGGGTAGCCCTGCTGGGTTTGGACCTTGCTTATTCTTGTCCCAGCCATAAAGTACCTGGGTGCATAGCAGCAGCTGTAAGAAATGCTATGTTTTTGGTAATATTTAATGTTTTTGTTCTTCTCAGCTGTAAGACCAAGTCTAAACACCGTGTTGTCTTGAATCCTTTGTAGCTGTTGTTTGAGCTTGAAAAGCCCTTCCCCTGCTCTCCTGTAACCCGAGTTGAGCAATCCCACATGCCCGCCGACCACATAACAGGGCTTTAGGACTTCATAGGAATATTGAATGTGGGGGCAAACACAGGTGCACAACTTCTGGCTTCCTTCTCATTTGCATAATAGCAGCCAAGTAATTGAAGTGGAGAATGGTCAGGCAGCCAAGTGCAGAAAAGATAAGAGCACCTCATTTAAGTGTGCTGCCTTAAATCTTTTTGCTTTAGAAGTATTTCCCCCCCACCCCCCCTCAGAAAAACTGGACGTGGAAAATGGAGCATATGTGGAGTGAGCAGGTGTGTGCTGGCTCGCCCCGTCCCCCTTCAGCCCGCTATTGCCAAGTATCTGTGTCTGTCGGCCATTGCTCCAACCTTATTCCCAGCAGCAGGCTCTGGTTTTGTCGGTTATTTTGAGGAAACTGGGAGCAGCCTCTGGCTGTTGCTCGTGTTTCTCAGCCCCTTCTCCGTGAACCAGATGAGAGTGGTTTCTGATGCCGGGGTCAGTTGTAACGTGGCGGTGGTGAGCAGTTGAGAGTTGGATGGGCTGCGGGGCCAGGTGTGGAGTGGAAGCACTTTTTCTAGAGATTATTTCTCCGATGTTGCTTCATCCAAAAGCAGATTTTTCATTTGGTTGTTATAGCAAATTCTGCGTTGTACTGGAAATAGAGATTATCTATTGCACCTGTTAGTAAAATTTTAATGTAGGCTCATGAAATCAATTTTAAAAAGCTTCTTGGCAAATGACTAGCAAATCTTGACTGTTGTGACCCTGATCCATCTGTGCACTTCAGCAACTATTTTCCCGATGCCTGGAAGTGTCCCGGGAGCTGCCCTTCCCCATGGAAGACACTGCTGTCAAACACAGGGAGCGGGTAGGGAATTCCCTGACTGTCGCTTTGGTGCTGTGGGGCTCCTGCAGCTCTTTATAGCTCACTTTGCCCGTTGGAAATGAAGGGCTGGGCTGTGATACATAGAGTGAAAAGGGTTCAGAGGTGGAAGTCGTTGGAACTAAGAATTTTATCTCAGTACTGCAACTTTGGGGCAAGCTTTTCACAATTTAAGGTAGTTAAATCATTTGGCTTCTTAGGAGGAAGGTTGTAAATGCATCGGGATACCTTGCTAAATCTGCTTTGTTGGCCTATCCAGTGAACAGCCTCTTGATAAGTATCTTTACTGTCATATATAAGTTTCTCCAGTACTAATAACATCCCAATTCCAAGTGCTGCTGGGTTTCCAGAAATGTAGCTGCATACAATAAAATGTTTAACAATTACAGGTGCTTTATTTTCTCTATGCTGAATTCAACTTCTTTTGTGACCAGAAAAGATAAATATTGTAATATGTGTGTTAAATAGCTGATCAGGTGTTTCTCCTTATATTTCTACACCTGGTACCGTAGCTGCTTAGTTCTCCATCTTGGCTCCTTTTCTGTAACCCCTTGTGAAACGACAATTCTTCGTGAGATTAGATGTCCCGGGGCTTGGCCTGGAGGCTGAACTGAAAATTGCATAGTCCTTCCACTCATCATCCTGACTCTATTTAAAAAAAACCAAACCCAAACAAACAAACAAATAACCCTCCACAAACAACAACAAAAAAACCCCTGACCAACCCCCCCCCCCGCCCCCCAAATCCAAACCCCAAATCAGTCATGCCTTAAGCAAACCCTGGTAGCTTGTGTGCGTGACGTAATGCTCTGTGTGGGCAATCTCCCTCACTTATCTTATTCATTGCACACAAAATCAGAAAGAAACTTGTTTCTTATGGGATGTTTAACTATTTCTATGGAATTTTGAAGAAGCTGGGTCTATTCCTTGTTGCTTTCACGAGCAGAAGACGCGGAGCCTGCAGCACGGCTTTCCCTCTCGAAATTTGGAGTCTGTTGGGAAAAAGAGGTGTCTCTTCTTATTGACAAGTATCATTTTCCTGTGTGACAGAGTCATTCTGTAAGATGCTACCTCTAATTCCCATTTTGCTTATTACAGTGTGTTACTCTGTTTCTGTGTTGCTTGTAAATTCTATATTTTACGGTCAGTTTCTTGGTAGGTTGTGTCTCTGACTTAATTCCCTAAGGTCTTGGCATTTTCACAAAGAAGTTGGATTTTTTTTTTTTTTCCCCCTCCCATTTTTACATTGGGCTGTTGTGTCCCACTATGCCTTGTGAGCCTAGCCGCTCGGTGTGGGTTTTTGCAGGAGCTATTGGGCATGGCACAACTGAGCCCCTGAGCAAAAAAAAAAATGTAAATCCAGTTTTGATTCCTCAACAGCGATGACTGAGGTGTGATACTACTAGTGAGTCTTCTGCGTGCTGGTTTCTCCTCTTGCTGCTGAAAACAGGGGGCTCTCTTTCTCCCGCAGCTTTGCGATGCCTTTCTGCACTGCAGACCGACAGCCATCTGGGCCTCGTTGCTCGCCGTGTGGTACCCGAGTCCATCGCCATAATTCTCCAAAAGGCTCTTCTGCCTGGCCTTGAGCTATAACGGCGGCACTGGGACAAATCCCGGAATTTACTCCCTTCCTTGTTTTAAACAGGCAGCAGTGTGTGTGTTCTGGAGCCTTAACCACAGCTGATAAAGGAATTTATTATTATTTTTTTTTTAAAATTTGCGAATGTTGGATAAGTGACAGGACCGTGTTACTGGTAGCTTGGACCATTTGGGTTATTGGTGCCAGTGTTTTGTCAGGTGCGGGCTTCTCCACACAAGCCAAATCTGCGATAGCTCTGGAGAGTGTTCCAGAGAAGTGTATAAGCAACAAATTTTTTTTTTTTTTAATAATTTATTCCACAGAGTTTCGAACATCATGTAGTAATTAAAGCTGTTAGACTTCCTTGTTCGTTTTATTAAACAATGAAGTGTATGGTATTAAGATGCTTAGAAAGGCATTTCCTGGGCGTTTAATTATGTAACCAGGGATCAAAAAAATTTTATAGCAGATTTTACAAATGTTTATGTGGCCCAAGAGGTCCAAATAGGTGAAAGTTTAATCTTCTCTTTTTGTATAATTCCTCATCTCATCCCTTGATGTCAGGATGGATTCTTTTGTCTCTTTTTTTTTTTTTTTTTTTTTTTTTTTTTTTTTTTTTCTTTTTAGAACACAGATACACATGAAGTAAAAATACTTCTAAAATGAGTACCGAAACAGTTCCGCTGGTGCAGCTCAGTGTCAGTGTGCCCTGCTGGGGTGAGGCCTTCTGGGGAGGATGTGTGTGTGCTACTCCTGCTTTCCTTGGCATTCGGATTTAACAGCGATACCTTCTGTTATTCTTTATCCACCAACAGTCCACAGAGTAATAGTATATATTTAAAACAGAGGGACTGCAAAGAGGTTGAGTCTGATACAGAGGACATCTCTTGTGTTTTGTTTCTGCGCTCCCTGGGCCTGTGAACTTCTTTCTTTTGTACTTTTAGGCCATCAGGGACACAGTCGTGAGGGTAAATTAATGATGTACTTCTAAAAATGTTTCTCTACACGAACAAATGTTTCACTCAGTTCTCAGGTATGACTCAAGAATAATTTTGGCTGGTATTTTTCCGGGGGATGGGGGGGGGTGGGTGTCTTCCACCCCGTGCCCCTCTGTATTACGAGAAAGCAGCTGGTTAATACTAAGCTCTGCTCCCAGTGATCTTACTTCTGCGCCACTTCAGCCATCACGTATTGCATTCCTCAGTTTTATTCAGCCACAATATTCTTGCCGATGGTTTTTCTCATGGGCCATAGGAGAAGGAATTTGTTGTAGTCAAATCCAGATTAATGTTCTTCTTCATTTTTTAGATGTTGAAGCATCTTCTCCAGAGCAAGGGGGGTTTGTCACCGAGAACGGCGTATAGAAAATACACACCTAGCAGGTGATGCCTTTTCTCATCTTGCACCTTTCAGAAGCTCGACTTGCTGAGGTGGACCCCAGGTAGTCAAACAGCAAGTCAGGCACAGTAATGCCCTTGGGGAATTGTCTGGAGGGTTGTGAAAAGCTGCTGCCTTACACCCACGATATTTTAGCTCTACATTTTAACACTCCCTGACTTTGGACCTAGACAGGGCCATCCAGCGATGGCTCACATTCAACAGAAACGGTGCAGCTGGATTTCAGGCATGGCTCAGCGTGTACTAATGCAGAAGTAATAGTATTTAGTAAAAAAGAAGTTTGATACGTCCTAGTGTTCTGGAAGGGGGTCCGTGGTTGTTCTGGTGGTGATTGAAGGATGGGAGGAAGACAAGGTTTTTAAGGGAAGGTAGAGTCTCTTATTACAACATAAGACTTAAGTGGATAAAAATACATAACCTTTCAGGCACCCACATCCTTCTTCTGGTTCAAAACCGGAGTCACAAACATCAAGTGAAGTTGGCTAGGAAGTTTTAAACATGGATTTACTGTTGTTGATTTAGTATTAACCTCTGCTAGAGCAAGGAATACTTTGGGAATCTAGAATTCCTAACTGGACAGAAGAAGGAACATTTGATGCTCCGTTTCTTATCTATCCTTTACATCTAATTAACTGAGGTGTTTCAAATCCGTATGTTAGTCTTTTGTTTTTATTTTTACAGTGCAGCGGATGCACTTCTGAAACAGTTTAGAACTAATGTACTTCTGGATAACAGCTAACCTGGTAGAGCGGCCAGCGATTGACCCGATAGCTCCACAGCAGGGTTTTGAAGCTTAGCTGCAGGCTTTTTGCTCCGTTCAGGGACATCACCATGCATGCCTACATTTAAAAACTTAGCAAAGCGAATTTTTCAGTTTTTGTGGCACTGCTTTATTTGAAACTTGATACATTATGCACTTGATAGAAAGATGTTTAGTCGTGCTGTATTCTGTCTGCTTACATTGACAAATGTTATCGCATTTTATTGAAATATTCATGTCAACATAGCAGAGGGATGAAAAATCCTTCCCCTTTTGGGTAGGTTTCTTCTAAACTGGGAGGCACTGGTTTGCCTTGGGTTGCCTGAGAGCACACTTTCCAGTCCGCATGCACCACTTTAGACGCGAAAAGGAGAAAATTTCCCAGCAAAGCCACTGTAGTGTGGGATTTAGGAAGTCTCCCTTCCTTCTGGTGCGTGCAGAGGACACTGGAGTGAGTGCTGTGTCCCCGCAGATGGAGAAAGGCTTCACATTAGCCTGAGACACTTGTAGAAACTATTTGAAAGAATCATGTTTTTGGTGAAGGGTTTGTCCACTATTCAGTGCTTTTGTCCATCTGATACGTGTTTTATATTTTTAATGACTGACTGAGTTCTAGGACACTATGTTCAAAGGCTAACGATTAAATTTTAGGGTTTGGTATACTTTCTTGGGATATATATATATCTTGGGATATATATATATATCTTGGGATATATATATATATATACACTTTTTTTTTTTCTGGCCAATTTTTCTGGAACAAGATTGGTTTTTCGTTTCGTGCTTTGTACTTAAGGATGCAGAAACTCTATTGACCTTACCACCCCAAGCAGCCTACAAATGTAGCAGTTCATTTGATTAGTTGCTGGCTGGAGAATAAGATATTAAATGTGTTTAAGTTGATCTTGTTACACTGTGATAATTTGGTAGTCTTATGTAAATGTGACTTTGGCCATAATTCTGGGGATACAAAATAAGCGCTTAGGTTACTCCAGATATATAATTGCAAATGTGTGTTAGTAGAAGTCACATTTGATAAGCTACTGTTATATTGGACATATGCAGTAGTAATGAATTTTGAAGAGTGGCTTAAAAGGGTTTGTAAAAGCAGAAGAGGCAGTAGAGCAATGAGCCACAGTAGGGTGAGGACTGTCTCCATGTGTTTACATACCACTTAACCTGACAGTGAAGCTGGAGTCTGTGGCAATAATTAATAGTAAAAATTATACCATCTTTTTTTCTAGGTCACTAGCAAGTGTTGGAAAAGAACTGAAAGACAACTTTTTGCGGGCCCTGGCAGAGAGAGAGGAAGCCAATCTTACTGGAAAAATTTCTGTGAGTAGCTGCGAGAACGTGATCTTCTTACAAGCTTAAAAATTACTCTGAATAGGAAAACAAGGTATTTTACAGGAAAACTTCAGGTGGAACATTTGATAGAGATTATTTGATTTAGGAGAGATTTCTTGATACCTAGGAACTTGTTGATGTTAATTTTTTTTTTTTTTTTTTTTGTAAAAAAGTAAAGCATATGAAAACACTGCCCAGAAGACCACAAAAGGTAAGTGATGACCTGAAGGATACAAGAGGAAAAACATCTAGTGCGCTGTGTTTTGATTTCATGAGAAGGTGTAGATTCCTGTTTGGCAAAATCCATTCCCGTGTGTCCTTTAAAGAGAAGAGGTGTAGCCTGACTGTTGGGAAGCTTAGCCAGCTGGTAGAGGCTGGCAGGGCTGTACCTGCGCTTGCCTGTGCTCTGCTTCACCCACATGACGCTGGCAGAGGCACCGGGGAATCGCTGCTGCTTCCTCTTGCTCCCCACCTTCATAGAGGTACAGGTCGGGGACAGTGTTGCCGAAGGTTAAACAGCTGCTTGTCAATATCGATAGATCAATAGCCTTCAATCCAAAGGGAGGATGGTCCTATATCCTTGGCTTTTTAATAGCTTTGCTTTTGCAAATGAAGAGTTTGTGCCTGCATGCTGTACACAGGGGGGAGGTTTTGACTTTCATGATTTAAGTTCAATCTACTGCCAATTTAAACTTCATAACAGAACTGACAATGAGCCCAGAATGGTCCTCCTGCTCTTACTGCTGTGTTTAGGTAAAATAGCGGTGTTTCTTGCCTTCTTCACGGGGTAGCAGGAGCATGGATTTGTCTTTTTGGTTGCCTCTCATGTTAAAATAATAAAAGTAACTGCAAGGGCAGTGCTGGGCATTCTGGAAGTCAAAAGTGATTGTGATCTTCCTTCCTGGGTCTGCTTGTGTAGGAAGTTGATCAGCATACACTAAGGATTTTTTTGCTTTCCTTCAACTCTCCTAATTGAAGTAAACGCATAACTCCCCACCCTCCCATAATTCTAAGGTGGATATTTCTTCTTTTATGGCTAGCTAATTAATCTCTAGAGTTTGCAGAGGAAATGCTGCCTGAAGTGTGGTCTTGCAAAATATGTGAGCAAGCTTTTGCAAGAAGCCTCAAACACTTTGGGGTTTCATCTGCCCGACAAATATCCTGGGAGCTGTGCTTCTTGGGATCTACGGGGATTTAATATCTTTATCAATGATCTGATCTGGATGAGGGGATCGAATGCACCCTCAGTAAGTTTGCAGATGACACTAAACTAGGCGGGCGTGTTGATCTGATTGAGGGTAAGTTGGCTCTGCAGAGGGACCTGGACAGGCTGGACCGATGGGCTGAGACCAATGGTATGAGGTTCAACAAGGCCAAGTGCTGGGTCCTGCACTTGGGTCACACCAACCCTGTGCAGTGCTACAGGCTTGGGGAAGAGTGGCTGGAAAGCTGCCCAGCAGAAAAGGACCTGGGGGTGTTGGTGGACAGCCGGCTGAATATGAGCCAGCNGAGGAAATGGGTTCAAGTTATGTCAGGGGAGGTTTAGATTGGATATTAGGAAACATTTTTTTTCACTGAAAGGGTTATTAAGCATTGGAATAAGCTGCCCAGGGAGGTGGTGGATTCACCATCCCTGGAGGTATTTAAAAAAAGGGTAGATGGGGTACTTAGGGACATGGTTTAGAAGTGGCTTTTGTCAGGGTAGGTTAATGGTTGGACTTGATGATCTTAAAGGTCCTTTCCAACCTCAGTAATTCTATGATTTCTGCGGGAAAGATAGGACACAGAAGGTTAAATGTATCGCAGAAATGAGATAGAGTGGAACAATGATGTGATGGTTCAGCATTGAAAATGGAAACGCTCTGTGACTTATTCCACATATTTACCATAACGTTAAAAAAAACCCACAAAACAAAAAAAAAAAAAACCCCAAAACAACAACAACAACAAAAAACCCAACCAAAAAAACACCACCTCAATTGGTAATTGTAATCGGTTGCTTTCTGGCGGCAGTTTTCAGAGCATCCTGTAAAGGAAATGTAACTTCATTGTACAGATGGGGGCACTACTGAGTTAGGCAGGACCCTTGCTCTGCAGACAAGGTGTGAGTGTGCAGTGACAGGTATTTTTGTCTGTCTGTCTGCAAGGGCGGCGGCGCAGAGCCCAGCCCTGGGGCTGGCTGAGGCTCCCCAGGCACTGATTCTGTCCCCTGGCTGTGCCGGCAGGTGCTGTGTGGGGCCTGGGGGGGAATTAAATGCGCTTTTCTGGTGCCACAGGGGTTCTAAGAAGGGCACGGGCAAGGGCTGAGGTCAGCCATGGGCTTCTCGGTCTGTGGACGCAGGCAGGAGCAGTCACTGAGGATCCAGTGCAGCTTTGGGAGCTCCTGGAACCTTCTGCCTGGGTGAGACTCAACCCGGAGAAGCCTGGACAAAAAAAGGTAGAATTAGGTTCATATGCTTAAATTTTTTTTTTCTTTTTTTTTTTAAACTCCTTGGGTTTACTAAAGCAAAGGAGTTTTTCCGGGGTGGGGGGGGGATTTCTTCTTTGTTTCCTTTTCCTGAGGCTCATCTTTATATGCTGGAGCTAGTTTGGTTCCCCTCCGTGCCCTTGTGCTGAGTGTCTTTACACTGCTGTGGTAGAGGATGTTCACACAGGCCGGCGGGAGCCAGCCCAGCTCTGGTAAGCAGAGCTTGTGTTCAGAAAGCACTAGCAAGGGTTCAGCGCTCTGCCTACCTCTAAAAAAAATGAAGGTAAATAATTTATGGGCTAGCCTTTAAAATTAAAATAAAAAAATAAATAGTAAGCATCCCATCAAAGTGAAGACAGCTGGTCTCGGTTCCCAAGTTCCCAGGCCTCCTGCAGTGATACAATTTCTAGGCCCCCAAAACAGCCTCTGGTCATGTATCAGAAGTTTTTGGAACAGTGAGTATTATTACAAGCTCTTCAGTACATACTTAGGTATAATGAAGTATATCAAGTGTGCAATGTCAGCCTCCCCTCAGGCTCTGCTGCAGTTTGCTGCTTTACAGCAGACCCCATAATGTTTTCTTAATACACTTCAGTGTGGGAACACATTTCAAATAGTGATTGAGAACATAAAGCTGGTGGCTGCAATCATAAAGACACACAAAGTGCATTTTTGGTTTTCACTCTTGCGCACCTAATGAACGAGCAGGAGGAGGTATTCCCTTATGAGACCATGTTTGGGTTGGGTTTTGTTTCCTTGACAGTGCCACCTGTATTATTACTAGGGCTGTAGACAGTCCTGTAGGGGTTGCACTGGGGTCTAAGCCCAGGTATGCTGGCTGCTGAGAAGACCAGCCTGCCCAAAGCGAACACCAAGCAAAAACCGCCAGGCAATGCTTACATTGCGGGATCCTCTCTGTGCTTGGTGAGAGACACTTGCCTGGTTTCTGCGCTTCCCTGTTCAGCATGTGGTATCTAGAACCTGCTCCTCTGTTTGAGATGAAGGCAGGGCAAACCATGGGACTTGCTTTGAGGTCACACAAGTTGGGCTAATAAACAGGAGAGATGCAGCAGGGAGTCGTGGTATGACTTACCGTCCTCTGAATGGCACCGCCTGACAACAGTGGCTTGGGTCTGTCTGAGCCAGTGAGCAGTTTAATTCAATCCTTGGGATTCCTTACAAAAGACTGGTCAATATAAGACTAACTTTTCTCAGGCCATCCAGATAAGGCTGTATAAAACTCTATGGTCTGCCTCAAAAATCACCGCGGTCGCGCGCTGACAGCATTGTCAGGATGAGGTGATCTGTGTGGTCCCGTGCACAGCAGGGGTTAATGCTGCTCCACGGGGCTGCCTGCTTCAGGGCTAGAGCTCAGGGTGCCTGCAGCAATGGGAGATGGAAAAGGATCTAAAAAACTTCCCAGAAGCGGGATAAGCGCCATCTTGACAACGCTTTTCATAATACTTGGCTTGCTCTCGCGTTACCTGTAGCATGGCTCAGCCCTTTGTTTCAGGGTTGGCAGCACTTGCGTGTGTCGCAGTGACAGGGGTGTCACATCCAGGAGAGGGAGTGGACGGTGTCCACGCTCTGAATGTCACCAGTGGGAGTCTGCCGGTACGTCTGGGCCCTTAGAAATCAGCCTCTGCCAGAAGATGATTTTTCTGTTTGTCTTTTCTGCATATACAGCCAGCCTATCCTATTTGTACAAAAAAACCCCCACAACAACAAAACCACCAAAAACCAAGCAAAAAAACCACCACACAACATCAAACCCCACAAAACTAGAAGAAACCCGGTCAAACAAACACCATTTTAAAACCTAACCCAACAAAACCAAAATAAGAAACGAATGAAAAGCACGGGAAAATAGCTCCTACTTCTCTCACGTAGAGTGGGAGGAGGGGGATGATTTAAAAACATCCAGTCCCAAAACCCGCACTTGACTGTGCCTGGAAAAAAAATATCTCGGCTGTGCTCGGTCCCTCTGTGTGGCTCGATCAGCTGAGGTTCCTACTCCCTCTTGCTCCTGTATCGGCTTTTGCAGCTCACCCATGTGTTGAGTTGACTGGGAGGTTAGTTTTCTAAAACGAACCTGTCATGACCAAAGCGTTGCATATATTTGCTTATTAACCAGTTCCATTCAAAAACTTGGTCCAGAAAAGTTTATGTGAGAAATAAGACGCGTGAGGTAGAAGATCATTTTAAAACGTGAGTGGGGGCCATAAGGTAACCAGGGGCTAGCGGTGGCTTTTGGCAGTACTGGGGAATTCTCTGTGCCCTCGTAAACGCCATTTCACCTGAAATCCAACGCGAGTCTTATGACCAGATGAAGTTGTCAGGGAGACAGGTCTCGACTTCTTTGCACAGGTGTATGTTTACCCTATCTAGCCCTCACCTATACTCTGGTATGCATTAAATATTACGTGTTTACTTAAGGTGATAAAGGCCTTCGCGGATATCATAGTTTGTATTTACAAAAGCCTTAGGAAATTACGCAATACTGGGGAACTCCTTTTTGTGTCCAGAGCAAGTCTCGCAGTTACTGTGTGAACACCTTGAGGCCGATCTCTGGGAGAGGCTCGGGGTGACGGGGCAGACAGGAGGACTCCGGCTACGCTGATGTCTCTGAAGACACAGGTACCCTGGAACCTGGGATTCGGAGTCCCTGGCCATTGGAACAAGTTGTAGTTATGTTCTTGCAGGGGCATCAGTGCCAGCATCAAAAGTGTCCGGGCATTTGAAATAATTAGGTGGAATCTGCTGATGGAAATTAGGGACGTTAGTAAGCTAAGGAATCCTCTCCCTCTTCCACTGATGAGGGTGGAAAAAAAGGTTTCCACCCAAAAAAAAAAAAACTACCCCAAAAAAACCAAAACAAAAAAAACCAACAAAACAACGCCCCTGATGTGCATCTTCAGAGATGTGTGAGAGTTGCAGCCAGGAGATCAGAAGAAACTCATGCCTAATAGAATGGGACTTGTTCAGGGTTTTTTTGCACTGAGTATTGGCCGTGAAAGCGGTCACATGGCTGGGCCTTTGTGGCTTTGGAATGTGTATTATTGGAGAATGTGTTTAGCCCTGGTTAGAGCTTGTTCCTTCAGAGCTGTTCAAAGCAACCGCTGTAGCTGACTGAGGAAAAACTCGTGAATTAGGCACTTTCTAATATACCTGTTTCCTGCGTTGAAAACTTGATGAAGGATAAGATTGTGTTGTATGTGACCAACGGTATTGTGCCCGTGTGGTCTTTGTTCCCTTTACTGCTCCCCAACATCTACGAAGGTTTCCCTCTCCAGAAAAAAGAGGGTAGTATAGAAATGTTTATTTGCCTTTTAGCTGAACCCGTATTTGTCTATTTAATAAATCGCTGTGGAAATTGCCTGAGTCGTGTAGGTAATTGTAACTTAATGTCAAACAAATCACCTCTGCCCTTGAAATACAAAATATATATCAAATTCCGTGTCACTGGAAAGAGTGTAGTATGAAAGAACTGAAACTGTTTCCTGGGCGTAGGTGTTAGCTTTTTATTTCATCCCTTGAGGGCTTAGTCTGCCTTTCTCCTCAGTTCAAAGTGGGCAGGGATGCGTGGAAATCGTGTTATTTGTTGAGGCTTCTTCTGCAGATGAAAAGCGGAACCTTTTTTCCTGATATTTTATCTCCAGAAGTCATAATTGTGATTTTCTGCTACTGTTCATGTACTATGTGCTAATGCACTTCTGGCAACAGGGGTAATGGGGTACAAAAGCCCTTGGAACGCTTGGAAATGGGGCCATTGGATCCAGAGTCCTCTGAACCCCCAAACTAGCTGTTGGGGAGATGGCTGTGCACTTATGGTGTAGGTTTATTTCTATTATTTCACTTGTAGGATCGTGAAGTATTGGTGACAGAACAGGGATAAGAAAGCAGGCAAAGAATGTTACTTAAAACATTATACAGCACGTGAAGGCAGCGCTTAAGATCGGCGTGGTTTGTGTTTGTCAAATCTGTTCTGGAGAAGTATATCTTAAGAAGGACCAGTTAACATAATTATGATATACACACACCCCCACCCCCCCACCCGAATTCCTGCTCTGTAAGTCATAGGTGCAGTATCATGGAAAAATCAATCTAATTTAATTGTAATATGTGAATTGGAGATTATTTTAAATACCTAAAAATTGCGTGGTTTCATATGGCGTGTTTCCCATCGTAAGGCTGCAAAACTGATACTCCCTGTAGAAAAAGCACATGGAAAAAGAGAACTACAGCGCATCTTTTATTTCTTCACATGTACTGTAATTTACTGAAAGTGAGTGAAAAGTTAGGAGAACTGGGTACAGCTTATAGAATGCATGAATTGTATCATTTTAGTGACACGACAGCCGTGAAAAACTGCAAATTCCTTGTGCCGCGGCAAATAGTCATGTTTCCAATCAAAAGACAGTGGGGCACGTGGCGTATTATTTGAATGGTTTTTGCTGTCATCAGAAGACCCCAAGGTTCCCTTAGAATTCCAATCAAAATGCATGATTTTATTAACTGCTATTAATTCAAGAGCAGTTAAGCTCCCTTTAAAGACCTTGTAGTTAGTTTTATGTGTCTGGGCAGGAGTTTTGGTTTCCTGGTACGGGCAGCCTGGAAGGTGGACTGGTGAGCGATTCCGTACGCATGTGGGCGGCTGTGTCCACGTTGGCATTTGGGTTGGGATGAGGCAAGCAATTGTCAAACAGTTCTCTGGGTGGGCGCCACTTGCCACGTGTTGGTCTTGCATCACAGAGTCATCTTGGAATGTGCTTATTGGCTTTAACTGGGGC
>VXBH01000350.1:434323-526256 GCA_013400035.1 Rynchops niger | reverse complement strand
GGGGAAGGGGGGGGAAGAGACTTGAAACAAGAAGCTGGGCTCCAGGGGCACCACGCTCTTACAGATAGCCAGTGCTGGGGATCAGACCAGCGCTGCCATGATGGAAAGATCCCCAAACGTTGTCTATGTGGTGGGGACACGGGGCCTCTGGCCCTAAGTGTTTCATTCCTGAAGTCCCGCTCTCAGTGTTGCACCATTGTCCAGTGCAAAGGCAGCCTGAGGTCGCTCCTCATTAGGGCCTAGATGAGTGACAAACTTTTGCTTTTTAGTAGACGTCTTAAGTACAAGTACCAGTTGGAAGCTGGTACCTGTAACTCCGGAGATATTTCTCTCTTGCTCCTTGGCACGCAGGAAATGAACCTTTGTGAAACACATCGTCAGTTCTCAGTAAATAACTAATAACCTGATTTAACTGGAAAACCGGTGTTCTTAAATAGCGTGCGCATCTTTTTAAGACCTTTTCGGTGTTGGTTCTTAGACATCATATATCAGGTTGAATGTGGTTTATAATGTTAGTTTAAAACAAATAAGCAGTGTGGTAAAAAGATAGATGGGTGAGCTCATTGACGTATGATGGTGGTACAGATAGATAATTGGTGATATTTTCAGAAACAACTTATTTTTTCTTCTTTGGTCAGTGACTTGTAAAAATCATTATGCTCATATGTATGTATTAGCATTTTCAGCTCTTGAACCTTTACTGTAGGAGTATTTCTCTTTTCCTAGCTGTAGAAAACAAAACCCAACCATCTGGCTGCCTAATGTTACCAAACACAATGACTTTCACATTATAAATTATTACCTCTAAAGGAAGTGATGGAGAAAGGCGGAAAGGGCTGATGCGTGAAAGCTTTTAGTGGAAATGAACGAAATAAACAGCTATTCTGTCAACAGATCATTTCATTTGCTCAAATTAACTAATGGTCTGATAAGTGAGACTCAGTGAAAACCAGCTGTAAGAAAAGTCATTCAAAACATTACTGAAAGAAGCATTAGTCAGACAGGTGGAATGAGAACTAATGGGCTTTCGGGGGGTTCTGTATGTTACGTGCAGGATTCATGAGTATCTCCCTCCTTAGTGTTTGAGTGACGTGCTTGGCCACCTTGCCTGTAAACATGAACGACTTTATAGCTGTACTTTGTACATGCTGCGGGACGTCACTGAGAACAGACTTTGTTAAGAGGGGAAATGGTTGAATTGTTGCTTTTCGACAAAGTGATTTGCTGTGATTGAGTGTTTACAGAGAGAGCCACCTGAGATTGAATCAACAAGTCATCAGGTGGTCATACCGGTTCTTGCCAAGTACCCAGTGACCTCTGAATTCAAACGATTACGCGTCAATACAGCATATGCTTTCATTATGACATATACTTTCTGAATTGTAGAGTAATAAATGACCCTAGCACGTACACAAGGTATGCCTATAGGTCATTCTGTGCAAACCTAGAAGACAATTGAGGTCAACCGCGTGCATGAGTTGAAACCCTCCATGAATGACAAAGACAACACACTTGAGTTTTATCTCCCAGGAGCATGACATGTGGTGGCACTGCAGTGTGTGGGAGATGTTCCATTTCATGTGGAAATCACACTGATGCCGTTGAAATGAAATAGAATGTGTTATAAATAATATGCTGCGCTTACCAGAGAACTCACTTGGAACATGAGAGCGCTATGTTACACAGTAGCCGACCTCCTTACTTGCCAAAATCTCAGTACAGAGGGGGTTCCTGGCAGAGGGTCTTCCAGCATGGCAGAGCTGCTTTTCTAGCAGATTGGCTAACTCTGAAGGTTTTGCAACCTCCGAATAACTTGTAAGGAGCATTTCCTAGCTAGCCGGCTATCTTTGAAGAGCTTCAGACTGTCGTTGCGCCTGTTTGGTTCCACCTTCTTTGCTCTGAAGGAGGCTGGTGTCCCTGGGTTTCCCCGGGGGGTGGCTGGCAAGGTCAGGGGACGTGCCTGAGGACGGAAGCCAGTCCCAGTGCGGCCGTGGCACAGGCCATTTGAGGGAGGGAAAGCCCAGGTATGTGGTCTGTGAGATCTCTACATTCTGTGTATGTTTCTCTCAAAACTGAGAACTCCTGTTAAGGCAGGCAGCGCGGAAAATTCTCTCCAGGATGCTATTGTGTGAAAATGGAGTGCTTTCCCTTGAATAATTTGGGAGAGTACCAAGCGTGTATCTCAATACGAGTGAAAAAGCAAGCGCACGCGAGAGAGATTAGCACTTATGGGTGTTCTGGAAGTTCATTTTGGTCCATGTTTATTTTGAAGCAAAATTTGTGTTGCTTGTAGAGAAATGGCGCTGTGTTGGTGGGTTGGATGGAAGCATCTCGGAGGTGGTTAAGTTAAATTTCATTCCAACTGAAGCTCACTTGAACTGCAGCTCTCGCTAGGCAGCAGAGCCTGGTTGCTCACCACTGTGTAAGTTTTGAACAGCTCACCAGGGGAGTGGGGAAAAAGAAAGGGTATTCTTTTCACATCTCGATCTGATGCCTTTATCTGGGAAACGATTTTCAGTGCGACGAGCGAAGTCATTGAACTACATAGTGTAATGAGCTATCTGGGAGAGAACTGTGAAAAACGTAATCATTTGCAGTTTAATGATCAACTTCTCAAGGAAGCTAATCTAAATTTCACCAGATAACACTTATAAATATCTGTCTATTTGTACTCAAAATAGCAGAACCCAAATAGAAGCCCTTTTTAGTAGGTATTGTACAGTTAGAAGAGATCATATTGACTTTTGACCAGCGGCTTCTAAGTGAGAAGGGAAGCATTATTCCCTTTAAGAGACAGACAAATTTATTTCGCATCGTGCCATAGGCACTTTGCAGCCGTGCTGGGGAAGAAGCTCTCTTCAGACGTGTTGATCCATGGGATTGCTGTGTTTCTGTGGCGTTCCAGTAACGGCTCTTCACAACTTATGAGAAACCCTGCCCTACTTGGCTTTCACGGAGCCTCTAAACTATTTCTTGAATAGCCGTAGCGCACTCATGCTTAATTGCTTTATTATTGTCTATTTTTATGATGTGCAGTCAGCGTTGTTGTTCTGATAAGCCTTTGCTGTGTGGCTGTGCTGGATCATAAACTGCAACGTACAAAACCAAACACTTGGGAGTCAGATCTGCCTTACTAAAATCCTTCTGAGCCAATGTGCTGGCGCATATACTCCTAACAACTCTGTAAGTGTCCCACAAATGCCAAATAAAACAATGCAAGAGAAAACAGATTATTAACCCAAAACACACTAAAATACCAAAGGTAAACCAGCCCTCCTCCCTCCTCTGTGCCTTTAAAGTAAGTCAAAGGAGAGAACCAGGTAGCAGATCTTCTCCATTCAGTTGGCTGTTTTTCTTGTGTATGCTATGTACGTTCCTTGATGTTTAACTTAGCTATTTTTCACATCACTGTAACTGGAAGGGTCACAGTTTGGTCTGTGAAAAGGCTGTGAGAGTTTGCTTCCCTGAGAAATGTACGATAGTGTTTAACAAATATCAGCTTGTGGGCTCATAAACATTTGAGCTCTTTACAGGGTCTCAGATCTAGTCATTGCAGCAAGGGATATACCACAAACATTACTGTTGGTCACCTTGGTTTAGTCTTTTACATCTTTCTATTTTGTAAACAAAAATTGTCTCTTAGTGCTTCTGGTAATACATTCTTAAAATTGGGGATCGGCTCTTCTTTTGTGTCCTGTAATCACCCATGCAAGAACAGAACTGGCTGTTAACTCGTGTTCTCTAGCAGGGTGGTGGGCTTTCTCCAGAAGGTGGAAAAAACAGCCTAGAAGCTGATACGCAGAAATGTCTCTGGCAAAGGTTCTTGCAGTGATAACCTACAGCGGCGAGGTGCTATCTGCTGTGTAAGTTTACAGCGCTACACGGTCAAACAAACAACTCCAGTCAAAGAACATAATCTAAACTAAGGGAGAGAATTGTTCTGTTATTCAGGGATGGAAAAAACCCAGCAGTGCATGTTCCATAGGTCACAGTGGTTGTGTTGTTTAACAGTAAGTAGAGCTCTAAGGAATAATTCTTATATCCCATGTGCAGGGAGTGTGATGATGCCCGATGCTGTGAACCTTTTATTTTTCCTCTAGAAAAGTGCCTCCCCCCCAAGCCTTCCCTCTGCTTTTTTCCCCTAGTCGGTCCCAGGGTGCTCTGAATGATGGTCGTGAGCCGTTCCAGCTCTCGTGCTCTGAGGGGGAAGGACGAGCACACGGTCTGTAATGGGGGGTGTTTCTGCTTTCCCTCTCCTGCCCACGCACGTTGCTGTTAGCCCAGACACTGGTTCTTCCTCCCCCCAGGTTCTTCTTGGTCCTTTTCTTCCCTCCTTCTGCAGACCCAGGCTGCCTTCCGTTCCAGAGTNCCCTTCCCCTTCCCCTTCCCCTTCCCCCCTGCCAGGAGCTCCATAACATCTGGCATGGCAGGAGCTGACTGTCATCGCTGTACTGACAAGAGTTAATAACATCTAAGAGTCCGCATTTGTGGGCAGTTGGATTTTGGCGCTATAGAAGTTGGTTGTGAAGCTGTCACTGGCCACTGTGGGATCTGGGTTATGCTTGTTAGCCTGAATTAAAAAGAATTGTTTAATTGTAGTTGCTGGTGTGAGGGGGACATGCGGGTGCTGTGGAGTCCTCTGGACATGTCCCTGGTAGTGTTTATAAATGCCCCGACGTGTTCGAGGAGCCATCCGGAGGCAGATGAAAATGATTTGGATCGGGTCCTTTCAGAGCGTGTTGTAAATCAGTACGACTCCTTAGCCAAATGGAAAACCGCAGGAACCGCCTGACTCGGCCCCTCGGAGACCACGAGTGTTATTTCTGTCTGACTTTTTTTCATCCCCCATTCATCAGTTTGAGGTTTTCATCTCCCTTTTAAGCAATGGCCTTTCAAGCAGGGGTGAAATTACACCTGTCAGTAATGCATGTTCTCGTTACTCCATCATTCTGTCATTTGGACGAAAGGAAGTACAGGCAGGTTATCTCCTGCCGTACAAACGAGCCAACACTCTCCCTTTCTTTTGAGGTCAGTTCAATATATCTCCTTTTTTGTTATCTGTGGTGCAACTGAGAGATGTCACCCATACTGGCAGACCAGGCAGGAGTGATGCGTGCAATGCGTGCGTAATTGCGTGCACAGAAATATCTAATCCCTCTGACAGGCCTTGAACATAAAGACTAAATTTTGCATCTGAATCTTTCCCGTGCTGTCAGGTGGGATTTTAGGCACAAACAAGGTGACGCCGTTCCTGTCAGTCCCGGACTGTGCCTTGCTTGTTTTCTGCATCTGTCAAACTCTTAAGTGTTCTCCTTTGGAAGAGTTTTGGGATGGAGACACTTAGATGTTTAGTCCTTCTTTTTCCGTGTATTGCACCGATAGCCTAGGAGCGCTCCTGCCAAGGTTCTGGCTTTGTTCTTAACGCAGGCTGGGAATATTGACAGCTTTTTTCCTGGATGACTTGAGAGACAGTAGTTGTTGCACCCTACTGAATTTTAAGCATGCGTGTATTTAATAGAAAAGGTTAGATTTCTTCTGAAGCATTTGTGTCTGACAGATTGCCACATTTTACCTCCCTATGGTTTAATGCTTGAATAACATTTTGAGTGGAAGATTCGTAGTGTGGCCTATTGAGATATGTATTTTCAGTAATGGAATTATTTAATGGAATTATTTTTAATCTGTGAAATGCAAGCAAAGTCTGTAGAATCACAGAATAGTTTGAGTTGGAGGGGACCTTTAAAGCTCATCTTGTCCAAGCCCCCTGCAAGGAGCAGGGACGTCTTTTATAGCGTTACTTACAGTCTTTCTGAACTATTCTTTCTTCCCGTGCTTGATAACAAGATAGGTAAATTCCAGTGCTTGAGACAGGAGTTCTTAATTCCCCTTTCGGGTTTGGTTTGCAAGAGTGATTAATCGCATCTCTTTGCGGTAGTAATCGTGGTGCTGGGCTGGGTGTGTGCGTTGTCTGCGTGGTCCAGCAGCAGAATCGCCTTGTTGTGGGCCCGGGGGGTCTGTGTCCCACAAAACGGGCGCCTTCTTTTGACTGCAGTACCCGCCTTACCCTGTTTGTTCAGATTTGGTTCAACTTGAAATACAGGTGGGCTTGAGCTCATGAGGAATCCGTAGGTAGCCATAAAGTAAATCCTGGTTTCCCAAGGGGAGTCAGCAGGTGTTACGCTGACTTTTTGGGTAGCGCGCTGAAATTGAGGTCGATTCCTGAGGACCTGAGAATGCAGAGAGGATGGGGCCTCGGTTTGTGTATAAGAGGATGTAAGACAAAACCCTGAAAAATTTAAACTTCAGACGTGTTAGAAAAATTAATTTTGTAAGTCTAGTAGATAACACATCAGGGACTGCAGATTGAACCGAGGGGGAGACCTCAGGTGTTGCAAGAAGAAATGTGCCATGACAAAGGCTAATTGGCATGAGAAAATTGGACTCTCTATGATTTCGCTCGACTGCAATACCAGCCGAGAATTTGCCCCTTGGCATAGTCGGTCTTTTCCTTAGGTATGGTCTGATAGCCTTGTGGTGCTGGTAACCCGGCACAGACGGGTGCTCCCGGCAGCTCCTCTTGTGTTAACACCAAGCAAAGTTAATGCTTTACCCGCCGCAGCCCACACCTGCGTGGCAGCCGGGAGACGGCCAAGGTTCAGGGGTAGCAGTGGCTCTGGCCATGAGCCCTGCCGGGCTTCTGGCCGGCCCACTGTCCCCGACAGCCGTGGAGACCACAGCAGGGCTGGAATGTGGCCCTCAATGGTACCGGCGGTGATCCAGTCGAGCCCGCGCTGCTGGGAAGATGCAGAGAGTCTCATTTGGCAGCGATGCACCCAAAGAGCTTGCCCTGGTCTGAAATGTTCGCTTTAATAAACAGAGCTGCCAAAATAGAGAGGAGAACAGAGGAAACCTGATCTCACTGTCCAGGTGTCTACGGGCTGACCGAGCTGGTATCTGAGCATATCACTGTTTAACTGAGCCGTGTGGTATTGCCTTTCAGTTGGTTTACAAACCAGGCGTGTGCGAGGAGAGTTTAATTACATCTGCAGACCGGGCAAATGTATTTTCTAATCACTGTTTTGGGAGGTTCCTGGAAACAGGTATTTATTAGGTGTTTTCTGAAAGACCTTGTACTGTCCATTGTTGGAATGGAGTCAGCTGCTGTGTGGGTGTTGCACGTGGAAACCAGGTGGGAGATTGAGCAATCCTAAACGAAAGAGGAAACAGATACCCGGTAGCTCTGAAGTAAACCAAAAGCCTGAGTTCATAATTGCTGCTTCAGTTATCATGTAGGAATGTGTTTGTTCCATTCTCCTTAAATTGGTGCTCCCGATAACTTATGTTATCATACCTGTAGCAGTCTCTTTTAATAAACACTTTGCCTGCGGTTGACCAAGAGACGAACCTTAATAGAGTGTTTTCAGTACTCTTTTCAGTTTACCAGTGTAACAAAGAAAAAAAGGAAAATGGTGAAAACAGCACTTTCCCCCGGAAATCTGCAGAGAAGCTGCAGCGCAAACCCAGCAAAGAACACACAGACAGACACAAGGCTTTGAACTCGAGGTCTGCGCTGGTGTCAGGACAGGTTGGCAGNTTTTTTTTTTTTTTCAGTTCAGTGCTCACAGCAGGTGACCTGCCAGGACTGCAGGGGGCTCTTGCTGCCCTAGGGGTGTGTGAAGCCTGCCTATCAGGAGGATATGTAGTCCATGTGACATAAAGAACAGAAATTGCCAAGCCATAGGTGCTGGGGGACACGTAAAAGCGTGTTGTGATGTTTACACAGACAAGCTCACGGTGCAGGTCTGGAGTTGGGCAGGGCTGTTGTCCAAAAGGAACGGTCGTTAATCAGCCTTTTCTGCGAGAGCAGGGCACAGATTGATGCCCTTTCCCTTGGGGTCCAGCGAAGGAGAACCAGAAGGCCCTGCTGCTTCAACAGCAGAACCTCTCTCTTCTTCCCCTTCTTCCCCTCTTTGTGTCCTATCTGGGCACGGCTTAGGCCTCAGTCGTCTCGGGAGTGGGTATAAAGCTGTGTTCAAATGTCTTTCAGGTGAAGGGACCGTGGCATCCTCAGAAAGCACCTCCGGAACACTTCCTTCCCTGTGTCTCCTCTCACCCTCTGTTTCCCTGCTGCGTGTGGAAGCCGTTTGGGACGAGTGAGGAGGAGTGGCTCTTGCTCTGCTCGTACACGCACAAAACAGCTTCTGGTGGAAGACTGGGGGTGCTCCACAAATGGCAATAGGTTGTGTTTAGCTGCATTTCCCTATTGTCAGCACAGTTCCTTACACAAGGGCAGTGACGGAGAAACAGTGAGATGGGTTTTAAATCGACCGATGGTCTTGGCAACTGCCAGCAGTCTCGCCTCTTGCCATGCTGTTTTAATGGTTCTCGTTTCCTGCCGCGTTATGCTTCTCCATGGTGGCTCTAACCTGCCTCAACACTCACCGGTCTTGTGGGTTTCAGGCTGGTGCCTGCCTCATTTCTTGCTTTTCACTTGCTGCTTTTATCCCTCGGCTGTGTCTGTACCATTTCAGGGTGCTTCAAAAGGCTGCTTCTCTTTATGAAAAAACTCATCTGTTTTTCTCTCAAAGAATTTTTAAAGTCTTAGTGGTGCTGTGCATAACACCTGTTCTCAAATAGTGTGTTAAAACACTTGGCTTTTACTCATGCTAGGAGTTTAACCCATAGCTTCTGCTTAATTTTGTGCAGAAAAATGCTGTTGAATCTGCCTGTAATTAGGTTAGCGGTGGGGATTTTGGATTTTGCTGGAAGAACTTGTTTAAGTAGCTCGTGCATGTCTCGGCTAAATTGCAGTAATGTGAATTATTGTTCAGACTAGTTATAAAAAAAAAAAAGCTGAAAAAGGAAATTGAGATCAAAATTGTCTTTGTCACGCTTGTCTCTGCTGCAGCTGTAAGGGGAACCATCCTGCTGCTTGTAACAGAGCAAGTGAAATTCTGGTCCCTGAAGATATTTCTTTGGATACACAGCCTTTTATGTGGCCGGTATTTGTTGGATGTAACCCCAAGAAGAGTTTCTCAGTGTTGGCGCTGGTAGAAAGGAGGAGCTGAATGAAAGGCTGGCCAAACTGAACTTTTTTGTGAAGATTTCTATTGTTTAGCAATCTTATCTCTCTCTCTCTCTCATTTTTTTTCCTGCCTGCTTTTTCTCCAGTCTTCTTTGTCTCTTTGGTAAATATGTAAATCTTTTTTTTAGTTGCAGAAGCCGAAAGCCCCCATCCTGTTGTCTGTTGCTTTGCGGGTGAGCTCGTGCCGAGTCAGCGCTCCCTCAGGTGTCTCCCGTCCCCGCAGGCTCTCTGAGGGGTCCCAGCTCCTGATGGGGCATTGCGTGCAGATGCAGCCATAACGGAGTTAAAAAAACCCAGGGCTAGTTCTCTCGACTGGCTTAGTAGGAAGTTAAACCCCGCATCAGCAGGCTTGGGGAGCATGGCTTGGAGGAATAAGGACACGCGCTAGTCCTGACCTGCCTTATGTCAGCTTGCTTTTGGCTGGCTGTGCAGAAATGGGCTCTGTAAGCAGAGGGAAATGAGCCGGAGTGCCTCCTATGAGTTTATGTAGCCATGAGATCCATGTCTGCCAAAAGTAAGCTCAAGAAAAACTGTTCAGGCGTTGTGTTGCCTGGTCTGTGGGACTCCACTGGAGTCATCGATGGAGGACTGGATGCTGTTGTCAGCCAGAGCTAATGAAGTGATGACTCTGAGGTACCTAAGAGTCACATGGAGCAGAGGAAGATGTCTCCGGAGCAGACATCTCCTGCACGGTGTGTGGGGCACGCTGGCAGGTAGAGGCAAATGCAGTTCAAGCAGAGCATGCAAAACCCGAGATCACTGGAGGGTAAACCACATTTCTTAAAGTCTTCCCAGCAAAGAGGAGCACTGTATTCAGCTGCTCTACATCAGCCATGGCTTTTTAACCTACGTTTTTTTTTTCTGTTGTATTTCTCCCCTCCAGTGCAAGAAGCAGATCCATGGGATCACAGAATTTACAGTATTTGATGTGCAAAATTAGCTAATGTGTCAGAACAAAACAGGTGAAGTTTACGTTACGAAAATGTTCTGCAATCCTGTATTGTTTTCTCATGAGACTTGCCCTTACAGAACACTGGTCGCGTGGAGTGATGGTTTGCAAACTTAGCATTACTACTAATAAAAACCATCCGAAGATCTGCTTTGTTTTTATGACTGCATGTCGTGTTTAGGCAAAATGAAAGGAACTTCTTGTTGCTTTTTAACCATTAGCTATCGCATCAGCTTTTTCTACTAGCAGAATTAGATAAAATACATGATTTAAACTTTTTCTAAAATAAACCTTATAACTCAAAGAGTTAGGGGTGGGTTTACTGAGCTCGCTGGTGTCTGTAAAAGAAATTTTCTGGCTTCACCGGAACGATGGGCTGTCTTACGTTGCCCAGAACGCAGCAGGAAAACCTTCCCCTTCCTTTGATTTAACTCCGAGGGAGGTTATTTTTTTTTCTTACATTTTTCCCACAGAACCTAGCCATTCATTGCAGAGCAGTGAAGTTTGCTTTTTATGGAAAATATCTGTGAACAAAGGAGAAAGGAGGAAACCTTAGTACACCAAAAGAACACTGGAAATTCTGTAAATAGTGACGTTTATCAAAGCATGCTGAATGTCTCTGGTTTCATTTGAGCAGAGCTTTTGTGTGCTTGGCTGGAAGCATGAATCCAGCAGAGTGCCTAGAAGCACCGCAGCTCTTTGTACACGGCCAGCTCTGTATATCTGCTTAAAGACAGGCAGGTGCCTGAGCATCACACCCTTTTGTAGATAATTACGCATATTGTGGAAGTTACCCTGTCCCGTTCTCTGCCTGCCGGTGGTCCTTATCTCCAGGAACATTCCCGCTCTCCCTGTGAACAACGAGGACCCAGAAAGTGGTACGATGGTGACTCGCTGCCATCTAGTTCCCCACAGCTGGAACGTTGTCTGTGAGAAAGGGAATGGGGTATAAAAAGCGTTCTGCTGCGTTTACTGATAGTTACCTACGTGGAAAGGGAATGGATTTGTCCCAGTTGGACAAAGTCAGTTCCGGGGTGGGTTCCTGCCCGTTCGGTGGGATTTGCACTGGGAATTAGAGTAAACATTATATAGCATGGGTAACTTCTGTAACAGACTAGCTGCTGCTCTCAGGTCACTTCAGTTGATCCAACATCATTTCCTGTGATTTCTCCCTTTTCTTCTGTAGTCTCAAGCATAATCTTAAAAGAAACGTCAGCGTTTTATCTTTCTATGTCATTAGTTGTTTCTTACCCTCCCTTTAAAAGATGAGGTCTATCTGCCTCTTTTGTTTTTTATGGAGATGTCATTGATTGATGCTTATTCTGGCTAATTTGCTATTCCTGAAGATTGATGCTGAGGACATAACAAATGAAAACTATCACAGGCTTTTGAGTTTAATATATGGGGAGATGTAATCAGGCATATTGATTCTTTCCTTCCTGCATTTCCTTTCTCTGCAGTTAAGGGCAAGTTTCTCCTTGTGGAATAATTCTCTGTGTTCCTTAGAACACTCACCTGAATTCAAAACCTGAATGCTTGGTAAACTAAAGAGGCAATTAATTGTAACAGGGAACAAAGATTTTATTTTGGGTGATGTTAATGCTTTCCTTAGCAGATACGAAATTGCATATCTGTCAGTTACAGCAGTGCAGGGCCAGGTTTTGGCCTAGCTCACGGACGTGCCCGGAGGAGTAAAGAGGGAGTGTAATTTGTGTGGGCTATTCAGATGAAATGCAGCATGTGGAGTAAGGGTGTAGGACGTGGCTTGGTGCTCCGTCTCCTGTCTCCTCAGGAGGGCCAGAAGAGGACTGACTCTTGCTGAGCCGGGACATGGGCACCAGCCACATGGCCCTGAGCATGGGGAACAGGGGCAGCAGCAGCAGGGATGTTAGCGGAAGTGTTGTGAGAAACCGGATTGGTCTCTGGTTGAGGGAGAAGGCAGGGAGATGTTGCAGAAGGAAGCTATGTCTGTGTGAGAAATGCAGCAGGAAGGTAAAACGTCTGTTTGAAGATTTGCAAGTTGTTCCTTTTCTGACAGTGGAGTGTGGCTTCTCGTCTAGGTCGCTTCTGTGATGAACCTGCTCTTCCGAGTTACAAGTGACGTTTTGATATTGGCACAATCGTGGTGCCACAGGTTCTGTACAGCGTTAGGAGATGTCAGAATAGGTGGATTGTAAGAGTGGAAAAAACCCCACCATGGTCTTAAATAACGATGAATGGAAGGGGTCTCATGTTCTCCAAGATGGAAATACCACAGTAGACATCAGAAGCATAAAACTGGACTCTTACCTGCTTTTTATTTAATCTAATCAAACTGGAAATGTTAAAAAGTCATTGTCAGCAGTTGGTAATAGATAGTGTAGTGTACAGTAACAAGCGGAACTGATAGACAAGTATTTTCTTTCCTCGGCCTTGGGTAGCAATGGTTGTCAATGCCTCCCCATTTCCTTGATGCACCACACAATGGCTGTTTGTCTCTGGGCTGTGGACCCAGAAGGTTCAGCGTTGAACAGACCTTGCTCAGCAGAGGTAATAACCTGGTCAGTCATGCAGCTGAAAGATCAAGTTTAAAGTAACAATTAGGAAGAATTCCCAGCGCTATTGTGTTTCAGCCTCATGTGAAGACTTCCACTGCCCAACCAGTTGCCCTCGACGTGAGCACCAACGGCAGGAGGGAGGTTGATGGGCACTTTCTTAAATCTTGTAAGGTAGCTTTGAAAGCAGAGAGTGCAGATTGGCCTTTCGGGTGACCTAAAACCAAACATCACGTAATTAAGGACCTGATCCTTTTCAAAGGTTCATCCTAGGTCTCAGATCTGTTGTGGACTTGTGTTTTATCTTCAGTTCTCATTGCTACAAGCTGCAATGATGTTATTGGAAATAATAGAGCATCTTGGGCACTGCTGTTTTTTGAGATATGTTTTTCACCTAATCCCTTTCCAAAATTTGCGTTTTTATTCTTCAAGGTATGAAGGAAAGCCTCACGTTGGGTCTGGCCCTGTATTATTTTGGGAGACAGGAGTGGCGTAACTGTCTTCTGTGGGAGAAGTCCCTCTGCAATGGAAGCTTTCCAGTCTAGACCTAAACGCAATGCAGGTGTAGTCCCTTTGTCACCCTGTGTGTTTTCACTGCAGTGGAGCCTTGCCTGCATCAGCAGCTGCCCTTTCTGAGCTGTGCCACCCCGCAGAGGTGACTGTGCCAGGCGGGGGAGGCTGGAGGACGGGGACTTCCCAGGCCACAGGGTGCTGGGAACCTGCGCTGGCACCTGCCTGGAGGTTCCTCATGTGCCTCGCAGGACCTCAGGAATGTTCCTGGTTTTGCCGCTGGCTGGAGCAGGACGTGAAGGGTTTTCTTGGTGCAGCACCAGGGTAGAGGATTTCACTATTATGTCTTGGTGAAACAAGGGGATGTAGCAGCTTTTGCAGCTTGATTCATGAGCCTTTCAAGTCAGTTAAGTCAAGTCAATTGAAATATTTTTCTTTATTTTAATGGATCCCTAAAATATATTTCAGCCATCACGTTGAAATCAAGCTCTCAGGGTTCTGGTTTTGAGGTGAAGCTAGGATTAGCAAGGTCGCAATAGAGGTGCCCTGGGCCTTAGAGCCTGTCCAGTATATTGGGAACGCGAGTGTCTTTGCATCTGGGAACTGCCCTCTAATGCAGTAGAAATAGCCCGATTCTGAGCAGACAACTTTTTCAGAAGGACTTTCATGAGTAATTACTCGAAAAGGTGACAGCAGAGCAGGAAATAGACCCGAGGTTTAAAGGAAGATAACAGTTTATGGGTGGCGACAAGAAATCTTTGCAACCCCAAAGACGGAAGTAGAGAAGCTTTTTGAACTAGGAAGTAAAGAAACCGTCCTGCCCCCAGAAAAAAAAGAGGAAATAAAAGAAAAAAACACAAAGCAAAAAGGAAACAACAAGTATAGGCAACAGCGGGAAAGATACGGTTTGGGAAGCTGTCCATGTGTTTCATGATTCCTGAAGGGTATGGGAAGGCGCAAGGATTTTTGGAGCCTCTGTTTGATTGGGTTGCAGTTGACAGTTGGTAGTATTGCACAGTTGCTGGACCTTGTACGTAGGAAAAACAGAGAGGGAGGCAAAGAAGCCTTTCAGCAGAGTTGTGCTCGAAGGGGTGGGCCTGAGAAGGGAGTGAGAGATTGATACGCAAGAGAGGGATGGAAAAGGAAGGGCACCGAAAAGTTATCACTGTCTTTTGGTCTTAGGTGGTCTGCGTTCCTCTGCCACGGCCTGACTGACATCTTTTGGCCAGCAGAGTTGCAGTCGGATGCTTTTGAAAAATCACATCGTCAGTCTGCCTGTTTTTTTGTTGATAAGATAGAGACAGAGCATTTCCCATGGCCGAGGGAAATAGACTGAAAATTGTTGAAGTCTTTGCATGCAAAGTGTAACGGGTACAACGCGGTGGAAACTGATGAAAAGTATATGCACCGGGTAGAAATAAAATGACTACATCCAGGTCTTTCATCTGAGGCATGATAACACTTATTTAGCAATTTTTTGTTAGAATTAAAGGGAACGTGCGGTCCATACTTGTCTCTGGGAGAGAGAAATCTTTCACACTTCTCACTTTTTATTCTGCCTTAGCTTGAACGGCTGCAACCACCTTCCTCTCTGCAGGCTTTTTGTGCTCTTTTGGACAGCTTATTTCCAGCGGAGCCTGCTGAGGTTTAGCCGCGTTCGCTGGTATGTGGTCAGAGCCTGGCCTCTTTCCCCGCAGGGGGCTTGGGTGGTGCCACCAGCACACCAGGCTCCTCCGTCCCTGCAGCGGGTCGGTGCCAGGAGCAGGGCATGCTGCGCTGCCAGTGCCCCGCTGGGGGAGAGCCCAGTGGGAAGGTCATGATAACCCGAGAGCGTTTGAATGGCGTTGCACTGGAGGATACCCGTTTCCTAGGTGTCATGCAGGTTTGAGGAGCTCCTTCTATTAGAAAGAGAAGGGACAGCTGAATTGTCAACAGGGTAAAGAATTATTAAGCCTGATCTCCTCTTTCCTGGGAGCTGCGCATTGACTCGAAGCACACAGGAACAGCAAATGGAAAGGCTGCATGAAATATTATGAGTTGAACACTAAAGAAAGGGATATCGGCATTAAAAACAGGATGTCTAGGAAGAGAAGGATCCCTAAGCAAGATGAGATGGCCAAGCAGTTAAAAGTTTCTAGGGTGAAACCAGACGGACCATCAGTTAGAGGCGGAATTACCTTTGGCAGTAGAAAGGCAACGTGGTAGTAATGGAGCTGAGACAAGAGGGGGCAGGAACACTCCACAGCGGTGAAGGTTGCCTTGAGGTTCACTTAATGCAGGGGAGCAGAAAAGCCATCCGCAGAGAGGAGAGGAGACAGGTCAGGGCATGGAAAACAGCGCGACAGGACTTGCACTGCTTGTATTCGTTAGTGAATGTCATAGAAGTTTGTCACGTTCTTTCCGTCAGGCTCGTGACAGCCCTGAGTATCCCTGCCTCTTGCAGCTCCGTCTTTCTCTGCCTGGAGACTGGATGGCGATGAAGTTTTTCAGAAGTTGGGAACTGTATGTTTTTAGTGTTTTCTCTGCTGTGGATTATGGAAGAGCTGCTAACATCAGTAGCACCTGATGTTTAAAAATACAAACCAAAACTTTTTCCAGAGGTTATCTAGCATCCTTGGACAGAATTGCACGTTGTAATCAGAGTATTCGCTTTATGCTGTTGGGGTGATCTTGTAGCTTAGTCTGCTTATTAAAAAAAAAAAAAAGAAAAGGGGGGAATATGGAATTTAAGAAGTGATGACTGTGTCCTAGCCCACTGTCATGCGTCATTTCATGCGTTCGCGTTAAGATAATTTTTTTTTCTCCAAATTCATAGTAGGGATTTTGCCAAGCTTTGAGCGTTTTTTTTCATATGAGGTTTGCATAACTGAGTGGAATTAATGGAATGGAAAGTATCATAGTAGCAAAGCGGCAGGCCACAGTATTATTTCCGCTTGCGTTTTATGTGTGTTTCACTGTATTGAGTGTGACCTAACAGGTATTGGAAGTGCGGCACACTCACTGGAGCTTTTGGGAATACTGGATGGTGATTGTTTATGTGCCATTACAATGCACCCAAAACTCTTGCATGTTTCCTACTCCTGTACTGTTTGCCTAAGTTTGAGAGCGGCACTGGTCCCCTCTGCCCATGTCCAGGTAACTCTGTAGGAGCGCTTCTGGCACGTTCCTTGGTTGTGTTGAACGGCAGCCGCCGTCAGGGTTCCACAGGCAGCTCCCCTTGGCGTCTGGGCACATCAGCCTTGTTTCAGGCCCTTGTAAACGTCGTCAGCATTTCAATGAATCCTTTGGGCAAAGTGTCTTGTCCTGAGCTAACCCTGGCCTCGACACTCACTCATACTTCCCGGCGAAAGACTTGCTTTCTTTAAACTTCAGGAAGAAATAATTCTAAACAAGGAGCAGACGAAGCAGTACTGCCCATCAAATAAAACTGCGTTGATTAATGTTTTGAACAAGGCGAAGGAAGGAAGACCCGCAGCTGGTGTGAGTCCCGTGGAGTCCTGTTGGCTCACAGCTGAGTAGCTGCACGGCCCTGGGAATGGCTTCCACTCTCCACCTTGGGGCTCAGGTACCTTTGCTTTGGTTCAGACAGTAACTGCTTGCGTGCCCGTAATCTGGCCACGGTGACCGTGAGATCACCTTCAGTCCTTGCCTCTTTCCCACTGGGTTAATGCCTCTGGGTGTCCCGCGCCAGCCGTGAGACAATGCCACCACAGCCTGGTAGTGGGTCTCTGCTACGACACACGCAGGGTATTTATTGTTTCATGGATACAATACAAGGGAAAACAGTGGATTTTCAGGGGCAGCTGAGTGCATAACTCCATTCAAGGACTTCAGAAGCTCTCTTACTCCTTGAAACATAACTTCATTACTCGGCAGGTTTTGTCACTTCTCAGTGCGTTACTGAAAAAGGAGCAGGTAACATAACCCCGCTGGCTCCAGCCCCTCACGCGTAGTTCCAGGGCAAGCTGCGTTTCCGATGGCTTTCCAATGCTTGTCTGGGAGCAGTTTCTTCTGTTTCCAAACCCAGGCCTTTAATTTCAAATAGCTTTAGGATTGGGCCGTTTTTAGCCTTGTCTCGCGTCGGTATGTTTCTTGCCTGTATCCTAATGCATGAAGTTACAAGTGCTTTGACAAAAGAAATGCGTTAACTGTAGCTACAATAAAGATAACTCTTGATATAGCACAGAATGGATAAATACACTTAGAAAAAGGAAAAAACCCCAAGCCTAGTATTTTAAGTGTATAATATTTTTAAAACAGTTACCAAAACTAAGCTGTCTGAAACATGAAATCTGAGTGGGCGTGTCAGATTTGGAATTCTCAAGTAGCTGCTTCTGTGTGTTATCATTACAAAAGTTAGTATTTTCTTAAAGCTTTCAAAGGTAAAGGTGATTTTCTCAAAACTAAAATCACAGCATAACATCTTGAATAAACCAGTTTTTTTTCTTTGCGCTCCTAGGTTTGTTGTTGTCAAAATAAAAAAAGAAATCCCGAAACAACCGATTTTGATGATTTTGAAATCAGTCAATCGAATCACATTTTAGCAGCAAATTAGCATGCCTTTTACCATTAGCAAGAGAAGCGGTGTTTTAAATACAGTACACCAGCTTTAACCTATTGGGTAGTTCTGTATCTCTTACCCGAGTCTTTCGCTCTTTATTTTTTTTTTTCCTTCTAATTCAGGATGAAGCAAAATATCACCTGTCTAGAAACTCAGCTTATTAACCCTGTGTTTCATCCTTGTGCTTGAGCAGGGGATTCGGACTAGATGATCTCTAGAGGTCCCTTCCATCTCTGAAAAATTCCGTGATTCCGTGAGTGTTAATATGTGGAAACAAATATTTGGAATAGGGATTTACTAAAAATACAATATTTATGGGATGGAAATGAGTCTACGTTCTTAATACTCAAAGCTTAATCAATACAAATTTCAGTAGTGGACCAACCCGGTTATTAATTTTAATGTTGGTAAGAAAAAGTAAGCTGGATTTTGTGTGGTCTTGTTTCCAGCAGCATAGTCACAGATTTGATCTTAAGGATGAATCATTTCGAGTCTTTAAGGATTCAATCTCAAGACTCTTAAAAATTGAGTTAGTTGAATTCTTCTTTCCATGCATCCCCATGATGAGGGATTGAACGGGACGGTTGCTCATTAACTGACTTGCTCCCACCTTGACTCAGTTCCTATAGAGCTGAGGTAGGAAGAAACGCACAAGATACACGGGAGACAAGTCGGGAAAATTGGAAGGTACGGAGAGATGCCCTCGCAGCACACCTGCCAGGGGTCTGCACGTGGTGGGTAGTGTTCCATGGGCGTCAGTCGCACGTAGTTTTGAGGTTATTGCCGGCATCATCCATAGAACTGGCTGAACTTGCTTCTGTCGTCTTACACTGAAGTCTGTTGAGTTGAAGAAATGAGTTTTCAGAGTTTTCCCCCATGCAAGCCTGTTTGGTAAACCTGTCCTGATAGAAGTAATCCTACTCCTGCAACGTGAGGAAGACTTTCTAGAAATTGTTTGGACCGTAAGTTAATTAAAAGGGAAGATTTCTAGTGCCAAACCACAGCTGCTTTCTAGTGTCTGTAATCTTGCTTTAAACTGATGCAAATACATGTGTTCTACATCTGTACTGGAGAGTTCAGCCCTGACATTCCTTCATCCCATGCAGTATTTGTGAAATAAAAGAAAAAAGAGAGGATTGGATATGCTTCATACAGATGGGATATTTAGTCAGCTTGGAAATGCTTCCACCACGGTTTCAGTGCTTGGTTAACTATTCCTGACCACCTGTCTTCAATTTAAATTGATAACTAGTTGTGACTTACTCTGCTCTCCCATCAGTTAATTGCTCATGGTCTCCTGTGGAGAGCGAGAAGATAGGAGAAAGCATGAAGAGCAGTAGGGCTGCATCCTCCTAGCCGTGCCCTTGGAAAGCTGTGTGCTCAGTCCCGCCATGGGGCTGGCGCTCGCCTCGGGCGCCTCCCTCCCAGGGCTCTTCCCCTCGACTTTGCTCAGAGGGCGTTTCCGTAAGGAATTCTGGGCTTCCTGGTGACCAGTCCCTTTTTGTTTCACAACAGGAATTGCTAAACGTCCTAAATATGTTGGGGAACGGACTCTTGCTTTTAGGGATTGGCAGGAGTGAAACGCTGGTTGCAAACAAAGCGGCTTCTGTTTTCCATGCAGAACTGTAACTGTTGTAGGGTTGGTTTGCTAATTTTTTTTAATTCACCGGGGACTTGCAGGCAATCAACATAAAAATATTGTTTATCATACGACTCTGAGCTAGTGTTGACAACTAGAGTTGTCAAAATAAGGTGGAATAATATAAACCTAATTCTGTCTTTTACTTGACACATGATATTAGATAGATCTGCTTACAGTATTTCTTGGGTCGCTCATTTTTTATCGTAGTGGCTGATTCCCTTTATTTTGGCTCTGTGCATAGCAGAAATGTATCAGTTTTAAAGATGAATAGTAGATATTGCCAAAGTAAATTGTACTGACTCGGGTGCTGAGCAAAGACTACGAAGCTGCATCCCTTGAATTAGATTATGCTTATTCCTTGACACCGCCTGTTCTGTTCCCCTCTTTTCTGTGCAGTGTGTATAAACCTAGCATCCAGCACCGGTTGAAGTCAAGTTCTTCACAGAAACACTGCTGGGTTGAAGAATGAGCGCTGCTGTGGGCTGAAGGCGCTTCAGGCGCGTTGCCCGTGGGAATCGCCACCTCGTTCAGGTCTCCCGTGAGGCAGGTGGTCAAGGACCGTTCATCTCCTAACAGAAACTATAAGCACAGCCTGAGGTTGCCGGCAGATCAGCCCCTCCTGGGGCACAGAAAAGCAAGTCGGAGGTGGCTGCTGCACGGATCAAAACACCCGTCAGGAGCCTAAACGTGAGGGATCGAAATGCGGTCTTGGGTGCTAGGATTTGCTTGTTCCATTTAGCAAATATTCCTGGCATCTCGAGTTTAGTGACTGGCTTGTCCCAGGAGGTCCCTTGGAAGCTGCCAGTGAAAGGGAGAATAATAAGCTGACGCATTTAGACGAACACTTTCAGATTCCAGTTCTGAAATAATTTGTACAAATTGACAGGGTTGATTTTTTTTAACATGTGACAGGCATAGACGTTACTGTCACACCAAAATTTAGAGTAAATTTACAGCAAGCGTTGTCTGAGATGGGAACTAAATGGGGTGAGAAGAGAAAAACAGGCAGTGAAATGACAAATTGCCTTTTACTGCAGATCCTAAATATCAGCGGGTAAAGTAAATCACAGGAGAAGATGACGAGATCCTCCTCCTTCCCAGCAAGCATCCCAAATGGCCCCATGGAGACGGAATTTGAGAAGGCAGATAGCGTGCTGATGTGGCGGTGTCTCCCTGCAAGGATGCAGGGCCTCGGGCTTCGGTGGCGAGCATGTGGGCAAACCATGGCCACATGCTTTTTTAGAAAAACAAATCCAAATATTTGGGTCAAACGTGAAGAGAAGGTAACATGAAACCTTTGACACCCTTCCAGTTTTTTATTAAATAAACCCCAAACCCTAGCCTAGGCTGACCTGGGATCGCAAAGATCTATTAGTGATGTTGTAAAGCCACAAAGTGGCTTTTGTAGGGAAAGATTTTACAGTCACTCTGTGACTGCGTAAAATTAAAGCAATTAAATGGTCGATATCGGTCTGAACTGTCTGTGATTTGTTTCTCGGGCACAGGATATGGAAGAAAGAGTTTATGTGCTGCAGCCGAACCTGCGTCAGCTCTCCGAATAACGCCTGGCTCTTTATTTGCGGTTGGGTATCATTACTTGGGTGGCGTTAGGGCTATGCTGCGAATGCTTTGTGATTCTGTGCTTTTTCGTTCTGGTCGTACAATAGCCAACGTGGTGTGCTTAGGTATTAGCAAAATACAAGTAATGACCTGCCTTTGCAAAACCAACGCCCTCTGAACTGCTCTGGGTCCGTGTGCAGTATCCCTGGCCTGATGTGCTGGCTGCTTGTGTAGGTCTTTATAGGATGCCACCCCGAGCACCTGGGCATTTTTTTCTATGTAGAACCGTATTATACAACAGGCACTGTACCATAGCTTTGCTCTCTAGAAACGCAAAAGGGTACTTGCAGTATTGTAAAGCAAAGTCCGAGGAGGAGAAAAAATGCCAGAATTAACATTAGTTTCTGCTATCGTCTTTTTCTTCCTTGCGTCCTTACCTGGACGCGTGCTACAGTCTCGGGAATGGGAGCTCCTTTCCCTCCGCATTGGGTTCGCCCGTATGCTTTCAACGCTTTCACTGTCGAACTCCGAGGTTGTAAAGAAGAGTCCAGGAACGACCATTTTTAATTGGGCATTGGGTGGGAGGGGAGTATTTTGATATTGTTTTCTCACGTTGTTACAGCTGCAATGGGGTAAGGATCTAACTGTGGCAAGATGTGGTGTCAGTCATTAGACTGAACGATGTATTTAGCACGAGCAAGTTAGCTTTCAGACATGCAAACTGTGCTGCGGTTTTGTGGGACGTTCATTACCCAGTTTGCCCTGTAACAAATTTGGGAGCTGCTTTGCTGGCGTGAGCAAGGGAAGGTGGTACAGGAGCCATCCGTGCTGTTTGACCCTGACAGCTCAGAAGCCGTTATCCGTGTTGGCTTTCCAGTGGCAGCAAGTGACGCCAGAGGGTCTCGTGAATGGCAGAATCTGTCTGGTGTGTATCGGTGTGTATTGCTTCTATCTGTTGCTGTTACGGGGGGAAGTCTGTATAATTGTTAAAAGTAGTGCGGTGTGAGGAAATTACGTCCGTGCGTTGCAATGGATTGGGTATGCAGGCCAGGAGATCTTACATTTATTAGCTTAAAATAATAATATTGATTTTATAAGAGCTTCTGGAGGTCCTTCCTGAGGCTAGGTTAGGTGCTGAAAATGCAGAGGTGGAGACCGGGAGCAGCCTGAAGCAAATAAAGAAGAGGAAAATGAGCTATAAAGTTATCTGCCCAGGAATTTACGGTAGGAAAGAGAACTTCAGGGCAAGAGCCCTGTATGTGTGTTCCGTATGGAGGGTTGTGCCCTCTCGCCAGCGTGCTCCCAGTAAGCTTCCTATGGAGGTGTTGGTGCCAGCCGGGACCCGTAGACCGCAAAGACTGAGGCAGGTAAAAGAAAGCACCAAAGAGTGTCTGAAGAGGGAACAATGAAGGAAGCGGGGAGGGAAGGACCGCGTTAACACAATGTAAATGCATAACTCCACATTCTTGGGAGAGTTTTGCTGAAACGTTGACTTTTAAAGAAAATATTTGGCGATGGTTATTACAGGAAATAAATTTCATGGTGTTTCTAAGTTGTATCTATAAAAAGCTAGAAAGGATACCGAGTAGACAGTACTGGTCTGGTGAGCGGGCCCTGCAGCTGTGTTGGCTTCACAAATGTTTTGCATGTGCTGTTCTTAAAGAGCAAAGGAGAATGAAAGGGCAGGGGGGAACCCAATGCAGAAACCTTTAGTCCCCTCATCTTCCAAACCATGAGAATTTTTCCTCTGTTTTGTGTAATAATTGTATCAAGTATGGCTTGCGTTTTTCTGTTAAATGTTTGAGACAATTAGTGAAGACTTCAACTCCAAGAAGCAGCTGTTGAGAAAATCAGGCATAAAAAGAGCCCGACAATATTTGCAAAGTGAAATTCCAGCTACTGGATTTGTAAGCATGGGAGCCCGGGAGAACAAACTGGAAAGCTCTCAATTACATTGGAGAAAAATGCTCATTTGCGTTATAAGGCAAGGCCGTGCTTGGCAATTTGCTTGTGAGCATGCAAATCGGGTCATGGACGTGTCTGCTTGCTTCTTCTATTTTGGTGTGGAAGTCAAGTGGCTGGAAGTTTCTATCTTTAATGATTTCCTCTCGTCCGCTCTAACGAACAGCTGCACAGAGTTGTCTGACACCATTTAGAGTATTTACTGGCCAGTGTTCAGCTGAGATGAAAAGGGAGACACTTAATCTAATCTTCTTGGATGTCTCGGTGTTTGCACTTGAAAAGTTTTCTTTTATGCAGTCTTTGAGCAAGTGCAGAACAAATTAATGTTACGGTTTGACACTGGCTGACCTTCTGAGAATGATTACTGCTAGGGAGCTCTTGAGGCGTATTTTCAAGAGCTGTTTGCCATAGACTACAGTAAGTAGAAAAAAAAAATAGTTATTCAGAATTGCATTTAAGTGTCAATCTGAGCAGTATCTGAGGAGATTCATCCCTGTGAATTAAGTGCTGAGCTGGCTCAATTTGCTGCTGTTTAACAGTGGTTTAGAGCAGAACATCAGCCTCATGAAACACATGAAAACTAGCTCCAGAGTTTTTGTTAGGTCGGTTTTGATAACTCAAGCCTGCGTGGAGGCAGGAAGGCAGTTCGGGTCTGAGCGGAGATGGGTTTGCGGCTCAGCACGGGGGGCCTGAGTCCAGCTCGTGTCAGCTGGAGACATGACCCAACCAGTACACAGTCATTCGGGTTCCTGAACGCCGTTACGACATAGCTCCTTTTAATCTGCTCAGGTACTTTCTGCTTGGGGCCGTCACTGCAAGGTCTTCAGAAGGCGAGGAGGCGTCTCTGTGCTGGAAATGGCCTTTCACAGATCTCGTGTCGAGAAATAGAGTTGGTCTTCAGGGAAAGCAGTCAGGCAGAAGCGTACAGCAGCCTATTGAAAGATTGGAGAAACATATGAAAATGAACAATTATTGACAGGACTGAGAATGCTTTAATAGGCACCTAAATGTATGAATATATACTACGTTGTGATCCTGTACTTGATTGTCCCAACAGTTTCTGCTATATTGAACAAAAAATAGCCAGACACATATTCCCCTCTGCTTCCCCTTTGTGGTTTTTTTTTTTTTTTTTCCTTTAGTAAAGCCTGTTTTCAGTGAAGGTCTTTTTCCTATGGGGCAATTAGTTTTTGACTGATATGTAAAGGACTGCAGAAGACTTGACCTGTACGTGCGCAGAGGCAGCGCTGGCATCTCAGGACGCTGGTGGTGAGTACAACACCTGAAGAAGGTCCCGAGTTCTCGAATCTGCTGATGGTTGTGAGTGAATATGGCTGCAAGTGTTGTTTGTATACAAGAGCAGTAAGAAATCCGTAGTTTTATCCTCGGTTGGTGCAAGCCCACCGTTTTCCTGAGGAGCGGTACGCTAGGTTAAGGATGAGATCTGGAGGCAGGAGGGGCATTGTGTTGGCCCACGTGGTGCACTTGGGAGAGTCAGAAATAGAAACTAGGTCTCCTTAACAGCAAAGTATGTGCTTTAACAGTAAAACAATTTGTTTTCCACCATCCAAATCCCCAAGTGCTGTTTTGGAAAAATACCTAGAACAGCAACTTTTCATTTGAAATCCTGCCTGCATAGCAGACACCTTAACTTATGTGCAACAAATCAAGATAAAAATTGCTGGTGCATACTTCTTGATGCAGCCATATGCTGCGAGTGGTGGTTTTGACAGATGCATTCTTCCCTCGAGATTGAATTGAGTTCATCAGACTTAGGTTAAACTCCAAGGATCCGAGGTAAAAATCCAGGGCTCCCCCCGTTAGCCACCAAGCCCGTAGCGTCCGCTTTAGAACAACGCGATGGGAAACGTGACCCGGTGCTGGGGAATTGAACTGGTGCCAACCGCGCTGCAGCGCCGCGTTCATTGTGTCATACCACACACATCTGATAAGGGAAGACATAATGCTCTTGGATAAGTTCTTGTGTACAAGGACTCTACAGGTCACGCCGAGAGAGCTGGTTTTTATTTAATAACCAGGGTATGCAGGTGCTAATTGGAACCATATGTACATGAGGCCACAGCCAAAGTTTGTTACACCCCAGTGAAATGACGGCCTTGCATTTCTGGGGGTCTGGAAGGAGGCTAGCTTTAGATTAATCTTTATTTACTGAAGTATTTAGGCAGCCCTGTGTTGTATTGCTTGCATTTTATCTTTCAGTTTTGCTCAAAAAATTCTCTTCCTTTATTTTTTCTGTCAATCACAAGCCCTTTTGATACTCTCTTATTTGAGAACGTATTTCTGGGAGAGGTCGAATGGGTGCTGGAGTAGCAGCAGGTGGTTTGGCTGCACCAGATCTTGCTCCCCCTCGAGTCAGTGGCATCTTGTGTGTCTCTGCGTGGAGGCGAGGGGCGTACGGTGACACGAGGCTCTCGTACAGAGTTTTGTCTTGCTTCCCTCCTTCTTCTCATCAGACAGCAGGAAAGAAATCTTGACTATTTGCACGACTTGCTGTATTTCAAGTTAACGCAAGCAAGAGACAGAAGGCTGCACCGGAGAGATGCACGTGGCTTTTGGTCTGCAAGTGTGGCCAGTTCCGGAGTGCGTTCTTGGTTCTGGGTTCACTGAGGTAACGGGAGAAGGGAAGGAGAAGTCCGACTTTGGCACGTTCAGGTTATGCCACGCTCAGGGTTATAGTTCCTGTGTGCAGTCGGGTCTATCGGTGCTGTAACATCAGATGACGTTGAGTGATCCATTGCCTCTGGCGAGCTCGGGTCACTTGGATGTGGGAGCTGTAAAGGCATGATTGTGCCGGAGGAGCGGAAGAGGTTGCAGGCTTCACTGAGAGTGCTTCTCAGTGGCCTGTGAGGCCTTATGCAGGCTGGCTTTTTTGTTTTGAATCAAGTTTATGGTTTGTTGGGTTTGGCCAATTCCATCCTTCCCCGGTGCGATGGGAGAGTTCAAGTTTTCAACCTGCAGATGGAGCACGGACAGAAATTCTGGAGCAAGGCTCCAGGAGGACTGCTCTGAGCCACGTTGTTGCACCTGGAGTCTGGCGTACAGTGTTACGGTTTGGCTTAATGGCAGGTTTAAGAGGTTTTTCATACTCGTGAGTTTGAACCTCATTAAGAGGATTGTGTACTCTTAATGAATGTTAACCTATCAAAATCAATAGCGTGCTTCACTTCTCTGGAGTTTCTGCTCGTCTTTTCTTTTTCTCCTACTTCATGATATTTGTGCATTCTAGGGATCTTCCTTTGCTGTTGCGGCATAGCGTAACAGCAAGAACTACACTAATCCTTGCACAAAACTTTGCTGATCCCTTTTCTGTGCTCATCTGGGAGTCTGTTATGGGGCTTGGAATCATTAAAAATAGCAAGGTTGCTTTCCAAAATGGGTCTGAATTGACCAAAGCAGCAGAGTTACAGCAGTTAACGTAGTTTGGAACTGAGCTGTTGTTAGTGCCTTTAGCAAAACCATAGGCATATGTAAAGGATTTGTTTAAAATAGTTGTGATTTTACTGTATGGTATGAAAACCAGTTTCACCAGGAGACAGTAGTAGCCTTGCTGTGATACTATAACAATAATCAGCTTAGAGATAAAATGCTGAAATACAAAACAGGCTTGCAGAAACAGGTAGCCAGAATGAAATGTATCCTTTAAAATGTGCACTGGGGGAATTCGGCCTAAAATGCATGTGAGGAGATATGAAGGCACGTATTACATACAAAGTTAATGAACCTAGGAGGGGAAAAAAAAAGGGAGGGCGGGAGTCAAAGCCACATTTGTGTTTTGTCTGAAATAAATAGTTACTTCTAATATAAAATCAATGCAGCGGTATGAATTACCATGTTGGTGGTTGTGGGGATTGGAAAACATTTCTAGGCTTCTTTTTTTAAAAATACGTTGTTGTCGTAGACCCTTCAGATCACCTAGTCCAAGCGTGTTCGTGTGCTGCTTTCTGACGTGTTTCACGTGCCTGAATGCCCTTTACCTGTCTGTGGTTCAAGCTCCTTTTTACCTTCTAGACGTTTCTTTATTGTCTGTCTGAGCTCTGAGTGGCGTGTCAGTGTCTCAGCTTCCTCTCCGAGTTTGGGACGGCAGGCAGGAATTTGTGGCTGATCCAACAGCCCGCCTGTGTTCAAGCCTTTCATTTCCTGGTTGTCCCGTTCAGGCTGTGCGCTGGATGTGTCGTGTTCCACCGTGAACTTTCTCTCTCTTTCTTTTTTTAATTTCTTTCTCTCTTTTAAATTTTATTTCTTTACTTTTTTTTTTAATTGTATTAAAGGCAGAGGCAGCTGTGGTGGTTCTGGTGGCATTGTAGCTATTGAGTGAGAAACCATTCTGCTCTCCCACCTGTGAGTCCTTTGCTTGCCTTGGGTGCTACCCAGCTCTCCCCTAATAATGACAGAATCACCATCAGCTGGCACCAGGTTGTCCCCTCATCTCTCTTCAAAGGGTCACTCTGGTGTTCCATCAGGACCAGGAACTCATTCCTGCAGAGCTGGTGCTAGGGATACTTTTTTGGGTAAGACCAGGCAAAGAAGCGCTGAAATCCCAGTCAATACCTTCTCAGAGAGGCACGTTTTAATCGCTGCCCGGGGCTGTGTCAGTCGCCAGCAGGTAAGCGTGAAACAAGGAGCCTAAAATGTAAGTTGTGGTGTTCTGCAGTTCCTTAGAGTCAGACTTTTTGCCAAGTTGCCTAAAACTGCAAGGAGAAGGCTAAGGACAGCAGTGAGAGTTATTCTGCTAAGAGTAGTTTGTCCTTTTTGTGTGCTTTTCGTGAAGAAGGTCCATTTTACAGAAGATGTCGTTTCCCTAGGCAAAAGGAAGCACTTTTAATAGGGTGGAATCTCTAGTATTATTTCTGTCAAACGCGCTCAGTGTGATTATTGGAAGAACTAAAAGCTGAATGATGAGGTGAGAGCTGGCAATGCAAGTGCTTTTAATTTACTGTAATTGGTAACTTCTACATTGGCCGATGTACTTAATGAAGACAGAATATGTGTTCAGCCTAAGGTTAGTTGTGCTTATTCAAACCATCAATGGGAAGGTATTTCAGCTTTGTGATTTACCTCTCCTCATATATCCAGATGTAGAGAAAGCACGTTCCACATGGGCCAGTAGTGCTACGGAGCTGTAATATCCAGTCTTTGAATTCTGCCAGCTCTATGGCTTTCCTGATAGGTGTAATTTTCTTCCTGAACGCACCAGAGTTGAAGGACATGACGTCTAAATGCCTGTGTAGTGGGTCAGGTAAACTTTTACCAAGCAGCATTATTAAAATGTCTGTATCTTGGATTGATATCAAACAACGCTAGTCATCTTTTCCCGGTGTGATTTACACAGGGGGATGTACATGGTTTCTTCTCTTTCAAAACCTGCTTTGTGGTGGTCTTTTTTTAACAGAGCTTATCTTGATGAATGCTCTCAGGTGCGTACACACGTTTGGTGTCTGAACAATGATTTGATAATGAACGTATTTCACATAGAGTTGACCCTTCAGTCTAAATGAAAGAGAGGGTTATGTTTCACTCTTGTTTCTCTTGGGGTTTTTTTGACCACTATAGAATTGGAGTTTGGGCCTGCCTTTTTCTTTCCCAATGAAAAAATGCAATGAAAAGCAGTTATTTGTGTTCTCAAGAGGTGTCTTTGTTTTATTAGAAGGAATGAATTTAAATCGTTCAAAATTCGAGTGTATTTTGAAACTTGCGGTATCGGTTCCCTGTCACCTCTGCTTTTTTGTTTTCATCTTTTGGACAAGGACATACTGAATTCGATGCCTTAATTCGGACTCCCGCAGGAACAGCATAGGTATAATTTTCCAAACCTTCATTGTGCCCGAGGAAGACCTTGGGAGCAGCTGTCACGGAAGGCTACCTTAAGCCCCATGCTGATGTTACTTACCCGTGCTGGCGTTCATGGTCTACACTGACAGCGGAGTAAGTAAAATTAGAAAACTTCCTGATGGGAGGGAGGCATTGATTCCTTGACAGATTCCTGATACTGGATGTGAGCAGAGGGGTCCTCTGGGCTGTTCTTCAAATGCCCTTACTTCTGACAGCCATCGAGAAGATGGGGCAGGACAAGGCTTAAGTTTTCTTAAAAGTTTCCAACTGGGAATGTGTTCCTAGCGCTGAGGCCTCTCGGCTTTGAGAGAGGAACACCCAGTTCATCTGACGGCTTTTCTGCAAGCTGCGTCTCAAAACCAGGATCACGGTGTCCTGCTGCGTCCCGTGTCTCTGCGGTTTTCTTTCTTGTTAGGAGAGCTGAGTGTGCCTGAACTCACGCGGTTCCTCAGAAATGCAGTAAATCTGTTGCTGAGAGGCAAAAGGCAGGTTCACACAGACAAACAGGAAAACGTCAGAGTATTTTTACGTAGATTTTATACTGGTGTTTCTTTTACTTTCTTCAGGATGGCAACTTGACGTGATTTTAATATAGTCCAGGGCTATATGCTCAGGACCCTGTTTAAGAAATAGCTATGTTCAAAATTTCTCTAGCTAATTCTGCTGCATTTGTTTTATTCAATGTATTCTAACCCTACCTTGAAATCTGGTGGGCTTTGCCCCGGTCACAAGCAAGCCTCGGGAGTCCCTGGCTGGCGGCTGGGGAGTGTGGCCATCAAACCCTCTCCCCACAGCAGTGGGAGAACAGTGCCTGCTCTTCACCAGCCACAGCTGTCCTCAAATGTACAGGTCACCAAGATGCCTTCAGGGTGTGCAAGCTGTTTATGAGAGAACTCAAAACGATTGCCAAAATATGAGTACATGTTGCGAAAACATGGCAGATATTTTGTATCTGGCATTTGTTTTTAAAGCTAAGGACGGGGCAGCCCCATCTATGCAAAAACCTTCTACTCTCCACAATTAAGCGCAATGAAAGCAGAAAAATAAGCAGCAACCCAGTCCTTTTCCACCTTAGCTACTGGGATAGCTTCGTTAACTGGTAGATCAGCAGCAGGTGGAACTGGAAGCATGTGGCTTGTCTACGTATTGTCTCCACGCATAAACAACACTGATCCTGTTTTCCTAGGTACTGGCAGCAAAGGCCGTTCAAATTGGCAGGCGTGTCTACACGGTGGGCTTACAGCTGTCTCTTCAGGTGGCTACTAAAAGAATGACAATTCTAATAACACAACACGTCTGTTGCAGTAGTGGTTTTTGAGTTAAATGCAGTGGTCTCGCTCCGATCCTCAGTTAACAAGTTAGCCAAGAAAAAAGCATTTGACTCTTGAGTGTTTACATTAATTGCGGTCTCTGTCATGTCCTTAGGAATTTTTTGAGGGAAAGAAACCCCCAAGCTCCACCATACTCCAATTGATATTAATTTTTATTTATGCTGAAGCTTGTGGCAAAGAGCTAATGAGAAAAACAGCATTAAGGTATTGTATATATTTACGTCCCCACAGCTCAAACTTGAAACAAAACTGTAGGGAAAATAGCTTTCTGTTGCACTTGCTGTGGAGACAGCTCTACCAGAGCTTGGAAAGGGAAAAACTAAAAAAAGATCTGCAAAAGTGAGTTGAAGTGTCTGGGGTAAATATATAGCAGAAGGAAGGTATGCATAACTTATTAGCTTACTCTGTAGCATTTCTAGAAAAACAGATGTTGGCCAAACAGCACTTTGTCCAAAAGGTCTCGGGTCAGGGTGTCGGTGCTTTGCTTCCACGTTCCACTGGCGCTGGGTGGTGGATCCGTGCTTTCCTGTTGGCATTACAGGTAAACCCACATGGGCCAAATGGCTCCACAGTCTTGAGGAGCACTCTCTGCGTTGCGAATTTCCCACGTGTTTGAAAACACAATGCCTGTAAGGCAACGACAAAAAGGTTTAAGAAAATGTCTTTTTTTCCTCGTTTCAGAACTACTTGTTCACTCCCAAACCACCAATCCGTTACCCCGGTAGGGATAGCATCCTACCCGGCCTTCGCGTTGCTTGCAACGACTTGTGCTTGCTCGCGCAGGAGCTGAGTTTGACGAGGTGATTAGTTGAGGAGGAAGCGTGGGGAATCGCAGGATCAGCTGTTCTTTTGGTTCCCCGTTTGCCTTCAGTTAGAGGAAGTACAGTCAGAGATGGGACAGCCTCTTTTCCTGAAGAGAAGAAAAAGGGGATGCCCCTCCCAGCTGGATCTTTCTCCGCCATACTTGAGGCCCACAGCTGGAAAAGAAGTGGTGTGAAGGATGAGACTGTTCTCGGAGGGCAGGTGGAGAGGGGACAGTCGGAAATGGATAAATACTTACTCGTGCATAGTCTTTAAGGATCTGCTGACTAAACACTAGCTTGGGATGCCTCTGGCCTGAATTCTTCCCTCTGCTGAAAGAGAGGGCGATGGCACAAAGTAGTTCATCTCTTGTTCCTCCTTTGATCCTCGGAGTTTTGAGCATTTGCTTCTAACCCTTTAAATGAACTGAAAAAGACTCCCGGTTCAACTTTCCCTTTTCACTTGGAAGAAGTGCTCTTCTGATCTTTTCTTCACCTGAGGATATGTCTCCATCCTATTCATAGTGGGATTTGAAAGAACCAGATACTCCTAGTTGAGATTCCATTATTTCTTTTGCTTTGTGTGGTTGGACTGAAGAAATGATTGAAGTGACCTCTAGGTTAGGACATGTGTGCCTATCTAGAAAAGAAATGGGGCATGAAACATGAAATTCTCCTTTTGCTCTGTAAGTAGTGAATGTCTCCACAAGTAATGCACGTTTTAGGTTAACAGTGAGTCTTCCCTGCTCAACTTAGAGGTTTTTACTGGGGCTGAGAATCTTATGTAGCAGAGATGCGAAAAGCAGACAACCAGTATTGACAAGGAAGTCTAAGATCCCCACTGAGGCAGAGATGTACACCGGTGTTGGTGGGGACAGGTGTCCTGCAGAGGAAGAGTTGGCAGGAGCAGAATCACCTGGCTGCTGGGGAAGAAGCTGTGACCTGCAGGAGTGGGGTGTTACCAGCAGCGCATCGGCATCGCCATTGACTGGATCCTTAGGAAAAGGGCTGATCTGCCAGGTGGCATCCCAACCCTTCAGGGTTGGGAAACAGCAGTGATATAGTACTGACTGTCGGTATCAGCCTTGGGAGCTTCAGGTGCACAGCTGTGAAAGAGAAGAGTCCAGGTGTTGCGGAGACACTGGTATGCTCTGGGTAGGGGTCCTTTACTCTGTACCTTTAATGTACCCTGTCTATTCAGTTCATATCTCCTTTTTCTGAGAGTTACCCAGGTTCTGTTCAGTACCTGGCTTGGACTGCTTCTCTGAACAATCACAGAACTGTAGGTTCAGTTTACTTTATGAAACAACCACTGCATTCCTTGGAGACCACAGGTCCTTCAGGCATTTTCTTTTCTAAACCCCAGGACAAGGATGTTGCTCAAAATGCGGACGAGGTTAAAATAAGCTAACAACACGGTAAACTGCCCTCATTTGGTCCCATCAGAAATGCGGGAGCGATGGATTGCATACAGGTAGCATTATGTGCGTGTGTGGTGAAGCCTCCATGAGTTAAGCTTGCGTTTAGACTGATTTTCAGCCGTAGGGTATTGCTGATGCTGAGGGGTCTCTGCACTGGCTTCCGTCGTTCGTAATGGGAAACGGACTTCTGGAAATCGCTAGAATTTGAACCGCCACGTATGCTTGTGGTGTTTCACGTTGGGCATAAATTCTCTGATCTTAAAGAAAAATAGCAATTAATGACACAAGCTACAGTCACAGACTGTGCTTGGATGCATGCGGTTCCCTGTGCTTTAATTGGGCAGCTAGCTCATGGAGACAAAAGTACACATAAATTGGCTTTTGTTACCAGCTTGTCCTGTTTGTTTTCACAGGAAAAGGCTAGGACAGCTGAAATAAGTATTTGGGGGAGAAAAAGCCGATCTCCGTCAGGTCCCTGTGTTATTCCCCACATCCCAGTTACACTCTGCAGCACCGTAAAGCTTTTCCATTTTGAAAAGCTGCTCGAGCTCTGCGCTCAGCGGCCCCAAACGACAATAATTTTGCTTCTGGCTGTCACTTGATATTGCAAACACGGTGTGCTTACAGTGGAGCTGGGGAAGTCGCACATGGAGCGCATTCTTTGGAATCCTCTTTGTTTTATCATTGCAGAACAACCCACAAAGATTTGTATTATTGCACCTGAATAAATAACGCTCGGCACTTCACCCATGGAGGTCAGTGCGCGTGGCTTGCGAGGGGTGTGTGTGTGTTTTTCGGCTCTTTCCCTGCTGCTCCTGCCGAATAACAAGAGCCCCGGCACCCGTGCCGCCTGACCGCGTGTCACAAAGTGCATGTTTTTGGTACTTATCTTGAAAGGCCAGCTGCTGGCCACCAGTCGTTTTTGATGCAGCAATATTTTTCTAGCGAGTGGGAACAGCGTCCATCTACGCAGTTCACAGTTACAACAACCAGCATAGTTTTAGCAGCGTAGACTTGCCAAATTCTCTAAATATTTTAATTTCATTGTAATGCATAATAACAGGTGTACGGTGTAGTTGCCAGTTGGTGCTTGCTGGCTGGGAAAGTAAATTATTCTTTGCAAAATGAGAATGGTATTTAATTGATATTTTAAGACAGAAATGGCAAAGAGCAAGTGCAAAAGCTTCAGCTCTTAGCAGTTATAGTTTGGTTACTGTCATTTCTATGTGGCCGCTAGACAGAGGAAAACGCCTTCCTTGAAAGTTAGTCTCAGCTGCCTAGAATGATGAGAAATGTGTTATTTCAGAAATATGCTTTCCATACCATTCCTAACGTCTTGCCTACGGGTTTCTCTCTCTCTTATTTTTTTAAACTTCTTTTTCCCCTTTTCTCGAGGAACTGTTACTGTCGGGGTGAAAACCCCTGCTTGTGTTATTCCGTCATGGCTGCTCTGCAGATACATTCTTTAATTTAGGAGTCTGAGCAGACACACAAGCCAGATTTCCATGGTCTTGGCTGCAGAGCCTTTTGGGGCTTACATGATTTGACTACTGCTGAGCTGAAGTCTGATTTAGGAGCCAAACTATTTCTTTCTTTCTACATTGTTCTCCTGGAGACCAGACATTTGCACTAGGTGGGATATATTGCCAAAATATGGAATTGCACCTCCTGCACGCTAGTACGATGGAAGACGTCTCAAAATTCCTGCCTTCGACCAGGCCAAATGCTGTGCGTAGACATTAGGAGGTTATTGTAAACATGTTCTCAGACCTGTACGTTGCTGTCTGTAGGTTTAGTCCAGCAGAAGAGGATATGGTAGCTACAAGCGGAAGGGAAGGTGTTGTCCCTCATCTCAGGTCTCTCTTAGTTCCTCTGAGACAAATGAATTTTTGGCAACGTCTCTGTGGGATAAAACTGTTCCAGGTAATGCTCCTTCAAAGGAAGGGCACGGGTTTCCTCGGGCATCTGCTGCCAAGGGCTGGAAACGGCCTCCCGCACCTGAACATGCCTGTAGCTAAGTGACAGTATCAGCTTGTTTGGAACTCTTTCTAAATGCCTGCAGAAAGTCCAGCCCTGCAGAACGTCAGCTCAAACCCTGACGACTTCTTGCAGGCTGATCACAGGGTGTGTTAGTACTTTTCCTTACCGCCTGCCTGTTCTCCCGGCTCTGCATCACTCTTGTGATGTAGCTTTTGGTTTTATTTATTTGTGCGTGGAAGACTTGTTGAATATCACAATTTTGGTTTTATTTATTCATTTTTGGCTTGTTGAATATGAGAAGTTTAATAGGCATAAGCAAGGTCTCAGAGGGTTTCACGACCACAAAGTAAAGAGCAGAGAGCTCCTTAACATGGAAAAATTGGTTCTGCAGAGTTTGGAATTCTGGCAAACGGATCGCTGCAGCCCAGCAGCAGAATGATTGATCTTCCCGCATCGATTGTCAGTGGCAGGACTCGGTGCACGCAGCCCCGTCACTTCACTAGTGGTCTCACTGATGTGGAACCTCTCAAGGAGAGCCATGTAGCCTCTGAATCTGGACCAGCGATTGCGACTGGTGATGCACAATGCAGACCTTGTGTAGCACCAGAGGAAGGTGTTACACTGCAAGGTACAGGAGGCTGTTTCCATGCCGTGGGACAGATTGGGAATACCTGAGCCTGGGCTGAGCTCCCATTGAAGTTCCTGCAGGTTTTGCCTTAGGAAAGAATTCATTCTGCTCCTGTGTTTCTTTCTGAGAACCATCTTTGAAGCCTGTTTATGTCCTTTTGCCGCATGCCAGAAGTAGAACTGAACTTCAAGTACAGCAAACTTCTCCCAGTCCCTTTTAACCTCTTTCAAGCTGCCTGCAAGCCGAGGTGGAAGCCGTGCGTTACTGACCACTAGCACAGGCAACCCCCAGCACAGGCGTAGCTGCAGCTATGTTTAGATCTGTAAGATGTTGCTCAGAAGTGATGCTGACTGATACTGTCTGAGGGTGTGATCCCCTTACCCTGTTATCTGGTAAAGTTTGAGCTTTAGAATCCCCCTTTTCTTTGTGTGTGTGTGTAGCCTGCAGATATTGCTGTCTTATGCTTTGGAGCAGTACGAGCATAAGCATTTCCTCGATCAAAAATGCAGTTTACGCAGTTTTCAGCAATTCTTTCTCCAGAGGGAAAGTCCAGGATTTCTGTCTTACATGCTCTGCAGTATTTGTGTTTGGGGAAGGATTTGGGGTCTTTAGGCTCAGTTTCTGTGGACTCTTTCAGGTTTCCTGAATAATCCCTTTTATATGCAGCATTTCAGAACGACCGCGTTGGGAGCTGGACTGGGAACTGCAGCCAGGGTTTGCTCTAAATGATCTTTAAAAGGCACTTGTAAAATAGATGTGGTCAGCAGTGTCGTCTCCGGCAGGTGGGTAGCATCGACAGAAGTGGTAGGACTTTTCCTAAGGCTAAAGGGCAATTTATTATCCTAGCCTTGAACCGCATGTGCCCACGGGCACAGCGCTCCGCTCCTGCAGGTGAGAACAGGCCGTTAATATTGCCAGAGCATCCAAAGAAACGCTAGCAGAAAACGTGCCTGATGGGTTTTGGAGGTCGGGGGAGTCTGACAGAGGGGTTAATCGCTTTGAATATCCTGCAGGCGTTATCTGGGGACTTTGTACTCCGCTTCGGTATTCCTTTACCAAAACAAGGGGCTTTGCGTTTAATAGCTAGGGATAATTCTTGTGTTTACACAGCATAGTATTTCATCAAATGCTAAATTCTTTAAAATAAAAAAGTAAAAACTCCAGGTTTAAAAGGTGCTTATGCCGGAATTCCTGGCTGAGGGGGAGTGAGAAAAGAGTTTGATTTCCAGCAAGATGGCTGCCATCGGCTGTGAATTGGGAAGGGTCAGGACGATTTGGTCTTGTCGCTCGCTCAGGACCCAGTGAGGCCGTGAGTTCTTCCTGAGGGTCTGACGTGCCCACCACGTGCGGGGCAGGACTGTCCCACGGCCTGGCCGAGTGGGACACCGTGCTGTGAGCTGCCTGGGGTCCCACATCTCCATCCCTCTCCTGTAGCCCTGGCATTTCTCCAAGGTTAGCGCTTCATCTCATGCCTGGTGTGAAGGGAAAGGAAAAAAGGCTCATCTAGCACCAACAATGCTTGGTTCCCCTGGACGCAGGAGGAACATGTGTGGTCCGTAGCCCGGTGCGTGCCGCGGTGCTTTGCTGAGCTGCCTGTTCCTCTGCCCATGCCCCGCTGAGCACGCGTGGACCTCGGGCACTGCCTCCTCGGCAAGACCACCAGGGTGTCGCAGCCAGCAGCCGTACGTCAGGTAGGGCGAGGTCTAGTGAAAGGGGGGATGTGCCACGCTGCGTCATCTGTGAACAGTTCTTGCCGATTTGTCTCATTTGCCCAAAGGGGAGGGAGGAGGTTGCTGTACGGTGGCTAACACGGCTGCGTGTTCGTGGGAAACGTCTCTCAGGTGTGAATTTGGGTGCGGATTGCGAACTGCACTTGTTGCTTCTGGTGTGCCCATCTGAATACGCAGCGTGCTTCTGCTGGCTCCCTGTTTTGAAGCTTTCTTTAGTTTTGAGAGGTTCAAGTGGGGGGACTCATAGGTGCGGATGGATGCTTACAGTTTACCTTCAGTTATGGAGAAGTTTCCTGTCGAAATCCTTTCTCTCCAAGTATATAAACTGCTGCTGAGTTAAACAGGTGGTATCAGACTGAGTGATGTTTACTGTTGGAAAGACACAATTTACACAATTGTTTAAGAACTATACTGTGTTTACACATCATACCTAGAGAACTCATACCAAAAAAAAAAGAAAAAAAAAAAGCACAATAAAATACACAGATTGTGTTCCAATCTGCAGTCTCAAATCAAACGAAGCTTTGTTTTGTAATCGAGTAATTACCCCTAGCGAGTTTGCTGCCATGAAGCCTGCTGTGGTTTTGACCATCTGCATCTGGTGGGGGTTTGGGTACCCGTGGGGAGGGCAGGGGTTGTCCTGGGGCTCCAGATGTAGAGGCTCAGATTTGGTTTGCCAGTTCAGACACAGGTATCGCTTGTTATCTTGGGCAAATGGCTCAAAGCTATTAGTAAATCGTGAAAATGGGGTTACTTTCAAGCCTAGGGAATTGCTGTTGACGGTTTGGTGGAGGCGTCGGGAGCAGCAGGTGGTGGTTTTGCTGGGGAAGCGGGGCTGGAGCTGGCGGCGAGCGAATGCCGGCTGTGCTCCCGTGCCAGGGCAGGTGCTCCCGGCTCACCAGAGCTGCACCGCGTCTGTGGACATTGCCCAGCCCTCCAGGTGTCTAAGAAAATAGAGAACTTGACTCGTGTTCTTGAGAGGGAACCAATATTTAGAACTGTTACTAGATATGTGATTTGTTACCTGTTCCTGTGTGTATGTACGTGTCTGTCCTGTGCATAAAAACCCCCTAAAGGTTTACGGAGAGAACTTTTCTTTCCCCTCGGTTGCAATGGCAGTGTATTTAGGCCGTGGCCTGTGTTGGTGTCTTGGCCGTCAGCGTGCTCTGCAGATTCTTTTCAGCTGAGGTCCTTGACCGGTGGCTTTCCCTGTGCCTTCACGCAGGTAAAATTCTCCCTCCTACTCGTGTGTCGTACCTCGGTCGCTCCAGCATGCGTGTTCAGAGGAAGATCTATGTGAGCCTGTCAGCTTACATCCGCCCCTGTACCCTGCCGCTTCCCCTGGTGTTTGGTACTAGTATGACTTATTTTGACTTTCGGGACCATCGCATCCCCAGACATGTCGAATTCATTTTGTCCGTTCTCTGCAGGCAGCACCTTTCTGATACCTCTTTGCTCCTTGCGAAGTGCAGTGACTTCTGCTGGTTAGGGCCCCTCCGTAGGCACTACTGCAACACAAAGACACGCACTGGTTGGCTTTGCTCTGGATGTTCTTTATTTTCTGATATACTTAATAACAGATGTTTAAAATCTTAACTGTGTTGGCCCTGAAAGTGGGGCAAATACACACAAACATGCCAGGTTTCCACCTGAGCGTTGCCTGTACTCATGCAGGACTAGTCTGCGGTTGTTCACTGACCGGCAGTGGCTTCTCTTCTAGCCTAAACGTGTACCTTATCTGTGTGTGTGCAGGCTTTAGCGTTGGCTCTCTTTCCCCGCTGCGTATGGAGATGCAGGACAGGAATCAACCCGTCCCTTGAGCCAGCTGTTAACGCCCAGTCTGCGACCAGAAGGATGAGTGTAAATACTGCAGCCCACGGAGCACCTGGTCTAGGTACACAGGTACTTTCCGAAGGAGCTGCGGTTCCCGGGTTGGCCTCGCTTTTCACAGAAAGCCTTTCTGGAACTGACAGGCCAGGTTGAACTCCCCCTTGAGATGTCCTCAGAGTATGTCTGGCACTGCCATTCCCAGCTGACAGCTGGCTGAACTTCTCTTTTGCATCTTCATTAATCTAAACTCGCTTATTATTAACAGTAATGTTAATTGACCTACTGCTGAGAGGCTTCCCTGGCAGATACTCTTTCTTCCCTCCTGAGATACCTTGTTTTAATTTGAATTAGCATGAAAGCACTTGATACCACTAAACCATCTTCATCAAAAAAATATGCATTTATTTTGCATGACTTGTGGTGTGGCTGTATTTTAACCTCTGAGCTGCCAGTAGACAAAAAGGCTGCAAAACCCTTCAAGATGTCCTGAGGTGAGCCAGGGCAGAGGGGGAATGAGAAGCCGGGTCTGACAATCGATGACACGACGTGCTTTTTATATTGGTTTTTAGCATCAGTGCTACTGAGTGAAGAGAGCATCCCATTGAAATCCACTGCATGGGAGATGTTTTGTTAGCAGATTTTGTTTGAGGCATCTGTCGGTGTTGATTTAAATGCTTGTCTAGGGAAAACTTGCCAGAAAATGCATGCTTCCCAAAAGCAGCAGTGGAACAGAAAATAGGGGCAGCTGTGTCAGGTTCTTTTCTGGAACCAAAGACCACGAGCAAGAAGAGACTAATGTCACTGAAATCAGACGTGCATGTTAGGAAAAGCAGTAGTTTCTTCAGACTGAAAGCGTCCCCCGATCAACGTTTCTACAACTTCAGCTTGAAAAATTGGTTTGGCTTGAAAATTGCTGCACTTAAAGCAAATTACATGTCTTTAAATGCTCGTGTTATTTTAGAGTTGCAGACTGTTAAAAATAATCACTCCCCTTTCAAAGTTGGCTTTGATCTAATGCTACTTCGTCTCCCCTTATATAAAGACAAGGGCTTGTTATTCGCAATTTGCGTCCTTAAAAGCTTGCAAATCAGCTGTATGTTATAAGAATAACTTACTGTAATTCATCAGAGTTGCGGATTTGCTTCTTGTGTGTATGTGGGCTTCAGCTCTGCTGTCACTGATTGCAACAAATCAGGGATCCATCTTGATCCTATTAATGTCAATTGAAGATTGGGTTTCCATGTTGATCTTTTCTTTTTTTAACCCAAAATAGGGCTAGGAAACTTTTGAAAAATTGCTTTTAATTGGCTGGATGCTCTTTGGAAAGAACATAGCCATGCTTTTGAGAAGCGGAGCTTTCCCTTTAGCCCCAGCTAAAAAAACTCAAAGTGTTGGGCTCAGGGAGGTTTGGACATTGGTCTCTCCTGTGTATAAATTGTTGTGCTATGGCTGTGGCTTCTCTGTTGATGATGGCGTGCTGTGAAGGAAACACTGCCTGGTCTTTGCAAGTCTCATGCGGCCAGCACATGCCCTGGACGCGCTGGAAAGAGGAGGTCTTTGTAGAGCCCAGAGCCATGCAAGTCAGCTCTGCGGAGAGCTGCCGGAGGGGCGAGTGGGTGATGGTTGCCCTGGTAAGGACACGTCTCCACAGGGGAAGGGCTCTTTGGGAGCTCCATCCCTGGGCAGCCTGGGAGGTCAGAGGTGGCAGCTTCTGCCAGCTTCGTTCCAGCTGGAGCCGGAGATGATGGATCTCTCCCTGCGGAAGCCAAGAGACTGAGTGGGCAGCCGTGTGTCCGTCTGCAGCGAGGCTGCTGCCCTGGAAGCGCTACTGGGCTGCGCTCTGTGGGGCGTGGGCCAGCCTGTCCTACCCACCCGCCATGTCTCCCATCCCGTGGGGACGGACCCGGCGGCCAAGGTGATCCCCCCGAGGTCTTAGGCTTTCAGTCGTTGTTCTCAGGCTCAAGGAGAACCTTACCACCTAAGGATTTCAAAGGACTTAAAAATAGCTTTGGATTTACAGGCATATACCGCTGCTTAAAATTGGCACGCAAATATTATTCTCCTGGCTTTATCATCCCCAGGCACAGTGATGCACAGGGAGCTCAAGTAATTTCACAGCCTGAAGCGGGTGAAAAAGATGAGAACGTAAACAGTCTGCTGCCTGTTAGATAACGCTGTAATGTGACAGGAGGAGCTCCAAAGTCAGTCCTCTCAAAAAATCATACTTCTTTCTTTGTTAAACGTAAAAATTATACAGCCTGTCAGACCTTGTGCGCGTTTCTGATGGTAAATAAGCTCATTGGTCCATGGATACAACCAGTGTTTTCAAACAAGCAGAAGCAGTGTGTTCTAGCAGATAGGATGTTTGGCTGGGAATCAGGAGACCAAGATCTTATTCCTGACACTGTCGCTGAGCTGCTCTGGGACTTTTGGGGAAGTCGTTTGACAGGTCTGTGCTTCTGCTCCCCCTCCACCCTTTGCCTGTTTTATCAACGCAGTTAGTAAGCTCACTGGAGTAAAAATCATCTCTTGGGATGTGTTTATATGTCCCCACTCATAATACGCCTCAAATAAAATGGATGCTGCTTTCAGTATCATCTATTGAGAATGGCTTTGTTTTTTAAAACAACTTGCCCAAAGCTGTTGCCTAATGGCTCCCAGGACAGTTTGGATATTGTTCCCGAATAACCAGAGTGTCTGTAGAAACTGGTAACGTTAGAAGTGATCGCTTTTGTTTAGACAGTGGAGGTGAAAGCCCTGGACCCCTGCGCAGCTTCACTGGGAGCGTGAGGGGGTGCTTGTAGCTCCCTGTTATCCCCGTTATCATCATTTGGTGGTGATTGACCTGTTCTCGTGGGAGAGCATCTGCTGGCGCGTGCAGCCCCCTCCGCCTGCCTCTCTCCCCGTTCCCTCCAGTGTCACAAACAGCCAGCCCTGGAGCTGCCGTTTCAACCTACCCTCTGTCACTGCCCGGGGGATTTCTAATCCTTTTAGAGGAGTACAAAGAGGTGCTTAGCTCTTGTAGCTGTGTGAGCTGTGTCCTTTGTCAGCTTCAGGAGAAGGACCCTTGCTGCCGGTCGTAAAATGCCAGGCGGTGTGCTGTTACTGGTGGGCCTGTTAGACCAGCACAGAGCTAAGCGAGGAAACGTGAGATTTGCTGATACGGCTTCCTTTTGTCCACAAAACCCGATATGGTTAACGGAGTGAATAATTGTTAGCAGAAACCTCTTGTTTGCAGCAGTGAGGGTGGGCTCAGAAGCATCTGTGATTCCAGTACTCCTCCTCTCTCCCACCTTCTTTGTGGCTGGGCTGTGTTTTGATGGGAAGTAGTGTGAAGTCCTGCCAGGTTCCCAGTCCACCCAGCCTGGGCCACAGCCTTTCCAAGTCCATGATAGACGATAATAAACAGCGTACTCGTCTGTATGATGCTGCTCTTATCAGTGTGTTTAAACAGGGCTGTCAGTCAGTGTGCTGCCGTGGGGCTGACAACCCCCTCCCTGCTTTGTGTGTGACCAGGACCTGCTCCCTGAGAGATGTCCCGTTCGCAGCTGGAACGCAGGCAGGTGCAGCCTGATGTGCTGTGAGGCAGACGCACACCGGAACAGGTGGGAGTAGGAGACAGGGACAGAAATGGTTGTCTGACTGTCTGCCTTACGCCTTACCATGCTCAGAACAAACAGCTTGCCTGCAGGAGAGGCGCCGCTGTGGGTAACTCCTCATCTTTGGAGTGAAATCCTCTTGGTGGCCAGTCACCAGCGATGTCCCTCAGGGCTCAGTTTTGGGGCCAGTTTTGTTTAATATCTTCATCGATGATCTGGATGAGGGGATTGAGCGCAGCCTCAGTAAGTTCACAGATGACACCAAACTAGGTGGGAGGGTTGAGCTGCTTGAGGGTAGGAAGGCTCTACAGAGGGACCTGGACAGGCTGGACCGATGGGCCAAGGCCAGCTGTATGAAGTTTAGTAAGGCCAAGTGCTGGGTCCTGCATTTCGGTCACAACAACCCCAAGCAATGCTACAGGCTTGGGGGGAAGAGTGGCTGGAAAGCTGCCCAGCAGAAAAGGACCTGGGGGTGCTGGTGGACAGCCAGCTTAATGTGAGCCAGCAGTGTGCCCAGGTGGCCAAGAAGGCCAACAGCATTCTGGCTTATATCAGGAAGAGCGTGGCCAGCAGGAGCAGGGAAGCGATGGTGCCTCTGTACTTGGCACTGGTGAGGCCTCACCTCGAGTTCTGGGCCCCTCTGTACAAGAGGGACATTGAAGTGCTGGAGCGTGTCCAGAGGAGAGCTACCAGGCTGGTGAGGGGTCTGGAGACCAGATCATATGAGGAGAGGCTGAGGGAGCTGGACATGTTTAGCTTGGAGAAGAGGAGGCTGAGGGGAGACCTCATTGCCCTCTACAACTACCTGAAAGGAGGTTGGAGAGAGGTGGGTGTTGGCCTCTTCTCCCAGGTGAATGATGACAGGACCAGAGGAAATGGTCTGAAGTTGCGGCAGGGGAGGTTTAGGTTAGATATTAGGAGGAATTACTTTACTGAAAGAGTGGTCAGGCACTGGAAGAGCCTGCTCAGGGAGGTGGTTGAGTCACCATCCCTAGAGGTGTTTAAGAAACATCTAGATGTGGCACTTCAGGGCACGGACTAGTGGCAGAGATTGTAGGGGTTTTTCTGTGCGTGTGTGGTTGGACTCGATCTCAAAGGTCCTTTCCAACCAAGAAGATTCTGTGATCTCTGTCTCTGTATTACGTCTATCATAATGTAATTTTGTAGCCTGAGTCTTATTTTAGCTTGTTAGCCCTTTTAATCTTTTCTAGATTATTCAATCTAAGAAATCAGTTCTCTTATCGCTCTTCCGGAGAGGCTTTATGAACAGCAGTGCTTCTCTTCACCGAAGTGCTCTGGGTGGCCAGTCAGAGCTGCCCGTCTTCACAAGGGGGAATTGGGCTTCCCTGCACTTGCCTTGAGTGTCTGCAATTCTGAATCATCCCTCCAACATCAGAAATCCTTTTTTCCTGTGTTGACTGCTGCTGCACGTAGCCCCGCAAGGTAGTGCCAAGTTGGTTCAGGGTCTGGGTGTGTTAGTGGGTCTGTGGAAACTGGGAGCCTGCAGCAGAGCAGGAGATGCTTTAGCTGTTCTTTCGACTTGCTGTGGTTCTTGCCACACATACGTCGCATGCGTCATGTGGAGGTCTGGTGACTGAGGCTGGAGTGTTCCCTCTTCGCAGAGCAGATGCCCGAGACTCCCCGTGGAGCATCCCTCTGCTCTCCAGAACACCCGGACTGAAGCGCCAGAGAAAACAGCCAGTGGGGCTTCATAAACTGCAGGGAGCTGTTATTGCTGCCAAGTGCCATTCATTTTCAGATAGCGGCAAATAAAGGCCTTTTTATAGCAAGTTTACCTGTCTTTTTGGTAGTGTTTGGTGTGTAAAACAAAACACGGGTTGTATTTACTCTGTTCCACTTAGGAGTGCTAGTAATGAATTCTTCTCACCACTTGATCTTTCAGTTTCATCCTGTGAAAAATTAAATAGAAAAGTTTAGCCTGTTAGAGAAGACATTTGTCTGAGCTCCTGTGGCCGAGCGTGGAGCTTTCCTGGGAACCTGCCCAGGGCTGTGACCACTGCAGCTCCTTGGAAAATGCAGCCTCGGGGGATGTCTGTGCGCAGGATGGCATGCTTGGTGTGCCACGGGCTGGCACCCCGCTCCTCCTGCCAGGCGTCCCTTCGGAAAGCCTTAGATGTTTGGTAATTCTGTAAACTAATTGAAATGATCCCAGGCAGAAAACCTCAATAGTTTGCCTACACCGTTTCAGAGCCAGCTGTGACATTTGATTACTTCTACGGAAGTTTTGAGCTTTCCTCAGATTCCAATGCTGCGCATACCAGAGGAAAAAAAATGTAATTGGAAATGTGATTTATCAAGAATTTAAAACAGTTTGACATCCCCAAAGACCTCGTACTTTTTCAAAATTCCATATTTGCAAGTGCACAAAAGACCTTTCCAGATGTTATTCTTCCCTTTAATTTATAATTGAAAAAATATTTTCATCTACCACAAATAATTGGCATACGTGAATTATATGCCTAAAACACTCTGTGTAAGCTCAAGTTGTAGGTTTATTTCTTCGTGCCCCAGCGCATCGCCGTGTATGCGGCAGTGGGACAGAACTAAGATAGATTGGGACAGATTTTCGAGGGAGGGCTCCTCCCCCCCCGCCCCGGTTTTTAACCCACGGTTGAACTGCAGGTGGGACTTTCGGCAAGCAAACGTCAGTCAAACTACAGGTTTGTATTATAGAGATGGACAAGTACTCCGTTCTTCATCTGGAATTAATTTTCTGTATGCAAAATTGCACCTGCAGAAGGGGAATCCAGCTCTCCCCAGGCCCGCTCTGCTGCTAGCTTTAGGAGTTTAACAAAACGAGTGACAAGTCTTTGAAAGTTGCTGGGGCCCTATTGCAAATTGCACTCGTTCAGAGCTCTTAAATTTTTTACCTCCCCTTTCCACTGAGAGCTGTTGTGGACTAAGCATTGTTTTGGGCTGTGATACATTTTTTTGGGGGGTGGTTTCCTCTGCCCTCCCGCTGGCTGACAAATTAAAATGTTTTCCTGGCAGCTGATTTACTTTTAGTACAATTTATGGCTGAGGCAGTGTGGGCCCTAACTTCTCCTTGCTCTTCCTCCAATTTCATCCTGTTTGTTTGCTGACTTCTACGACTGAAAGTCTCGGATTTTCTTTGCCCCCCTTCACCTCCCACCCCAGAAGGTGCCTGTGAATCACTCTGTTCACTTAGAAAAATGACAGCTCAAAGATTTTTTTTTTTTCCCACTTAATATTTTGATGCAGGCGTGAACGACTTGGAAACATGCAGTTTCAAAATGATTTCCAAAAATGCACGTTTGCTCCTCCCCTGTTCCTTTCGGGAATGTCCCCTTGGCTCGGGAGCTGACAGCGAGTCCTGCTCTGCAAAGGAGCCGAAGCAGAGGAGAAGTGGTCCCACAGAAATGGGACTTGGAGACTGTCTGGGGAGCTGGGACCCTCTCAGGAGGGTGCCGTGGGGCTTGCGCCTGCTGTCTCCCTCTCTCACGTGTTTCCAGGCTTCTTGGCACCTATTTAGAATCACAAAACGGTTTGGGTGGGAAGGCACCTTTAAAGCCCACCCAGTGCTACCCCCTGCCCTGGGCAGGGACACCTCCCACCAGCCCAGGTTGCTCCAAGCCCCGTCCAACCTGGCCTTGAACCCCTCCAGGGATGGGGCAGCCACAGCTTCTCTGGGCAACCTGGGCCAGGGCCTCCCCACCCTCATGGCAAATAATTTCTTCCTGATTTGAAATCAAGTAACAACAATTTGACAGTCTCAATCAGGTAACACTAGTGAGGGAGGGACTGTTGTTATCAGAGCAAGGAACGGGGGATCTGCGTGGCTCAGGGCTGCGTTTGGTGCAGGGCTGCTCTTTGGGATGCCCTGTTGCACGGTGGCTCACCCCGTGGCTCACCTCGACTCGCAGCAGCCATGCGTGTTCCTGGCGCTTGGACAGCAGTCAAACTGGGACCAAATAGGCAGTGCTTCCAAAAGGATATTCTTGTTTCTCCAGGAGTCACTCCTTCTCTCAAAGAGCTTTTTGGTTTGGATTGGGTTTTCCCCCGGGAGAGCATCACTGGATGAGCTACAATAACGTTTGTGAAAGAATTTTCAAACTTCACAAGGAAAGCATGATTCAAGGGCAGCATCTTTCTCTCTCTCTTCACTCCTGTGACTTATTTCCTTCTAATTGTTTATTCCTGAAGCCTCTTCTGTGTACCACGGCACTCGGGACGGCTGGAGCCGCTAATGAGCAGAGTTGTGTAACTGGCTGGACAGGGATCAAACATTCCTGAAATGGTGAAAGCAGCATGCCTCTTCCCAAGCCTCTAATTATCAGGGAAAAGTAATTGTCGGTTACTAAAGCATTACAGTGGATTGCTAACTCTTGGTATTTTAGACAGTATTTTCCAAAGGCACTGAACCTTGCTGGAGACTTTCGTTTATCTCGGGCTAATGCTGTTCTGGCGATACCCATGGAAATTGAGGTTGATGATTTTCTCTTCAGAATAATTGTTCTGTGCTAACCAGTGGTGACAGCTACTTGCAGGCAGTAAATGTTAGACTTCTCTATATAATTAACTAATTATCATTTTCTAATTGCTTAGGTTCAGAGGCTCAGAACATAAAGCGATTAGAAATTCCAGGCTGGCTTTATGAACAGGCTCAACAGGACAGCATTGTCCATTCGGTGTGAGGAGGGCAGTAACGCTGTCTCTTTTTCTAGTTCTAGGAAAAGCATTGTAGATGAAACCGTGTGGTTCCTCTCAGCTCTTGGACCATGTTGCTTGGCTCTTCTCTGCTCAGAGCTCCGCTCTCCCCCTTGCTCCATGGACCTGTAGGCGTAGGTCCTGCAGCATCGTCTGGCAATGGGTGGCGCTCTGGGAAGGGCGCTTCGTGCAGGAATGCCCAGAGAAAGCGCTAGCGACGGATGCGGGGTTTATGAGGCCGGCTTGGAGTCAGAGGATGTATTTGGAGGTTGTAGAGAGGTGGGTGTTGGCCTCTTCTCCCAGGTGAATGATGACAGGACCAGAGGAAATGGTCTGAAGCTGCGGCAGGGGAGGTTTAGGTTAGATATTAGGAGGAATTACTTTACTGAAAGAGTGGTCAGGCACTGGAACAGCCTGCCCAGGGAGCTGGCTGAATCACCATCCCTAGAGGTGTTTAAGAAATGTCTCCATGTAGCACTTCAGGGCATGCTCTAGTGGCAGAGATTGTAGGTTGCTTGGTTGGACTCGATGATCCTAAAGGTCCTTTCCAACCGTGAAGGTTCTGTGATTTTTAGGAAGCAGGTTGCACGAAATGGTAGAGTATGCAAGGATGAGCATGTAGCCAAATCGTCTCGAATCTCCCTCCAGCGGAAGGGCCAATCTTAAAAAAAAAAAAAAAAAAAAAAAAAAAAAAAGGTGTTTCTATGGAGAAGACTCCCCACCTTGGCATCCCACATAACCACTTGGCAATCTGCTTATTTTTGTGGCACCAGGAAAGGGAGAATTTCAGTTGTGACAGATGGAAGAAGGACTGGCTTCCAGAGTGGTGGTTGGCACCTACGGCTGGCTGAGGGTCACCAAAAGCTGGGTGGACAGGTAAAGGGACTGGTGAGGTGTTAGTGAATAGTCGTCATCGGTTTTGGCCCACCCCTACTAAAGAGCGTGTGTGTACTAATTGCCTCTGCTGCTATGTGCAAGGGTTACAGGGTGCTGTGTAAAGAGACTGAAATGGATGTGCGTTAGAAAATTACCTGGTAACAGATGAGTTCCAAAACATAATCATCTCTCTCTCTGACAGTTCGAGACCGTTTCCCCAGTGCTTTTATATGCCACTGTTTTAAGTTGAAAAAGATGTACAGGTATTGACATTCAGCCATCTCGCAGAAGTGGCTGCCTCCCACCCGCAGAGAGGTACCGCTGTGACGGTGCTGCCCTTCTACTTGTGGGGTGAAATACTTTAAAAATCCGGCTTGAGGCAGGAACTTCAGGGCAGTGTGGAAATGCCACCGTGGAAAGTGAGGTGTGCGAGGAGCCCGGCTGAGTCCAGAGGGCAAGTCAAATACCAAGCTTGGGTACTGAAGCACTCTAAAAAGCGCAAAACTTCTTTTTGTAGTTCAGAGGAAGAAATTCAGGGTTCCATCTGTTTCATGTCATGACTAAAGTAAGTTTCACATAGTGTTTATTTGTAATCCTCTAAAGGCATTCTGTGAGAAAATGATTCGGAAAATATTCTGTAACTTGGATCTCCAGCTGAACTGTTAACTCAATTACGTTTGGAAGACAAACTTCTGCTCTTAATCCCAGCCATCCATCCAAAATGGTTGAAATTAAGCAGAGCAAGGTTGGCTTTCTTTATTTTTGTTGCTGGTCATCAATGATATAAGCCCAGTTCGATTTTCAGATCCGGCCAGACGCACAGGGTTGGCAATTAGGAAATGTGGTGGGTTTTTTGTGTGGTTTTTTGTTTGGTTATTTTTTTTTTTTTTTAACCAAAAAATGGAAAACGTTGGATTTGAGAGCAAGAATTCACTTCGAAGTTGTGAGATCCACTGTTGCAGAAGAAAAGATATGCTTTTTGTTTTTTCCTTGAATAAATTATTAGCAGATAAGGATTTAGCAGAAGACCAATACAATTCTTTCTGTAACACTTATATATATAAACAGATAGATATTTGAAAGATTGCGTTCCTAATTTTATTTTTTTTTATGTAAGGTGTAATATAGGAGAGATTATCATCGTTAAACTGTGGTGATTCTTTGTGTTTAGAATTCAGTCATATGTTTCTCTTTATGGTGGATTAAATACACAAACACAAAGAATATCTCCAAATAATCACGGTACAGCTTTATTTATCAAATTATCGCAATTACAGAAACCAGTTTTCAAGTACGTAATCGCAAAGTTTATTTAAAACTTACTCTTAAATGCTTATCTGTGTGTTTCCACACGTGTTCTCTGTATCTGGCTTCCAGTGTTGTTGGCCAGTGGCAAGTCCGAGTAAGCCAGACCAGCTATCCTCTCTGTCTTTATAGCCTGCTGGCTGCATCGCCATTAGCCTTTAGAACTTGAGATCAGAAATTTATGCCAACATCAGAATGCAGCCCAGCGACTTGGCAGGAATACCCCGTGCCACAACCACAGCAGTCAAAGCTTTTATTAAGCGTATTTTCTAAATGCAAAGAGTCGGTATTTAGATATGTTCTCATAGCACGAATGGGGCATAGTTCATAGGAGAGTCGCCAAGACAAGGACCCAGCTCCGAGGTGAGACGGTTGGGAGGCTGGTCTCAGCTCGGCTGCTGGGATGTGTCTTTGTCACTACTTGGCTGAGACCTCAGGGCCACGTCTGCAAACCACGTCATGGGAATGACAACCTGTTTGTGAGTGTAACTGAATTTTCCATCTCCTCTGGAGCAGAAATTTTTAGATGCTCAGAGGCAGAACGAGTTGATAATTAGTGCCTCAGAGACCGCCGGTGTAAGTCGCTGAATTGCGTAATGGCGTAAAATCATGGTAACACAGGGCTGATGGACACTCTTGACAGAACGTTACCGCGTTTGGGTGGCATGGTGCGGGGCCGCCATGAATAACCCTGAGCACCGCAGCCCACCACGGCCTCCTCGCGTGCCCGTGCCACGCCTGCACAGACGCACTCTGCTGGAGAAGGACAGGGCCATCACGTCGGCAGCAGACAGAGCACTGTCCTCGGTGAGGCTTCTCTGCTCGGCGGGGAGGTTTTCTTTCCCCCTTCAGGCAAAAGGCCGCCTCTAGAAGCACATTGCTTCACACGGAGCGTTTCCGAGCGAGAATCCAGCACGTGCTCCCCATCACCAGATGTGGGGATCTCATACCTACTGTGCTTCAGCAGCCAATTACTCAAACCCATAATATTTTTGCTTCTGAAATTAACCACTTTATGAATTATACAAAAGGAAATGATCAGTGTTGACAGCTGATTCTTTTAAATAGAGCGTAATCAAAAACATCATTAAAAATACGCCTGGAGTTCACCATTCCACAGTGCTGACTCTCATCAAGTTTTGAAATGCTATTAGCAATAGCATGTCTTTCCTAGGATTCATAATTTCCCAGGTATTGCTCTGTCTTACTCAATAAATCTCAATTTCTCCTCCTCAGAAATAATTATGATTCCTTGGCCATGCACCAAAACTTGCAGATGTTTTGAAGATATCCCGATCAGCCGAGATTAGGACAGGAGTGTTTTAAACTTTATTCTATAGATACGCCATCCTTGAAACTTGACTGTATTAACTGGTTAGACAGTCTGGTACAAGGAAACACAAATTACTGCGTGTTAATGAACAACTTTATTTCAACGCTGATTATTGGGGGGGGGGAATCAACCTTGATCTCTTCAGAGAAATTTGTGCGTTGCTGTTGGAAACTGAACATAATAGAGGTATTGTTTACCTCTGGTTTTGGCTTTACAGTGATGAGAATTTTTCCCTTGTGGAGGTGAGAAGAACTTTTTTAAAGCTTTGGTAAGGGTGACCCAGCTCTCCTCGATAATGACCTCGCTTTTCCTGTGTTTTCTTGCTACTCGAGAAGGTTACAGGATCCAATGTACGTGCTTTTGGGGCTGTTGTTAGGGCAGTCCCTTGCCATGCTCTCCATTTGCAAAGATGAACTGCACGTGCCACCCCTATCCGTGGCTTTTTCAGAGCTTGCCTCAAGCTTTCATTTTCCTTGAAGATTCGGTGGATGTCCTTGAAGTATCAGTATTGGTTTCATTTTGAGGAATCTCTGGAAATGAACTTTTAATCATCATTTTGAGGGTCCTTCCCCTGTCTCTGTCTCTGAGGGGAGACCTTCTTGCTCTTTACAACTCCCTGAAGGGAGGGTGTAGCCAGTGGGGGTCGGTCTCTTCTCCCAAGGAACACGCGATAGGAAAAGAGGAAATGGCCTCAAATTGTGCTGGGGGCGGGGAGGGGGGGAGGTTAGGATGGATATTAGGAGAAATTTCTTCCCCAAAAGGGTTATCAAATGTTGTAAGAGGCTGCCCAGGGCACTGGTGGAGTCGCGATCCCTGGAGGTATTTAAAAGCCGGGCACACGTGGAGCTGAGGGACATGTGTTAGTTGTGGTTTGGGCAGTGTTGGGTTGATGGTCGGACTTGATGATGTGAAAGGTCCCTTCCAACCGAGACAATTCTGTGATTGTTTACTCTCAGCATTTTTTAGGTTATATTTATTCACCTTTCCCTTTCGCTGCTGGGGTGTTACCAACACGATGGCCCGGGCAGATGGCTCAGCCTGATGAGCTTGTCACCGAGGTGCCCTTAACCGCATCAAGAACAGAGCGTTGACACCATCCGTGACCAGTGCGTTGGGTCTGCTTTGGCCTCTGCCTGTGGAGCTGGTGCTGGTGCCCAGTGGCAGACAGTCAGCTCCCTGGAAACTACGCTTTATGGTTTTCTGCATAAAGCCTGACCATACTGTAGGTGATGTCTTTTAGGACATTGACAGTAATAATTCGATTAATCACACTCAACATGAAAAATGCAGTCCTTTACACCAAACAACCTGTATGAGGTGAACTGTAAAGCATTCACTGCAGCCTGCAGAACAACTTTCCAGCTTCGTAACTTGGTTCTCTTTTTCTCTGTTTGGTCTAATTTTGCCTTTACGATCTGCCAGCCTTTCCCCACAACTGTTTGCTCTTTAAAGGGATGCACCCATTTTTATACGTGTGGAAAAATACCTGCATTACTTTCCTCATGAAAATCAATGTTTGTTGTAGCCCTGGGTTAATAATTAAACTCTGTTTACTGTTCAGTACTTTAAGTAATATTTAATAGCTCTGGTTGTTAAAAGCCATGTCACACAGTGAAATGCAGTTAAGGCAACTGATTAAATGAACATGACTAATATAAATTCTTAAAAATGTAAACAAGAAAAAAGTAAACACAAACTGAATGTTCACTGGCACTGGAATATGTCCCGGGGCATAAAGGTGTGTGTATAAGACTTAGGCAATGCTGGCTCATAAAAAGAAATGGCTTTCAGCCTCCAGTGACCCCAGTTCAGTAGCCTGTGTACCATTCTGAAATTTGAAGGCCTTTAGGCTTAAGGTCTTTTCTTGAATAGTACTTTTTTTTTGTCCGACTGGAAACATTCAGTACTGGCTTTTCCGGATGCCAGCTCCCTTCATGTGCTCTGCCTCATCCTCCCATTCTTTTTACAACTGCTGTGATAAAACCAAGCGTTACTGGATCCTCAATAAGGAAACAGTGATAGGTCATTAACGCTGTATTTGCAGTTTCACGTGCCTGGTGATTCAAAAGACACAGCTAAGCATAAATTTTTGTATTCTCCATGTAGCATTTCTGTTTTTGGTTTTTTGGGGGTGTGGGTTTGGGGTTTTTTTTAAGTGCTGTCAACTGTGTTTTTGTCCATAAGCCAACATCCTTTGGGTGATGTGTGTGCTAGTGCAACTGATAACATCTGATTGATTCCACTTCATTATTACACTTCCAAATCTCCTGTTTGCAAGCATCTTGCTATATTTATTGTAAAGAGCCTGCACATTGTGTTTCCTTCTTGTAACGTTCTCATTAAAAATGCTTTGATTGTCCCGGGGTGTCGGTGTGTCGGCCTGTCGGAGCCCTGTGTGTGTCGGCGGTGTGTGGCGCACCGATGTGGGGAGCAGGAAGGTTCTGGAGGAGGCTTGTCTGATGGGAAACGGGCCAAAGAAGGCAGAAGACTTGAAGGAAATTATTCCGTTTCAGGATTTTTCCTTATAAATCTTCATGGTGCTTGGGAGAGCTGCCATAGGTGCTCGGAGGACTTGGTTAAAGGACGAGACACCGCTGCTGTACCGTTATACGTATCTCCTGCCGTTTATGCCCTTGGAGACACAAACCCAGCAGTTCTTCCCCACTAATTCAGGTAGATGAGGACTGTCGGGCCTTTTGGTGGCAGTTCAGTGGTTAGCAGTTGAACGGCGGTGTCCAGAGGTGAAGCGGTTGCGCTTGGTCCCTGGGATGTTTGTTGATGTTTTAAAAGGGCTTAGGGTTGCAGTTGTTGTGAGCAGCTTTAGTTGCATACCATTTTGTGTACTTGTGTTACCATTCTTGATGAGGAAAGTTTGGGGTCCGCTTTGTTTTGTGGCACTTTTTCTTGACTTGTTTTTACGATTTTTAAAGTTCAGATCCTCGTTGAGGATTTTGCAAGTATAGAGACGTCAGAAGGGAGGATGGAGGTGGGGGGGGAGGTATCAGCAGTGGGATGAGAAAGGCCAGTTCTCCGTTTCCCCAGACCTCTGGCACTGCCCAGGGAGGGTCTGCCGTGCCTCTGAGTGTTCCTCTGCTTCCTGTAAGACATTGCCAGCCCCACGCCCCTGTCTGGCAAACATCATATAAAAGGACGATTATGACACACTCGGGTAATAGAAAGGTGAGATAAGGTCTATCAGTCTGTCTTAGGTAAATAATCAGGACTGTCGTGAAAGAGACTTTGAGACTCTTCAATTCTCCGTAGTCCGTCAGGAGGGGAAAAAGGTTGTGATAACTACTGTTATTCAGTATCCGTGTGGCTCTTCCTGGCATTTCCCTGTGGTTTTGCGTTTGTTTATCAGTCTCTGGATGATGCCGTGCATCGTCACGGGCAGCATCGTCAGGGCGCTGCGAGGGCTGGTGCTCGTTGGTGGCCAGGAGACGGGCAGCGGCTCCACTATCCATGGCCTGGTGCAGCTTTGGGCTGGTCATCCTCCTGTCCTTGCCCAGTGGCATCTCCGACGGGGCCGGCGGCTGCGGGCAGTGAGACGGGACGGTCTCCATGCTGTCCATGCAAGGAGAATGGCTGCCTCCGACAGCCAGCCTCCATCCATCCAGGGCGGCATCTGGCTCTGGACTATTGCTCCTGACACGGGCTTGCCAGGTGGGAATGGGACGCAGGCCTTCCTGCTGGAAAGGTGGCAAAGCAGACGCTTTTTTATCAAGTTTTTATCATCTGTGTAAGTTACGTATTATCAGTACTACATTAAATTCTGTAATAGCAAACAAGAAAGTGCTTGGAGGCGTGTTTATTGTCTGATGTGTTGTATTGTAGCAACTGATTTGCCTACTGTAATGATAACTAAGAAGGACTTTGCGTCCCATAAAGTTTATGGGTTGATATGGATGTTTGTATTAGATACTGCACTTCAAAATCATTGAAAAGTGTTTCTAGGAGCGTTTGTCTAGCTTCTTTTCCAGAACGTTTTTGTGTTTTTTGGAGGGAGATTGATAAGACACTTCTTTGTAGGGAAATTGTTTAACTGGAGGTTTTGTCCTTGTGAAAAGCTGTTGATAGCAGTGCTTCCCGAAGCACGGACCCCGCTCCATGTGGGAAAGGGGCTGGGGGTGGCAGGAGGAAAGTTCATTTCTCCACAAACCTGGGGCCTCACGCAGGGCTCGGCATGAAACTTGACTTCCTTGGCACTCGTGGTTAACTTAATTAAACTCTCAACAATGACACCCGAGAACGGATGCTGTTCGTTGAACGCAGTTGAGCCGATACAATGAAGTGTGGTGAGGCCGCAGAAAAGTGCGAGACCATGTCCTGCCGTAACCTCAGTGGTTTTGTACCGATGGATAAGGTAAGAGGGTAGGTAATGACCTGCAGCCTCTGTTTTATGGCTGTCTGATCACTAGTTAGATGGCTTTTGATGATGTAACAAAGGAGTATTTTGTGTAAATGATAGAGCTTCTCAATGAAGCGGTGAAATGTTTACTTAGCTGCAAGCTGTGGACTTCCTTGTAAATTATTGGGTCTTTCCTATACAAGATCATTGCTTGTCTTGAGCAGAGCAGCAGATAATAGCTTGTAATAACATAATAGGACAGTAAGGAAGTTGTTCTTTGTGTCACACAAACACGTTTAACCTTGCATTTACCATGAAGTTGAGTGACAGGCATTGCTACTTGGATGATTATTTTAAATGCCATCTCATTGTACAGCTTGTCTCAGAGGGCTGAACTCCATCTGCGGCACGGTATGGCATATTTTCACAGTGATTTGCGTTGAGAATGAGGGAAGACCTCGGCTATATTAAACACCTTTTCAAATGCATCTGCAGAAGATTGCCGTAATTGGCACCAAGTTCTGCAGGACAAAGCTTTAAGACCGTGGTTTCTTGAATACGGTATTGCAGCTGCTTACTCTATATAGAGCTCTTTAACCATGAAAGACCACAGTCTTCTCGATCCACTACAGCCTAATAAAGAACATTGACTACACTTCTTGCTGTGATTAAATGCCACTTGTTGGAGCCAAACGGTTTTACAGAAGCACAGTTTAGGTGTCAGATGCCCAAACCAGTTACCGGAGGGAGCAGCCTGGCCCCAGGCTGGCTCACCAGCAGAGCCAGCATCTCCCACCAGAGCTGCCGCAGCCTGGGGCTCCTTGCGCTTCAGATTTGGGGTTATAAACAGAGGGATAACCACCTCCGGCCTGTCTGTCTGCAGCCTCCCACCCAAGTCCCGCGTACTCCCATCACCTCGCATGTAGTGGCACTTTCAGAGTGTCCGAAGGTCCCTCCATCAACTTGCAGGGCCATAAAGGAAAAAAACAGGGGAGCTCTGGGTGGCTTTTAGCAGGAACCTGCTTTCTCCACAGCCTCGTTGGCTGTAGGTGTGAAGGGAATGGACTTGAGTGGACCCGGGAGCTGCCTGCTCCCGCCTGTCAGCTGTCAGAAAGGGCTTTTGGGGCGTTGGGGGCAGCTGTAGGTGTGGAAAGCACGTTCTCCATCAGGTTCCCGTGCAGCAATCACATCTACAATGGTCACTTCTCCCTTCCTTGTCTCCCTTAGCAGCTGCTGCTTTGCCTGATGGGGTAATTTACTGACACATCCTTCAGTTTTTAAGTTACTCCGGGGTGTAAATCCGATCTGTGACTTTTCTGCTTTGCATTGAAGCATTCAGATCTTCCTACGGCCTCTCGATGTGTGCGTTAGGAGGTAAATAGGCGTCGTAAGTGTAGCAAGGTTTCACGTTTGTAGAGAAGGAGCGTTTTGAGTGTACGTTTACAGATAAAAGGTTATGAATCAGTGTCTTCAGGAAAAAGACAAAACTGTAATAGAAAAAGGGCTGGCTGGTCTCCGGTGTGGCAGCTTGCGTGGTGTTGGGTGCAATTACACTGAAACCTAGAGGCCAGGTTTCCATTGTGGGAGGCGTTACAGGAACAGATCCCAAACAAATAGTGAATGTGTAATATGTGTTTATATACAGAGAAAAAACTATTAACGATTACAGCTTTTAGTACAGATATTGAATATGTTCCATGTGTATAATTTATACCAGAAAATTAAGTTTAATTATTTTGCTTGATGTCATGAATAAATAAATTAAGAAGCCAATAATAATGTTTTTGAAATTATAATTAAAACCGATTAAAACTTGAAGTTGACTTAAAAAATAATTTCTAAATAAATAAATATTCATATGGTTGGGATTCATGTTTGAAATCCCTGGGGCAAAAAAGGAGTTTATATACCATTAATGAGCTTACTTTGCGGTGAAAGCAAATGCTGAAGGCATGCCTAAACAGTATTGCTTTCCTTCCAAGGAAGAAAATCTGAATGATCACAACATGCATGCTGTCATAATTAATTTACTCAGTTGTTTGCTTTTGCACCGGGTAGATAACTTACGCTGCAAGACGGCATTTAATTGAAAAGAAAATAGCAATAGGCTGTCAAGGAGCTATCGCTCAGAGGATCTTCGTCTGAGAGCCACATGTTTCTGAGAGCGTGGATTTGACACACGAACGTGTGACGTGGCACGATGAATTTTCATTTAATATTGTGTGTATTTGGCGTTTGAGTTGTCTGGCGTGGTTCCTAGGTGATGTAATGGTCATTTAGGCACCTTTAAGGACATTGAGGTGATGGAGAAACTAGAGCAGATTTCTAGAATTAGGCTTGCAGTGCTTGGCAGCTCGCTCGCAACCTGCCTAAACTTGCAGTGATGAACAGCTTCAGTTAATTAAAGTCCTGCCCCGCTCAATTACGACTCCAGGATGTCAGCCAGTTCACTAAATGAAATTATGCACCTATCTTCATACGGAACCAAAGCTTCCAGTAAGCCAGTGGGAGTTGGCCTGATTAAACAGTTAAGATCAGTCCTGTACTAGAACTATCGTGTTTCTTTACAATGAATCGATTTCATTTTGTTTTAAATACAACCCTGGAAGACTTCAGGATCATGTAGATGACTTGAAATACAAGAGCGTCAGAAAGCTCATAAATGGAAAAACAAGTGATGAACAAACTTGCATACGTTCACTTCTTCAAGGCTTATTTGAACCATGAGACAAAAATTCTGGGAGTTACATGCCATTCAGCTCCATGGAAGGAATAAACAAAACTCTAACCAAGTGTAGAATAGTATAGAATAACATTTGTTTAAGTATTTCCAGGTGGATCAGGCTTGGATGGCTTCTCCTAGGGAAAATCATGCCTCATAAACCTTTCAGTTAATAGAACTGTAGATAAAGTTCTCAGAGTGAGTACTTTATTTTGATTTTTCAGAACTATTTTTATAAAGTTGCAGGGTATAATGTTCGGGAAGATAGTCATGTGATCAGAAGCCAAGGGTTTGTATTAAAAATGAAGCGAGCGTGCAGCTGGTTAGGGAGCAAGGAGAAGAAGGGCATGGGATCCTTACGGGATCCAGCAGGACAGTTGAAAATGTAGGGAGCTGGTTATCCCTCTTAGGAAGGAGGTTGATTTTTCGGAGCTGGTGTCTTTAAGAGGACAAGCTGACTTGGTGGCACAGGTCAGTATTGCTCTTTGAGCCTTTTCCTTTGGTTCACTCGCAAAGAAATGGGAGCAGGACTTTGAGGCCGTGCGCTTGGTGGTTTTGGAGGAACCACGAGTGGTGCTGCGCTTGGAAACGTCCGTGTGCTCTCTGAGGTGGTGAGGAGGAGGGAGTTGGTCTGCCAGGCGTTTCTCCTGAACGATACCAAAAAAATTGAGAAATGGTTTGGTAACTTGAGGGTGGGTAGTGCACACCATGACAGAACGGGGAGCAGCAGCGTCCCGTGTTGTGGCCTCCAAAGTCTGCTCATCCCGTGGCAGCTGAGCTGTCTGTGCAGTCAATCCCAGACTTCCACAGGAGGAGTTAGTTACTCACTATTTCTCTTGTTCTTTGACTTTGTGGGCTTTCTTTTCTGTATGGAGTACTGAAATTGCAGAATGTTTTCCGAGTAGCATCTCAAAATTTTGAAGCAATTACTTGGAGTTTTGTGAAATGGGTGGTTTAGAAACTGATGAACAGGCACAGACCCTTCTGGTTTTTAGAGGTGTGTTTGAGATGCCTTAAACTTTGGCAGCCTCTGGCAACGAGAGTCGCGGGCATTTCCTGGGGGGTGCGTTGCCTGGGGTTTCTTGAGCTGTGAAAGTTAAGGTACGTTGCTTTTTCTTGGGCAGAAATCTGCTTGCTGCACAGAGAAGGATAAACTGAGGAGACGTGAACTTTTCCTAGAGATCCTGATGAAATTGCTTATTCAGCATCTGGTGGAAAGACTTCATTTCGGGGGGGGGGAAGTATTTCTCTAGAGAGCTTTGCCACGTTGTGGGCAGTCAAACCAGGATGCGAGGCAGTGTGGGCCTGAGCATCAAAACGGGACAAAGTAACTCCAACTTGTGGAGGTAACACAATCTCTGGCTTTTTCATTAACTCTATGATGAGGTCTTTTGCGCAGGTAGCTGTTGGAAGAGCCACGTGTTGTTCGAGTTGAGGACAGGCAGCCGTATTCTGAATTTCCACGTGAGCCCTGGCTGTTTCAAGGCTCTGCGCTGGGATGGACATGGCGGCTGGTTAGGAGCTCGGGTGGACGGAGCATGCTGCTCGCCCTCCGAACTTGCCCTTGGTATCGTTGAGCTTCGTTTAGTCACTGGTACAACATTCAGCTGGAGACTGATAATTCTTGGCATCACCAGTCCAATTGCATTAACAACAAGCACCCGTTCAGTTACTGGGATTCATAAATGGTGGATTAGTTGGATTCCACCTGTGGCTTTGTGCACTTGGCGTCTGGCCACCACTGGTAGGAGTCAGAAAGGGAGCACCTGTCTGTAAGATTAAACAAAAATCCTAGTAAACATTAATTATATCCTTTGTTTTGTGCATTCTGTGGGTTTGGGACCCGTTCAGCCCAATTCAGCTGACTTGCTGCTTTGCCCGCGATTTGCCTGGTCACGTTGAATAGCTGAGGCTCCTCACGAAGGACACTGGCGAGAGGCTGCGGTTTCATCACTCGGTGGAGCCAAGCGGTGCCTGCACAGTTCCAGGAGGTCAGAGAAAACACCAGAGATGGGTAAACAATAGCTCTGCTGAGGGTAATTCTTCAGCTAGCCTGACGATAGCTGCCCCGGGTGCGCTGACAGCGTGGGGCTGTGCACCAGCCATGTCAGAGACGCCAAACACAGATCAAGCCAATAAAAGGCGGCTTTGATCACGCTGGCAATATAAAAGACGGAGCGGACTGTCGACATCACCGTTTGAAAAACAAAGCCATAGGCATGCCAGAAGGGTGGTGTTTGTCAAGATTGGCTTATCCTAAACACCGTGTTTTGTGAAAACGAGCATTAGCACTCTGCCTATGCAGGACACACAATTCACCTGTGAAGTTTGACGATATCTCAGCCAAGCAACTAATATGCACTCAGCCTAGTTTCATTATTTTTTTCATCGCTGGTGCCCTGGTGGCTCTATGTGTTGTACAGTTTTGAGGTAGAAAGCCTTGTGATGTAAAAAATATAGAAAATAATTTGTTTTCTTGATGAAAGACAGATGTCAAGAGTCTGCCTATGCTGCAGGCCAATTCTGATTTTCTCCATGGGGAAATGTGAGGACAGGCTGTGTGTTCTTTCCCCGTACCTCTGATGCGCCCTCTGAAAACTCATCTTGACTCTAGGAGTATCTGTCTGTGATCTCTCCTTCACGGCTGTGCCTTCCGAAATTCTAACAGAAGTACCAAACCGTAACGTCGAGGCCAGGGAGTTACAAGGAAATGGTTTTATTGAAAATCATCACATAGTTCTTACAAAAACTAAAAAGGAAGATCAAAGCATTTACTTGCTATTAATTTCCAACTGGATAAGACCCTCCCCTGCAGTGGCAGAATAACATCTCTCTGGGAAGGCTAGTTTTTAGACAATCTTGTGGGATGGACGTGCTTTGCACGCTGCTGTTGAAATCCTGCTTCGAGTTATGCTGGAAATTGGTTCCATGGGGGCACGTTACGTATGATTTCCCATAAAGTTGAAGATGTTCTCTTTGCTTTATTTTTGGGGGGCAGAAAAGTCATATCAATGTCCCAGCGTTCTATTTTGTGTCATATTAATTGCCTGTGTTGCCGAAGAAGGAAAGTGCTGCAGCTGAGCCTAGTGAAAACACAGCGAAGCAGCAAATGAAGGAGCTTGGAGGCGCAGGGGCTGGGAGAAGTCTCTTAAACTCTTGCAGAAAGCCTGTTACTGCAGTTATTCGTTTCAATCTTTCACCCTCCAGGGCGATAAGTGAATAACTTAAAATGCCAATTGATCTGGGTGGGAAGTGGAAAGCCACTATAATCCTATTAATCACAGGGTACGGGATGCCTCTTTGTCAGTGCGAAACAAGCCCAGCACATGCTCAGCTGTTCTTCTTTCACAACCAGTCCTACAGTTGTCACTCCATCTCCTGCCAGCAAAAACATCCGCCTGGTTCGTTTTACCACCAAATATTTTTACACTTCTGCACTAATAAATATAAACTGTCCTGGCTGGAACAGACATGTGCAGTCCTACCACCGCTGGCATTGCACCGGAGACACAAGTTGAGCGCCATCGCCGTCCCCACGAGTGCTTGTGCTCAGCAGTGATAACTGCTACGATGGAAGGGCTCCTTCTCTGGCGTTGATTTTAGCCCATGAAAATGGGAATGAGCAGAGGGCAAAAAAGTATAAAATAGCCCTTAGCATTTTACTCTGTTGGCAGTCTATACCGACTTCTAAAGGAGCCTGGAAGTGTTTTCTTCCGGTGGTCTGTGGTTATGGGCATCTCCACACCCCGTGCGGAGCTTGAGTTGCGGCGGAGGTGGAGGCACTGCTCACGCTCGGCGCATTGGCCCCGGGTTATAACTCTGCCGTGTTCTGTGACTTACAGGGAAACGTGGCAGATGTCTGTTTTGTTGATGACTGCGTTTTATTCTTCGACACGTAAAAAGGCATAACAGTTAACGCAATCAACAGAAGAAAAGCAGGTGGTTCGTGCCGTCTGTGGAGCACACTGGAATGACCCATCAGGTAGTGCCCAAAACTTTCCGATACCGTACCTGCAGTGCCTTGGCACCTAGTTATGGCTTCTCTATGTGCCATGGAGCTGACAGCTGAGCTAGCACAGCTGATGAGAGCATCACGTGGCTGGTGAGGTTCTGGTTGTGCTGTGCCTTGGCCTGGTGCTCCCTGTCCTGACACAGGCAGGAGCATCGCTCAGCTGAGAGGTCGGTACAGTGGCAACTTCTTGTTTATAAGGACCTGCCTTTGAGGCTTCATCTGAACTCTCTTTGAGAACACGCCAGGCATTTAAGTACTGAAAATACACTTGTTTTCAGCACTGCAGAAGGCTTACACAGTTGAACTCTCCAATATTGATGTTTGACGCCAATGGGAATGTTGCCTGAATGTGGGATTAGAACCGTGGTACGGTGTGCGGCTGCGAGCGTCGGTGAGGGGCTGTGCACACCCCACCAAGGCCGTGTCTCCCCGGGACCGGTGCCACGGCTGTCACCGCGGCCAAGAGGAGCTCTGCTGCAGAGCAAAGCTGTTCCCATCTGTGCTCCTGACAGTGACTTTTTTTAGATAAAGGCTGTTTTTGCTGACATGGGACAAGTGCACGAGTGTTAGGACAGCATGGCAGGGTTGGGTTTGTGTTTAGGGTCGGTAATGCCAGGGTCTTATTTTGTGTTTGTGTTACTGGGGCATCCTGTCAAGGGCCGGGGCTGGAGAGCTGTGTGTTGTAAAAACACAGGTTTGTGTGTCCGAGAGGGAGAAACCGTGCTAAAACCGAACAGAGCTGCTAACTCTACCAGGCTGGGTTAACTAGCTGATAGGCTGACTTTTTAGGACAAGCAGGATAGAAATTCCGCGTGACCGATGAGGGGAGGGCAGCTGCGTGGAAGAGAAAGGGTGCTGTGGCCGAGGTGAGTGTCCAGAGGTAATTCCAGATAAACACCCGGAGAGCGAATGAAACCTGCTTTTATTACCAGCCTGGCAGTGCTCTGAGAAGGGCCATTGATGGCTCCGTCACCGTAACCTCGGGTAGTACTGAAAAGAGAACGTAGCGTTTACCAAAGTAACACTTCATAGAAACTTATGTGTTCCTTCTGAACCCTACTGGTACGGTCGTTAGGTCATTTTCTCTTAATTTCCTAACATGCAAAAGCACTGAGCTCCCTCTCCAGTATTTTGTGTCAGATAATGACAGGCTAGGTAAAAGGATTAGGAACATTAATCCGGGCTCTATTCTCTTCTCCTAATCTGTAAAATGAGACATTAGTAACCTGTCTCTGCCTTAGGTGAGTTTTTACCAGGGTGATTTTTGACAATAAAGCAGTTAAGGAGTAAGAAGTTCTTGGCTTCTCTGATGATGGGATAAACAAAGGTCTCTGTGAAAGCTCATTTCCAGACAAGTGCGGGGAGTTCAAGGACATCTGCAATTCGGATGCAGGATTTTGTTGTTGTTTGAACAAGCGCTCGATATATAAAAGCGTGGGCATCTTCTTATTTTATGCAGGTAGAAGATATGCTGGACCCAATCAGAAACAAAAATATAGGGTCTTGATGCTTCGGTCCTTGCGCCGCGGGATAGCTGGGTTCATCCCATAGTTTCTCACGGCAGATCCCAGTTTTCTACTACTCTCGCGGCCAGGTGGTGAAGGTGACTTTCTCCAGTGGTAGGATTTGAAAGCACTGCGCTTAAGCCAGTGGATTTCCATCAGTTTGTAGCTATTGCTGTTTTATACATATTAAATGTGTAAATGCTTTTACCTGTGAAATGGGACGAGCTGTATTTATCTTTTCAGTTGCGTCCATGAGATTTTAAAAAGGTTCCTGTATAAGAGGTCTTCTCAATACACTGCTGTACTACAAACAATAGGGAATAACTGATTCCCACTCAGACGAGAGGAAGTCTGTTGCTTTTAATGGAGTAAGGGCGATGCATCTGTGGATTGGTGTAATGAAATCAGACTAAGCTAATCTGTAGTTCTGGTTTACTTAAAAGCAGTACCTTCTACTTCTGTAACCTATCTTAGAGGACTTTCCATTTTGGGGGTTGTGGGGGGGGAATCTCCTTTTTGTTTAAATCTGACTACTATAATTGTAGCTTAATCCAGCCCTCTGATTAGCGTGAGTATATTTCTCCAGCACAGATGTTCTAGAAATCTGCATTTTGTTGACATCAATATTTAATTTTATTTTCTTAAAGCTCAATTTAATTTTGCTAAAGAATTGTATAAACAACGCGTGTGTAACTAAGCTGTCTTGCTCCCCACAACCTCTCGGCATTCAGTTCTTCACTTCTGGGTAGTCACTACACTTACTGGGTGTTTTTATACAGTGAGGTATATGGCGGGAGCCGTCTTACATGAGAAGACAATGGAGTCCTGTTTACAGTTGAGACCTTTGAACTGTCTTACTGCAGCCGTCCCTCTCCTCCTGTGGTCAGCACAAGAAAATCGCACTGTTGTTACAGCGACAACTTGGGATATGTTTCAAAACAGCCAAAAAAATTGACTTTGAGGAAGGGGGAAACGTTCATCTTGTGAGGGCTTGAGGACTCTTGAGTCTGAGCACGGATGGCAAATACGATGTATGAAATCCTTTTATACTGAAAGGAGATCCATAAAGAGCTGCATTGTGCTTTTTAGTTCTTATCAGTCCCTACCCATCTCGGTTCACGTCTGTCAAGATAAGCCAAGTCGAACTCTGTGTCAGGCGAAACAGCCACAGCTGTTCCTTGTGCCGTCAGCGTTACTCTCCCAAAAGATGCTGCTGCCACATCCCTCCGTGCTTCCTCCACCTCTGGCGTCCCCGCCAGTTGAGAGATGCTGCGGGACATTCTCACGTGAGGAAAACTGTTGCGGTCAAAAAAGATGGGAGTTGCCAGACAGACAATTGCTGCTCCTTCAGAAGTAGTTCTTTAAAACATCTTGGCCGTTTTAAGAGGGAATCTACCATGATAGTGCCCCCAAACTCAGACGCTGGTTTGGGTCACTGCCACGTGAATGGTTCTAATAAAAACCCAACCTGCCTAAATATTGGTGCTTGAAGTTTGCCAAACCACGCTGGATAATGGCGTTTACTGTTTGGGGTTGAAATCGCAGAAGTGTTGATGAGTCCTTCCAGATCCTCTCCTAGGAGCCTCCCTGAGAGCGCAGCGTGAAGCCCCTGCCCTCCCCGTTTCGATTTCAGGGCTCCGAGTCTTCAGAGCTGGGCCCAAACCCGTTTCTGGAGGTGCTGCCCCGCTTTGAGACATGGTTGGTCCTGGTACGCTCTAGGACGGAGGGACGGCTGGGGGGCGCTATCGGTGCTGCGTAATTATGGGTTGGTGAGACAGAGATCGAGTTGGTCTTTTACGCCTAGTGTGTAGCATGCAATATACCTCGTAAGTTGTGATCATTTCATTTCAGGGCACGATTTTAGTTCATTTCTTTCGTGTCTTCAAAGGTTAAGGCTTTAACTAATTTGCAGATATTAACCAACTCTGTACTACTTTAACTCTGCTGCTGCCGTAGCCTGAATGACACAGTGTCTGTGAGAAGGGAGACTGGACCACAGGTGACACCAGGCTCCATCCCCCGTGAGTTCAGGCTGGGGAACTGATAAAACAATGGGCTGGGGTTAAACCTCCGCGCCTGACAGAGGATGTGCGTTACCACTTTTGATGTGTATGCGCGGTCTGAGCTCTCACTCAGCACCAGGCTGCTTATGGAAGGGATCTGCCGAAGCACTCCTCTCCATCTGCTCTCCTTGGGAAGACTGACAATTCTTTTCCTTTGATGTGATCTTTCAGCAGTTACTCATTCCTCTCCTCCAGAGTAGATGACTGTAATGTTCCGTGCACATACGCTTAGTGCAGGCGTTCTCAATATTTAACTGTACACCATATAGTTAGGCATTTAGAAACATAAATTATTGCGGAGCATGGCTACTCATATGTTTAACACCAACCCTCTCACCGATAATAGAAAGTATATCACAGTTCCCCGGGGCAGATGCTTCTGCCGAGCAGCCGTGCTGTGAGCTGTAGATAGAGCATCGCAGTGGACGGCACAAACTCACTTAAACCTGTCGACTTGTTACCTTCTCTTTGGAGAATGACTCAAAAGACATAGAATAAATACCACATCTACTTGAAAAAGTTTGCATGCAGCCATCGGAAATGGGCAGAAAAGGCAAACGGGCTCAGGGAAGGGATGGACCAGTGTAAGGCACCGCGCTGAGGTGTCTCGTTATACGTTTGGGTGACACTTGCGTCACTTGCATGTCAGTCAGGAGCTGTGGCACGGAGCTGTGTATCCTGTGTTCGTGCCTGCCACGAGAAAGAAAAATCTGTAGGAATCTACAGAAAAATCACTTGTTCAGCAATTGAAAAAAAGCGGGAAGTTGATCACGTGTAGTAAGTGCGAGTGGGACGGCGTTTCGGGAGAAAAATGTCATAGATTTACGGCACAATGGTGGCTTATTAAAAAAAAAAAGTGAGCTTCAGTTATAGATTGGTAGTTTTAATAACTTTGTAGAATGTAAAGGATAGGTTTGGTAATGGGACATTTTGTGAATAAACAGGTAATTCTTTGAAAGGCCGACCTGCCTTAATGCGGAAGGATGTCTGTCTCGAGATTTAATTTAAATCCTGCATATAGCAATAATGTTAAGAGGTCTCACTTTCTTCTAGCCCAGCTGCGCAAACCGATTTCTGCCTAACTCACCCAGGACAGCTTCCTTCAGGAGGGATTGCTGGTGTGCGGGCATGGCTTCGTACCTTTTGCTTTACCTTCAACACGCACAATGCGGTGTGGAGGAAAAAGGAGAGTTTTTATGAGAAAACGAGAGCAGTTTTCGTCTGTCTTTTTTGAGTGGAGAAGGGACTGCGGTGTTCATCTCCACTGCCCTCGTTGGCAGCAGAAGGGAATGGCCTCCTGCGGGATCTCCCCTGTGAGCTCTGGTACCTGTTGCCCTTTCATGCGCTTCTGCGATTGTTTCCAGCGGGGTGGGGGGAACCAGCCCCGTGTCTGCAGTGAGTTTAAGGCCTTTCAAAGGAAGCACTTTTGTAGCAATAACAGGTTTTTTCCTTCTTTTTAAGAACAGAATCGCATGCTCAGCTTGCACATGGTGAGTTTTCTATTGCCTTTGGTAAGCTGAGTTACACTAGCTAAGATTTGATCTATGTGGGTTTTGTTTGAAAAAAAAAAAAAAAAAGAATAGAGGACTTTTGTGGATTCAATCATTTGCCATGCTTATGGTGAATAACGACGAGTTAAACTTGCGAAGCTCATTTCTGGTGATACTATAGTACAAGTGAAGGCATTATTGTCTGACACGCCGAAAGTGATCTGTTCTGGGAGAAAACAAGCAAACAGATGAAAAAAACTCCACCCTGAAACATCAGATCCAGCTTCTGTTGGGATGGAAAACAGAGTGTCATTCACACAGTGATCCTTTTATTTTGGAGCTTGTAAGTTTAGTTTGCGATGTGATTTTTGGAGACAGGCTACCCACTAACCAGGTGTTTTACAGCATGTTTGATTTTCTCGAGTGTTTGGAGTCTGTTTTTTGCAACAAACCTGGACCACTGACCTACTGGAAAAACAGATGAGATCCAGTAATTGTGAGCACAGAAGGTATGAGCTGGATCATTTTTGTCCTGCCAGTAAAGAGGGAGGCCAAGAACATATTGCTTGAGCCATCTTTTTCCTACACTGCTTCCACGCAGCCAGGTGAAAGAGGTATTTCTTCCATAAAGAGCATCCTGCCTTCCACGGCATGTGTTCTTCCATCCACATGCCAGTCTGCAAGCCCGATGAGCACCTGCATCTTATCCCCGGTCCGTGATACTCCTTAGGCTCTCAGCATCAGGGCATTTTGAAACCAGGTCTAAACCAAATATTTATTAAGAGCGTTCTCTTGAAAACTCTGCTCTGGTCGTGATCATCAGGACAGAAGCACGTTAGTAAGCTGTGAGTTTTCCCCTTTTGCCTCCAGGAAATCACTGCTCATTTCTCTCTCTCTTTCAAGACATTTCAGAGCAGCTGCTGCCCATGGTATCTTCTCCAGGATGGACTTAAGCGTAAAAGCTTTCTTGCGTGTTCTCGTGTAACTCCTTGAAAAAGGTTACCATCAAGTTTGCTGACATTTAGAAATGTCTCTCCAGTCTCACAGGACAGGTGTCCCGTGAAAATATATCTGTGCGTACACAGGCCGGACAGTGGTTCCTGTAAGGTCAGGTAGCGGCACTCCGTTCAGGTTAAGAGGAATTCTGAAATCAGCGTGAAGCTGGTGAGCGGGCTGTTGCGGATCAGGACTCTGAAGAGCTCTGCTCGGATGCCTGGTGGGGAAAGACTCTGCCTCCTTTCCCTTGTCCTCCAGCAGCTCAGTGCTTTGGCACAGCCTTCCACGAGAGGGATTTTTGGCTTGCCCATAAGCAGGGGTAGAAGCTGTGGTGAATTCTAGTATCTGCTCCTAGTAATTAAGCAAATTTGTGCGAGTAACTTATAAATAAATGTAGGAGAGCGAGAGGAGGCTTCAATGTGCAGTTTTATTATTGGAACACACCAAAATATTTCAATAAAGTGAGTTGACTGGAAGTTTACGAACACACTGACTCAGCCAAATAAATACTACAATTTACGTCGTTTGAGCACATTGGCGCTCTGCGAAAGAATTTGTGTCTTGTAGACGTAGGTGATGATTCTGGCTGGGGATGCTTTTCTTTATTTTTTTTAATGTTGCACTCAAAATAATTTCTGCTAGCCCCACGTTCCTTTGGCCAACCATAATATACTCCATGACAATATATTAGAAATTCAAATTAATGAGTAGTGCTGCAACATACCTTGAGCTGAGGCCTGAGCATTTCCAAAATCATACTGAAGTTAGTTCTTTTGAAGGAGAAGGATGTGTTCAACTGGTAGAGTGAACAAAGGACTGCCATAGCTTGTACGTCTTGTAGAGGAGGCTCCAGCTGGGGCGAAGTCCCCGAGTGATCCCTGCTCCGGACCCCATCCCGCCGTGACTCTGCATCTGCAGAGCTGCAGGATCCAGCTCCATCTGCCTCGGGGAGCCCCGGGGCCGTGGTTGCAAGCACAGAGAGATGCAGCTTGAGGTTCTGACTCCTTGCTTTCGTTTTGTTTGCCTTTATTTCTGCATTGGGTGGTCTGAGCCTTCGGGTGCTTTGCTTGGCTGTGCCAAAAGCAGGTGGGCAAGAGGTTCCTCTACATCGCTTTGCCCCGTGGTTTAGTGGAAACTTGACAGTGCTGGGTTAACGGTTGGACTTGATGATCTTAAAGGTCTCTTCCCACCAAAACGATTCTGACCTATAACTCATCAGATATTGCTTGGTTTGGGTTCAAATGAAGAAGTCCTCTGACGTGAGTGTATGTAGGAGCTGGAAAACGTGTCCCAATAGCTGGTCCACAGGGAGACAAGGGACCTGCTGCTGATGTTTTGGTCAGAGTGCATTTTATTCCTGTTATTGGGACTAATGTAGAAAAGGTGTCATCCCAGCTTCTGAAGTCTGGTTTTTACCCTGTAGTTATTCTGTCAAAGCATTACCACCATGGCAGGCACGGGCGCAGCAATGGTAAGTACAGGAATATTGCAGACGAGAGACGATTTTCCTTCCCTTTTCTTTCCGCTCTGACAATGTAATGGTGGTCTCCCATGGAAGAAGCTGGCCAGAGGAGCTCCCATGGCCACGGGAGCTGAGCTGCTCTGGTGGTTCCTGGCTGGAAGGGAGGTGATGGTGTAGGAGCTGTCGTCTGAAGTTGACCAGCCTTTCCCCGCGCGGTGTGAGCGTCCCTTTCCCTTGGCGTTTGCTGAGCTGCCTGCCAGCTCCTGCACGCTCTGCTGGGCTGGCCCCGCTTTGGGGGGACGGGCTTGGACGAGGACGTGGTTAGGAAAGCAGGAGAGAAGAACAAGGAGATCCTCGCATCTGGGAAGGCACCCAGTTACGTTACCCTGAACTATCTGTTCTCGTTAAAGAGATGCTGTTTTTCAAGGAACAAAAGGGAATAAAATAGATAAAGGCAAGCAACGGAGAAAGAAGCTCCAGGAAAAAATAAGAAGGCATTATGGAAGCAAAGGGATAATGATGAGTCAGAGGCAGATGTGAAAGGAGAAAAAAAGAGATTAAGAAACAAATGAATAGGCAAGAAAAGATCCAACTTGTGGTGTTAGCAGTTTTGGTTTAATTTGTATTTTGAATGCTTTCCTTGCTTGAGATACTATCAATGCTTTTTGCAGAAAGAGAGTACCTCCCAACTGCCTATAAGCTTTTGTCCGCTTTCAAACCAGACCTTGAAAGAGAATCTGCATAATTATTAAAGCCTTCTGGTGCGCTACACAGCGCCATGACTTCTGGGCCAAACAACTCTATCCGTGCAATCTGCCTTTTCCCATCTTTGCTCTGCGCTTACGAGTCAGGGATTTGCATTCATCTGCATTTTGCGTGATGCCAAAGAAGTTACTGGCAGCCAACTTGTGTCCCCCCTCCAAAGACACGCGTGGTGAGTGTGTCGCAGNTGGGCGGGCACAGAAGGGGACGGCAGCTCCCCGTGCTCCCTGGAGGGACCTGGCAGAGGGCGATGGACCTTCTCTCTGCCCTGCTTGTGGTGCAACGAGGGAGTTGGCGGGGATGTTGAGCTGCTGAGGTGCTGCCGCTGTAGTGAGTGCGATTCTCCTGCCCTGGAACAAGCAGAAGCGACAGCCGGCAGGGAAGCCGTTGCCCCAGCAGCCCTGTTTGGAGCTTCCCGGGCCCTGTTTTCTGCTCCCACTCGGGCAGAGGAGGGCTGGCAAGGTGTCCTGCCACATGCATGATTAGCAACGCTCCTTGCAGGCTTTGCTATGTCTTCCTGGCCTGCCAGACTTGGAAAACGCTCAGAGACAGACGCAGGCACGATTGCCATCATTTGCATAAAACCCCTTTTTATTTCATGCATCTGTGGAATTCACTGAACCTAACTCAACTCTGGCGTAGCGACAGTAAAGTCGCCAGAACGATAACAAGGGTGAACTTGGCTCTGCAAATGGCATGCAAAGCTCCTCCTGCCCACTCCCGCCCGTCCGGCATTCGCTTCCTGGAACCTGACTGGAATCCTTGTAATAGCCCGAGTGTAAAGATGCGATTTCATGCTTGGTAATTGCAAATTCTCGAATCGCTTAAATTCCAAACATCTTTGAAAACAACAGCTGACGGTGGTGTGAGTGGGCTCCCCACCTGGGGCAGCCCTGTGCTGCTCCCCTGGGCGCCCGTCGTGCTGCGTCACCCCTGCGGCGTCCAGCCGAGGGAACGGCCACACTGCAAATGTACAGTGAGGTGGGGGCACTGATGGGGCTGTCATGGTGAAATCCACACCGTACATCGATTGGGTTCCGTTCTTATTCAAGTACATTTCTCATTAGGTTCAGTGGAACTCAATTAAACTTTAGTACTCAATCCTTAATTATTTTGCAGGCTCATCTGTAGCAGGAATCTTGACACATCTGCATACAGCAGTTGCAAATTGCCCAAGTTAATGAGTATGTTTTTGTGGCAGAAAGAAACCCCAGGTTCAGTCCAGTGAAAAATGCGGACCAGGGGTGTAGATTGTGTTCTCGGTGAAAGCAGGGTAGGAAATGCCTGTCTGGAGCTGGCGGTGTTCAGTACTCCATTCCTCCAGTTCAGGGTGTGCTGGGGGCCCTGGGGGTGCTCCCCTTCCCCAGGGGACGCAGCCTTCATGCTGTCACTAGTAGGGATGGGATGCCGAATGGTGCAAATCCTTTTGTTTTCGTGCTCTGCTCACCTGCCATGTTCACCCGTCCAACGAGTCGCGAGGTCTTCGCTTGGAGCAGGTGCTGGTTTCTCAGCAGTGTTCCCAGAATGGGTCAAAATCCATCGAGTGCTTGAGACTTTGTGCATGGTTCAGCTTCTGTAGGCATAGAATTCCTGTAGCTTCAGGGCTGTGTTAGTAAAAACCCAAGATAAATTCTTACCTTCCTCATTCAGAGACCCTTTCAGTGATGTCCGAGAGCTCCAGGGCTGTTGCTGGGAAGTGGGTGCCTCCTGTCTTTTCCCGCAGCCGACGCCGGGACGGCGAGCGCCATGGTGGGTCCCCACCAGACCCACTCTGGGGCTCGGGATAGGACTGACGGAGGGAGCTGACGAAAAACACCTTCAGTCTTTGAGCTGGTCTAGTAAAACAGCAGTTAATTATCAAGTGGATGTTTCTGTTCGTGCTGCCAGGCCCTCTTCTGTTTATCCTACCTTTCGGGAGCACAAGAGAGGTGTAAATCCAGCTCAGTTCTTGTCTGACGGTCTACTCAGTATTGTTCTGGGTTAATTCTCAATGGGAAGCCAGCACCATTTTTGTCTCCGTGTTGATAGCAGTGAGCAAGTGTTTCCTGTCTTCTCACCTCCAAAAGAAAACTTCTAACTGAAAATTAAAATTCATGAGCAGTAATAGAAATGTAACGTAATTATTAGGCTACAGATAGAAAACGCACTAATTCCTTATTAAAAAGTTAAAAAGCTCTGTTATAAAAATTCTGTTGTTTCTTGCTGTTTCTGGTTCTTCTGGGTAAATGATTCCATTCAGCCCGTTCATTGGAATTCTGCTGAAGCTGTATTTTGCCATTTGGAGTGTTTTGCAGTTCAGTGTTTATCTATATTTTAAAAGTAAAGACAAGAAAGTATTTTAAAAGTAAAGACAATTAGTTGTCTGAATACGTTCCATGTGGAATTCACGTATCAGAAATGCCCAGCGTGTCCACTGGTACGTGGTGGTAGACAGATCCTATTCCAGCGAAAAGGCGGGAGCCACGGAATGGGTTGGGAACTTGGAAGGGCCTTTTCCAGGTTGGTAAGGGAGAGCAGTGACCGTTGTGGCACCTGCGGGATACAGTCCTGCACAGCCGCTTTCTCCTGGCCCCTTCCCACCCACCTGGACGGCTTTGTGTCAGTGTCCACCGACCACGGGGACGGGCCTGAGCGTGGTGGGTGGGTGACAGGCGCGCAGCGATTGCGTGGTTAACAAGCAGATGTCACCAACGGGAACAGGCATGTGTTTTATCCTCAGGGCAGCAGTTTGTACCTTACACGTTTTATTTGCGGGTCGGATGGTTCTGCCCAGCTGTGCACTAGATGGATCCTTCTGCTCAATTTCTGTTGCTTCTGGACTTCCAGAACTGACCCATGTGAGCGATAACTTGGAGAAGAGGTGCAGAAGTGACTTGGCTGGTAAAAAGCGGTGCGTTGCCTCTGAAGCAGCTTTATTCACGCTCTCCGCTGTTTCTGTGCAAGCGGCAGCGTCAAAATAATCAGCAGCAGCTGCTCGGAGTGGATGTTGTGCTTGTGTTTGCCTGCAGCTTCGTGCACGAGAAATAACGATGGTAATTTTGGACTGGAAAGCCTTCTGGCGGCAAGGAGGAAAATGCCTGTGGCTGCAGGTGTGTGCACCCTTCCGAATGCCTCGGAGCAGCTTGTTGTGTCACGGCCTCGAGCCGCTGCAGGCTGTCCAGGTGATGAGGCAGCACATCAGGGAGGTGCCAGGGCTTCTCCGAGGAAGCTACTGTTGCTGGTGTGCTGCGGCATGTGTCTGCTGTGACAAAGGAGGGTTGAATTGCCTCTGTGGGAGAAGCCTGGTCACGGTTTAGGCGGGTTGGGAATGCAGAGGTCTATATATGATGTTTCTGTGACATTTTACCACAAGACCACCCCTCTCAAGATACACAACATAGATACTTAGGCTGTCATTTTAAAGAAAGAAGTAAAAAATAAACCAACACCCAGATCCCCCAAACCCCCCAAGTCCACCAAAAAAGAGTTAAGGTCCCCATATTCCCCCTGAAGGGACAGGCTGTGTGTGCCTGTTGTAATCACCTGAAAATCCCCTATCTATCTCTCTACTAAAATGCTTTGTCATATTGATTTTGTATGTTTGTGTCCTAGAGCAAGGCATAAAGGTTCATGAGTCTTCTTACTGTCGAGGACTTTTGACTGACTTTTGAGGCCACCTAACTCAAAACTGCATCGGATTTATAAATAAAAGTATCAAAGATACAGAATACTATTGACAGAAAGAAATGACGAAGCACGTGATGAATGCAGTAAAGATCAAAGCCGTGTCTACTGAACTATATAGCCTTGATAAACAGGCCTGCACTTTTGAGTGGGTAGCAGAGGTGTTAGGAATCTTGGCTTAGGAGAGACTCACGCTCGCTCTCAAGAAAAATCCAGCACTGTATAATGAGCTTTTACTTGACGCGTTACTGATTTTCTGTTTTGCCTAGTCAAAGAGTAAGAATAGTTCAGAGGAGCTGAAGCGTGAATATAAGGGATTTTGGGTTTTTTTTATGCAGAATGAAAAATAAACTGGAGAAATGGAGGAGAAAATTACCTCGTTAAATATGAAGGAAAGATTATTAGAGGGCAATTTGTCAGCATAAAAACACAACCCTAGAACTGGCGGGATCAGAAAGTTGTGCAGTATACCGCGCTGATGTATTATGTAGGATCGGCCTGAGGTTCACAGTGGCTGTGGACTGCTTTAAGATGTTATAATGCCCACCGGGGACGGATTCTTATGTATATATTCAAGGTTACTCATTGTTTCAGACAATTTTGTTTCAATAAATTAGCTGGGAAAAGAAAATTAAGCTGTACCAAGTCACTCGGTGCTGGATTTCTCAAGTTGTGGTTCACTGCCTGCTGCTTTTCCTTTCTGCATTCAGCTTCTTGCCCGGCTAGCACAGCTAGGGGTTGATCTTCAGGGAATAAAAGTCTCTATTATTGGCCATCCCCAGTTTTATCTGAATCGTAAAATAGAAGCTTCTGGGAGACAGAGGGACCTCGTTATCTTCCTGTGACTTTATCTTCCCTGTCTTCGTCCAGCCAGTTCTTGAACACGTGTAAACTTCTGGTGTCGGCGTCTGGGGACAGGGAGTGCCACAGAGGGATTATCCCTCGCACGAGGAGCCTTTCCCTTTGCCAGCTCTGAACTCAGCAGTCTTGTTTCATGGTCGCCCGTTCTGCCTTGGAGTAGTGAAATGTAAACCCCTTTCTAGGTCACTCTCTCGTGTTATTCCACATCGTCTTAGTCTACTGATACGTTCTTTGTACAGAGGCGTTTCGTATCTGTGATTTACCTGATGTTGGACCAGGGCCAGGTGGAGTGGCTGCTGCTGGAGTCCCAGTTAACCTCAACAGCTCGTTGTTATCACTGGGCTTTATCAGTGCTTCACATCACCCCTTCTTCCAGGGCGTCTACGCTCTTCTTTAACCACGCGGATCCCGGCACAGAGCCCTGCAAAACTCACAAACTTTCCTCTGTTACAGTCATCCTTTTCTGGATAAAAAGCCAACATCTACAACAGTGACCTTACCCAGCACCCCTTTGCCAGTGCGAAATAGCCTGTCGAGGACCAGGTTCACTTCTCTTTTCTGACTCCTTGGCCTTGTGCTGTTCTGCGGCCAGAAGAGCTAATGCCGACAGGAGACGTCGCTGCTGTGGTGCAGCCCCCTGAGAGAGTGTGCTGGGGCGGCGGGCAGATTGTTCATCTGCTTGTCTCCTTTTAACAGGAAAAACGGGAAAAATCAGTCCCTGCTCAGCACGGACATTGAGGGTGACCCTTTTTAGCTCGTAAGAAGGTGGGAGGACGGCAGCTGACGGCAGAGCTGTTGCCACAGCTGGGTCCAGGCTTTCTGCAGAATTTGGCGTCTGCACATTCTGTATGGCAAGGAAATGAGGGGTCTGTTATCAGAGGTGCTGGAATTATACATGCAAGTCTCCCTCTGCTGTTGCTCTTCTGGAGTGTTGGTAAAACTGCTCAGTATCCTCTTCACAGTCTCTGTGACCTGGCTCCTGGCCTTCCCTGGGCTTCTCTGTAGTGTGAGGCTTTCTTCCCTCCCTCTGCTCTGGAAATGTACGCTTAAAGTCTTGGGGGGTCCCACTGAGCACTGAAGGTCAACACCCTTACGAAAAAGTAAATCATGAACCCTTTGTACAGCAGCCTGAGTCATCAAAGGACGTATTCAGGGATACAACAGCAGGGGCTGGGATCGTTCAGCAAAGGGCAGGCTCTGCCCCAAGTCGCTGCACGGATGCTGTGGGGCGAGCGCTGCAGTTTGAGGTCAACAAGGAGGAATCGGTGGGCGGCGGAGGCAGTCGAAGTTGTGCTGAGGAGCAAACTGGTGACTTGAACAGCTCTAACGTTGGAGACAAAAAACCTAGCAAAAACCAGACCAAAAGGGTACAAAAGGTGACAGTGAAGTAGGGAATGATCTGGTGGCCTGACCCGGCATAAGAGAAGACAAAGATGAGGGCCTGGAATGGGGAAAGGCAGTGATGCCGGTCGTCACGGTTTATGGTGCTACATCACGCTACTCCTGACTCTGGTGAATGACTGCAAAAGGATGTCACCTTCAGTTCGCAAACGCGGGTCTGCTGAGGCTTGCGCTGAAAAGCTCCAACAGGAAAGNTTGCTTCCTTTTATTTTATTTTTCAAAGCATAACATTGTGAGCAGGAAGTAGAAAGGAGCTCGTGTGTTTTCAGCAACTTAAAGACAGGTCTGAAGATGGGGGGAACATGAGCGGACATAGGAGGAGACCAGGGGGAAGGAGAGTGGGAGATGAGGAGGCGGGGTAGGGCTGGAGCAAGTACAAGCAGGGACCCTTCAGGGTTGGAGACTGGGGAAATTACTGAGAAAAGGCGGAAATAGTAAGAAAAGCACAACAATAACAAAACCGCAAAGCATTTTATTTTCTTCCGCGGGAAGGTGGGAGAAATTGTAACTCTGATTCTGAGTGTAGTTTTTGTTCTGATCCTGGCAAGGTCCAGCTGTGCGTCGCGCCTGAAGAATTGCTGAAAAACCAGCTGCACCTTGACGCTCTTTTTGTGCCTCAGGTAAAAACTTCACGGGGCACATTCGGGCCTTTGGGCTGAGAAAGGCTGGGAGACCCTGCGGCATAGGGCAGGATTTGCTCCTCTGCCGCCCTCGGCTTCAGCCACGGGCTTGTGCCGGGGTGCGTCTGGCCAGGGCTTCTCAGGGGAGAGCCCTGTTAAACAGAACTGTCAAAAATGCGCTCGTGTATATTTTTGGAGCCAGGCTCCTCAGCAACCTCTGGCTCTTTTGCATTGCTGCATCTACACGGGGCGTCTGTAAAGGCAGTTAAGCCTTATTTATTGCTGTTTTGTGTTACAAATGCCCCACAAACAGCCAGACCCTAATCGGAGATGTGCCCTTTTCTCTGTAATTTGTCAGGGCCGTTGAGGCAGGGAGCTGAATTCTCTGTTTTACTGAAGTCAAGACAGCACTGGGAGAGAGTTGGAGGGTAAAAGCTTCAGAGCTTCTTCCTATAAAGTGCTGCCTGGAAAGGGCCGTGTGGATGCCGAGCTGCTTGGGAAGGAGGTCCCAAATTCCTACATACTTTGTGAACTGTAGTTACTCTGAGGGTTTGGCTTTCAGAAGCTGTGAAAGGTAAAGTAAATTACCACCAACTCTGCTGCTTGCTTTCTTTTAAACTGAATGCATTCTTCTCAAACTGAAATATAATTATGGGCCTGATGTGCTCTGAACGTTTTATTTAGTCAAACTGAAAATTATATTCTCTGCAAGCTGCTTTAANAAAACCAAAAAACCCCAAACCCACCTAATTATAGCAGCAGTGTGGAGGAGGCCTGCTAGTATATTGTACGCTACATTTTGACAGCTGCTTTTTACTGGAAGGTTGTCAAGACCCTCACAAAAATGTCTTGAACTGCTTAAAATGGGTGAATACAAAATCTGTAGCTGTCGCGTAGCCGGCAAAGACAAAAGGACTGGGGGCGTTTGGTTGGGCCGGGGTTACAGCCATGGTTAATAGCATATTTGCATCTTAGCTGGGCTTGCAAGCTATTTTCAGAAGCTTTGCTGGAGTTGTAAAGGCTCAAACTGCACCATTATTTTGGCGCATAGAAAAGCTCTCCAAAAACATTCAGCGGGTGAGGGGCTGTTCAGATGTTTCTAATTTTAAAGATTTGGCATGGTAGGTTCATTGTTATACTTGTGGTCAATAGGCCGATGGCAGATGGGGCAGTTAGTGAGCAAAATCCATCCTTAACCCCTTCCCTCCTCCCATAGCCGTGCCCCTACATACGCACATCCTGCAAACAGGCTCCCGCCTCCTCAGCAGCAGCACAGCGAGCCAAGGCATACCAGAGGGATGCCTCAGTCTCCTCGCCTTATCGTTTGGGCAGGGTTCTGGCTGATGGAGGCCACCGACTTGCCGGTTCTCGTATGTTTTCTGTGGGTAAACGGTGGGAACAGAGGGCTGCGGCCAGCAGCTGGTTCGGCCGATGAATCAGGGCTGTGGAGAGAGCAGAAAGCGTCACGACCGGTATCGCTTTATCTCTGGAGCGGTATCAGTGCATCTGGTTGTAATCCCAGGTGCAGCTTTAGCCTAGTCAAAAGATAAGGGGAATTTATGGAATATTTAAGAACCCTGTATACATTTGTTGAACGGAGCTTTGTACTTGGTCCCAGTGAGGAAAGCACGTGGCTTTGGCTTCTTGGGGAACCACGGGGCGAATGGTGCTCGATGTCCACGTTGGAGAGGCATGTTTTTCACTCTTACAAAGAGGAACAGAAAGAAATTGCATGTTCTCTCCATCACGTGGAGATGGCAGTCCATACTTGGGGTGTCCTGGAATGTTTGCTTATTCAACAGGTTTGAGAGAATACCGAAAAGAAACAAGGTTCCCTGAAGTGTGGATTAAAGGAAAACTGGAGTCTATCAAGGTAGCCAAAAATCACCTTTCTTTAGAGGGCTGCCAAAACAAAAGGTTTGAGCCAGCTCAGGACTTCGGTTCAAACGGAGTAAAAGACCTTTCTGACGATGCAACTGTGAACGGTGGATGTGATTTTTCACCTTAATAAGTTGCGGTCTTTCCCAGAAAACCTTTGGTGCCAGATCTTTGGTCTAACAGTGACACGTGTCTGGAAAAGGAAAATGGGAATCAATTAAATTCCGTTTAGTAGCTAACGGTGTTTTTCCTGGGAGATTAATAACCTGTGCTATTCTTACAAAGAAGCAGAAAATATTTTCTCGGTGACCCATATAGGCAAATTCGTCAACAAGTTACACCATGTGTGATTTTGGCACCGGGGCTGAATGCACTTAGGTATTCACTCACTTAACTAGTACTCATTTGCATCAACTGACATTGAATCAGACTTCAGGGGAATAAGATTTGCTTTGATTTAGCTGAATTGTGAACTATGTTCAAGATAACTTTGTTTTGGGTTTTTTGTTTTTTGTTTTTTGTTTTTTTTTTAAAACTGTGCGCTGGTATGAATTCCAGAAGCTTTTACTAGATTTTTAACGGAGACAGGATAGAACTATCTCAGGTGCCTTCTTATGTGTGTTGTTTTTATTGACATTGTTATTCTAAAAGTAAAATTACTTGGAAAATACTGCTAATTAGGATTACCACTTTGCTTAGCAGGGACTGAGGAACTCGCTGCTTGTTTTGAATAAGTGGTTTGGCCACCTCTGTCCTTGAACGAGTCCTTGGTTCCAAGGTGGAGAATTGGGTTTTGCAAATGGGGTCTGAGGAGTCGGTACGTGAGGAACGCGCGTGAAGCCTTTGATGCAAAAATGCAGCCCGTGGCATGGTGGGGTGTCATCAAAGTCAGTCATGGTGTTTAATTCGGCAGTCGGCACTTGCTGCTGGTGTTGAAGAGATTACACCTCTCTGGCATGGGTGCGGGTGACTGAGTACCGCAGCTAATGAACTTTCAAAGAGCTAATGAGGCTTTTATGAGGGAAGCTGGACAAAGCTATGAAGGCACATGACGCCTGTGTTCCGGCACTGACCTTCCACACTGTTCTGGCAGGGGCACTGGCAATACCCAAGGGGGGATGCTGCCCTGAAAATGGACCGCGGGCCAAGAAAGCCCACTAAAAAAGCAGCTTGTGTGCCCGGGGCTGGGAGATGCGTCCTCCGTCCTTCTTCCTTGTAGCCATCCAGAAGGCTCCATAACTCCCTCCGGCGTTGTGGGAAACGTGATTAATTTGGCGTGATGTGAGAAGGAGCATCGGGGGGTACCCTCCACGAGCAGGGTACCTGTGCAAAGCACAGCCGAAACCAGAGATCACGCTGGTTTGGTTTTTTTTTTTTTCCCACTCCTTAATTGTTTGAGCACGGACGTATGACAATGTTGGGTGACCATGCATTAATATTTGTGGGTTTCATGGAAGAAACACGTTTTGCAAAGGGATCTTTAACTGGCATTTCAAAGTCTTTTGTGTACATGGCAGAAAATTCTTACGGAATTTCTTTTTTTTGGCAGACTTGTATGTGCAACATCTAACCGGTACTTTGAGAAAAGGGCCAGCTCAGGTTGTATTTCAAGCTTTACTTTGTATCTAAACAATGAACAGTCGCTCATTTAGGTTAGCGATTTATTTTCAGTTGACTGAAATCAATCTCAGAGATGGAAAGAAATTTCAAGAGAAGTATTTCAGCACAGGTTTTACAGTTCTGTGTTGGTCTTATAGAAGCCAGGCTTCAGCCAGTCATCAGGTACTTAGAGCTGTGCTCTCCATTTAGCCTGTGCACACTTCAGTTTGATTCCTGTTTATCAGCTTCATGTAGGAATGATGCATTTGTTGCTCTTTTGATGCCGAGAATCACGGTACGGTTCAGATAAGAGAAGCCAGGCAAAGAAGTGGAAAATGCCCAAATGACCAGTGGCTTTGATGCTCTCTGACAACCTCTGGAAAATTAATGGTGGAAAAAGCGGGCATGGCTAGTGGAGTTACCCGAGAGGAAATACCCACGCTTCTGTGTGGACGGTGTTTAACGTTCTGGGTGGGCCTGCGCACGTCTGCTCCGGTGCGCGAGCGCTTTCTTGCTCAAGAGCCACACGTGACTTCATGTGTAAGCGAAGCGTTGCCGGGGGGAAAAGTAATCTGCCTGTCAGTGTTCATACTTTGGTGAATTTGAGGGCAAGGACGCCATTATATGCAGCGCTTCACTTACCTATTATGCTGCTTATGTAGAAAACACGTGGAAAATAATACATGTGGGAATGTGGAATTTATACTGTGGATGGGCCTCTTGAAAAGAGTTGCGTTAAGAACAAGTTCAAAATACATTTCTGTGGTTGTCTAAAACCACGTGGCTTCTTACCAGTAGGTAAGAGAGCAAGCGGGCAGCTGAGCCCCCCATGAGGCCTTTTTGCTTTTTCTTTATTTTCTGTGTGCATTTGCTTTGCCTGAGAGGGAGCTTCCCAAGAACCCCTCCAGTAGGTGAGTTTGACTGCTTCTTGGTTTTGGGCAAGGAGTCCTTTTTAACCACAGTTCCTGTTATAATTGTAACTTTTTTGCAAGATAGCCTGATTTCCAGAATCGAAATGCTCTTCACTGAGCTGAGGGCGCACACGTTTGTGTGATGGGCTGGCGACACCATGCTGGCATGCTTGGCCAGGGAAGAAGCACATGTAATGCCTTCTCTCTCCGTAGCCAGGTTGCACCTTACTACAGCAGCAGCATCAGGGACAGCAATATATTGAGAGAAAATGGTTTCCATCAACAAATTTGATCTTGCTCTGGTGCACCCTCACTCCAGCTATCAGTAAAAGGCAATATTGGGCCAAAATACGTGGGCTCTACTGGATGGTAGTTATTGTGGAGAGGTGGAAGCACAGGTATTAGCTAAATTTCCTTATTTTTTGGTGGTGCTTCAGTTACATGCGCTCACTCTAGCTGCTGTTTATAGATGTGAACTGATGGGCATTTTCCTCACTAAAATCCTTGTAAAGCTATCACAGTACTCATTTTAAAAACTTAAGCAGCGTGTCAGCTGGAGCGTTACATTGATTTAAGAGACAGCAATTTAACTAGGATCAGAGAATGCGTTTAAAGTTCTGAGCTTGGAATCCAGATGGGTTAGAAGCTGTAGAAGTTGGCCTGATGGGTGATTTATAGGTGTTTATAAGATGTTGAACACGGATTTTTGAGGAGCAATGTAAACAAAGTATGTTTATATTAGCGATCCTTTGATGTGAAAATCTATTCAGAAGGTGCCAGGCACTATCAGAGAACATAATCAAGAACATGCTGGTGTGTACTTCCGCAGTAGGCATTTCCTGCTCTTCCTCACAGAGATCACACCTTGCCTGTTGTGCTGCTGGGATGCCTGTCGAGGTACAGTGGTAAATGAGCTTTTCAAAGAGCTGAAGAGGCCCTTAAAGAAAGGAAACTGTGAATCAGGTAGGCTGCGCTGAGCTCTGTTAGGATCAGCGCAGGGCAAACTTTCAAAGACTAAGAAAACTTAACGTTGACCTAAATTGAGACAGTTTTTGAGACGTGCTCGGGATCTGATAGCACTGGTTTGACATCTTATTTGGTTTCAGTCCAGCCGTTCATTTTGATGCTTTCTGCGCTCCCTGGGGTTCTTGTGTTGTGATGCTGCTCGGTTTTAGAAACTGTCCTTTACGCTAGACCTGAACGTGTGCTCGTGCCTGGCGTGAAGCACCATAACAATCCAAAGGGGCAGTTATGAGCGCATGAAAAAAAACCATCAGAAAGGAAAGATTATTTGCAGTCCAGTGACAGCTCTGCCGTGGCTGTCCAGGCAGACTCGTCTCGTTTATGGCAAATCTGAGGGACCCGCTCCCTCCCGTGAAGGTGGAGGTACCTCCCATTCCCCGCGGTGCCTGCCCCGCATACCCACCCCTGCCTGGCTCATTCACCCTCTGGGGTCTCTTACCGTCCCCGTTAACCGCATCTGCCCTATCGAGCCTCCCGTGCGAGGCGGATGTGAGCAGCGGGAGTTTTTCTGAGTGCCGGAGGGAACACGCCGGGAGCCAGCACCTTCCGCAGCAGCCAGCCCTCTCTGGGCACTGCTGGGGCAGGGTGGCTGCCCTGCTTGGACCAAACAGGTTTCGGACCCATCTGGCTATTTCAGCATTCCTTGTGAATGTTTATGCTTCGGTATCAGGCAACTCAAACCACAACAAAAAAATTATTCTTTTTTTAGTGGAATAACTGCTCTTCTGAAAAATGTCAGGCTCAATATCAGGCAATATATGCCCAATTTCCACTTTGTCCTACGCTTTATAATCTTTCGCATCTCTTCACTGCTCTGTGAGGTTCCTGACATAAAAAGCAGCTCCTGAATTTTTTACCGCTTCTTATGCTACTGCTGATTCTTCAGATGAGGCTTCAAACGCTCCATTTCTCACAGGAAATAATAGCCTGCACTGATCAACAAGTGGATTATGATTTCAGATGAGAAATAAAAGCATAGTCAAAATAATCCATCAGGAACCAATAGTGTTCGTGACATGAGGGGAAAGGGACACGTGGAACATGAACTGTATGGTTTCGGATGCATTTCTATAAGCTGTTGAGCATTTGGAAATATTTCTGAAGAACTCAGCTACTTTTTAAACTGGTGCTTAGGATATCTTTTGTCTGCCTGTCTTCTCAGGTGCGTAGCTTTTATTTTAAGCTGTCTTTCACGGTGAAGTGATTGACTGAGGAGTTTTACTGATGGAAGCAAGCAGGGTGTGCCTCGGCAATCCTGCTGGCAGGGAGACTTAAGTGGAGTTACCAGTTGGCTTTCATTAGAAATGCAGATAGATAATTTTATCAAGAAGATTTCTGGTCTGCTTTTGCTTTTTTTTTCCATATTAGGGGGTAGACCACACAAGACAACTTGGGAAGACGTGAAATGCCTGGTGTTCGTGCAGGCTGAATGCGTTCTTTCATGCAGACAGCACACGGGGATGGGGCATGTTGGTGGAGCTTGGTCAGGACAGGTTTGTAATTGTAATTTAGGTGTTGGCTGCTGAGCCCCTGACCTTAGTTCAAGTTTCCAAGCTGTCCTTTCCAGGACTGAAGGCTATTGTCTGCTTTGTATGAAATCTGAGGGGTTAATTAATCCGTGCTGTAGGTGCTGGGGCAACAAACGGTACCACAGACCTCACCAGAAAGCTGTGAAGTCCGGCATTGTGGTATCTCCTTTCGGGTCTCCAGTGGACTGCCGAAAGAGCCTGGAAAACTCATAAAATGAAAAAAGAGGTCAGAAAATGGGAACAATGCTATGCAAATATCACTGTTGGGCCGGGATCCAATTTCCTGTACTCTAGATTAAGCAGATAACTAGGAAATGCAAATAAAAGTTACCAGCGGAGAAGGGAAGCCACAGCATGCCAGAGGAGCGAGGGGAGAGCGAGCCATCTTCAAATTAGGCGGAGGGATGGAAGAGAGGGGCCAGGTCTGTGAGCTGGAGTGGAAGAAATCCCAGGAGGGCAACGCTCTGCTGCTGCACCCGTGCCCACCCTTGTTCTGCACCGAGGCGGTGCCACCATACGTGCGATGGCTGTTAACCAAGTCTGAAAAATCATGACTGAATCGTAAAAGTGATTAGAAGGGCAGGCTGTGGTGTAATTTGTGAGCGGGGTAGGTGCGGGTCTGTTTCTTTGTGTATTTGAAAACCTGTTTCCCCTCAAGCAGCCTGTCTCTTTGCAGCTAATAAAGGCTAGACGCTTGATGGGGAGAGTTAATCAATTTAAGATTTGCTTCCATGTATTTAAAGGACTAATACGGAGTAATGTCTGTCTCTTCTCTTTCCCTTCTTTCTTCCCTCCCCAGTCGTGCGTTTTTTCCGTGGAGAAACAGCAGCGTTTCCATAAATGGAGTCTTAGGTAATGATTTCTGTCCTAGTGACACTGATGATTAATTAACGCGAGGCTTTGAGTGTTCTGCAGCGCTCTACGGCTCCGATAAAGGAGCCAAACAGAAGCCCAGTAGCGTGGTTTCCTCCGGCTTTGATGTTGGAGTGCTGCCGTCTTTGGAAGAACCTCTGAGGAAATCATCAAGATGTGAAGGGAAACCCTCAGAACCAAGTCCTCCGGAGAGGACTTCCCACTGCCTGCCTCCATCCCCTTTCAGGGAGGAATTCGCTTTCCATTTCTGCTGTGAAACCTCTTGGCAGCACGACACAGGCTGCAGTTTTTGGTCGTAGCTCGCCTAGAAATACAAGTTCTGGGGAGGAGGAGTGCTGAGATTTGGACGGGGGCAGGAGATATTTGTGGAAGATATCTGAAAGTAAATAGCGTATAGCACTGTGAGACAGATAGGACAGATTTTGTTTCCGGCACCTTTGGTTCTGGCTGTGCGTCCGGGAGGAGCCAGGGGACAGTCGAGCCATGCCGGCCGCAGCCAAAGCCAGGGCAAGTTGTGGTGTGCGTGTTTTCCATGGCAAACCTCCTTTTCCCTCCCAGGGGTGCACGGTGCGATGCTGCTGTTAGCAGCTTTGTCTCTGCGTTGCCCTCCCCTGGCCCCGTGGCAGGGCTTGGGCAGGAGCTGGTCTGCCCCAGGAGGGAAAGGCCAGCTGGGGCCTTCGGTGGGAAGGCTGGACTTTGGTCTCCTTAGTCCTGCACAAGTGACGGGTGCTCGGTGGTCTCTAGAAGAGCCGGTACGGTGTGACAGAGGCCATGGCATGCCGGCGGTGGGCTGTGCCTGTCGGGATAGCTGACCTGTGCGTGGGGAATAATCCCAGCGAGCACTCTTCTCCTGGGTCATCAGGGAGCCGCCGTGGCGTGCGCGAGGGCTGCGTTTAAGGGCCACCTCGCACCGCTTGGTCAGCTGGCAGGTTGACGGAATAATAGATGCTTACAGCACTAAGAAAAGATGGTAACCATATAGTCGCCTCTTTACATCTTCAGGTGTGGCAGGTGAGGGTACGGGCATACAGCAGAAGTAGTGGGCCAAAGGGTTTGCTTGAAATTTGCCTTTAATATAACGCTGGCCTTCCTCCAGGGCACGCCCTCACCAGAAGTCTTGACAAAGATGTTTAGGTTTAGCCTTATTTCCACTGCTCCATCTTTAACCTAATCTGCAACGGTGATAAAAGTCACCTCTCCCGCTTCGGCGCCCTTCATGATGCCAGTGTTCACTTTTCTCTGTTTTTCTTTTGTCCAGTAGATTAGTATTGAGGAGAGAAAAGTCTCCAGGCTGTCAGCCCCATAAGCTGCACATGTAAGTCATTAAAGATGTGACTGTCAAGCATCTCCTTTGTATGACAGATCTGGGACCAAATGCGCGTGAGTCCATGGAATAGGCTTGATTCAGTCAACCAAAATTATAGGGTAGCTGTAGTTTTCCCTTTTTTATTGATGGCAGAGTTTTAATGTGGTCACAGTACATAGTCACATGATTTACAATCAAATGGATTAACCGCTGACTTATGCTTCACATAAGCCTTATAAATCCACGTGCATACCTTCCAGATGCTAGATGCTAGCAGTGAGACATCTTTAAGATGTATTAGCGAGGCTATTTTCTGTTAGAAAATATACGCATGGGACTAAATTCCACTGACGTGATATTTTAGGAGCAATTACAGCAAAGAAGTGCTTGACAAGGCCCTATAGCTATTTATAGGCAGTTCTGTCAAATTTAGGGTAAACATGTCTTTCCCTTTTTTTCCCCCTCCCAACCACATTCGCTGCAGTATTCTCCTGGTTAATTGTGGGCTGCCGAGGCTTTGCATGAAGACGTCTGCACGGTGGCACCACCCTGTAATTAGGTGGGAAGGGATCTCTGTCTGACGATGGTGCTGGTGGATGTCCTTGCTGGGCATCGCGGAGTGGCAGGAGGGGACCGTGCATTGGCACCGACCGGGGCTGGAGCTGGGTGAAACAAGTCCTCAGGCTGCGGGGAAGGGTTGCTCAAAGGAGAGTGTTCCCTGGCCCCTGAAGCCGCTCGAAATGGGGCCGTGCTAGCCAACCCCTTCACGTCTTTTGCCACAAAGACATTTTTTTAAATTAACCATTGCTGTTGCCAATGGCATTCACTTCACTCCTGCCCTGAGTTATCCCAGTTCTCAGCAGCACGTTTCCAGCTCTTAGGCGTCGATCCAGTCTCTGCCTGCTGTTGGATGCTTTACGCTTCCCAAGCGTTTATCACCTTTTGGATCCTGTCTGCCTTCCGTGCCCCATCTCAGCTCGCGTTGTTAACTGGGCACATCCATCTGCCGCGCTGGCCGGACCCGAGTGCGTGTTGAAACTGGGGGTGATCGCCCTGCACCAGTCAGAAAGGCTTAGGTGAGGAAGGCTGATTTGCTTTCGCCGTGCGTGGAGTTGTTCCCAGTGTAATGAAGTCCTCTGTCAAAAAAACCCAGAGGCATAAAACACAAGGGTGGGTAAAAATGGAGCCCCCGAGGTGCCGTTTCTGCCCTTTTCTAGAAGAGGTGTGAGTTGTCTGAGTTTGGCCGGACTTGTCCAGCAGAGAGGAATCTTTCTGGCGATTCACACAAGCCTCACATCAGACCAGAGAAGATGGGGGCACGAGGTTTTGCTCGTGGTGTAGTTTTTATAGATACCACAGGTGAGTGGATAAGGAACAGTTCAACCCCAAAATGTGAGACTTGTGTTGGTTTCCCTCCTCCCATGACAGAGGCAGGTGAATTTCAGTGGTGTTGAAAGTAATTGAGGTATATTTTTTTTAAGTATAGGTTTTACGTAACTAAATCTCTTATTAGTGGGGATGTTAAGGGAGAAAGTAACTTCCCTGAAAGCCAGCTTTCCTTGCAGATGCCTTCCTCAGAATACGTCAGGGGTGAATCAGGGTGCTCTACCCAAGGGAAGCGGCAGGAAAAATACGCCCGGTGCTCAGGGGTACTGTTTCTCTGGGTGTTAGTTTTGGTATTTATTAATAAAAATCCATGAACAACTTCTGCAACTTACCAGTAGGTGTTAGTAAAAATTCCTTACCCTGAAGAGTTTGCCAACTTCAGAGTCCTTTCGGAGCCTACCACAGCCCTGCATCCGTGCGGAACCCCGAGCTGGTGGATGCCGGCTGGCCCCCTCCCGTGGAGCTGGGTGATGAATCTGTGACTACAGCTCACTATGAAGAAGTGAGAAATTCTCCCCGGTCTCTTCCAGCAGTGCCAGTGTTAAGTACACACAGGGTATGCAGCTGAGGTTCAAGCCCTGAGGCTGCCAAGCGGATTTTATGAATGTTTCAGTAAACAGCACTTTAAAAAAGAAAAAAAGGAGAAAAAAAAAAAAAAAAGGAAGTCTGGGAACAACTCGTTCAGTTCAACGGTTGGAGGCATGACATTCATTACAGTCAAATCTGTTCAAATATCCTTGACAAATACCAGGAAAAGTGTGTTCTTTAGACAGGTGGGTTGTTTTAAAAGGCCATTCCTTACCAAAAAAAAAACCAAAAAAAAAAACCCCAAAAACCAACCCCCAAAAGAAAACGGAGGGGGGAGGAGAAGAAAGTGGTTAGGAATTGCGAGTCCTTCCCTTCCCTGGGAGAGTGAGCAGGGTGGGCTCGGGAGCCGGGGAAAGGAAAACGCGGTGGAACGGGAGAGGTGGCTGTGAGAAGTCTGACACCCCGAGCAGACCGTGCCGAGTCAGGCACATCAAACCCTGTGTTTCATTAGGATTTCAAAATCAACAGGACAATTGATGGCTGTGCCTAGTAGCAGGAAAAAATGAGAATGCTTTTATTTCATTAAAAGCATCTAAACCTTTATACATTAAAAGCAAGAGGCTTTTGCTTTCCTTTGATTTTACTTTCTTTCCTGTCTTTCTCCTTTTAGTTCATTTCAGGGTGTTTTTTCCCCCACTTTGTGGAGGCTCTGAGGACTTTGCTGGGTGTTTGAGCTGCTATTTCAGTTTTGTGCATCTGTCTGGGGCCAGGGATCTTAGTTTTGTTTTGATTGACCTCAGTGAAGCTGGATTTTAACCGTACGGTGTAAGCCTTGAGCTATCAGTGAATGCTTATCCTATCTGGCAGGAATTTTTGCAGTGGTCCTTCAGGTCTCATAACTTGAGAGCTGAAGTGTGTATGTGATCGCAGTGCGAATGTTGGCGGACCCCTGAGCAGCTACTAGAAGCTGCTGTCATCATGCCTGGAGGTCAGCCGTCTTGGGCTTTTGTATTGGAGCGTGTTCCCTGTGGTTTTTGCTTTCTGCTTGCCCTCTCCTTTGCCTTTCTTGTCTCTCCTAGGTTTCATCAGGCCTGGCAGCAAGAGAAGCGATGCTTTGCCAGTTTTAGTAAAGGTGCCTGTTTGTACCTGGGTGTGAATAAATCCAGGGAAGAGCTCTTTCTGCTCCTTTTGGAGGAGGAACCGACTGTAGATGTTAGCACCTGCCAAACACAGCTAGTCTTCCAGCTGCCCCAAAGGCCGAGGAGGAGCCAGGGGAGGCTTCAGAAAGCAAATGCATGCTTGTGTCAGCAGGATCACCGCCTTGAAGTTGTTATTATGGAAGTAAAGTCGAACCTGGCGCACGGGGGGGTGATGTATTCATTTCAGTAACCAAAGTGCAAGGGGAAGGCTGTTAAATTCTATTGCAATTTGTTGCTTTTTTAAGGTGTTTGTTGATTTCCGTGTAGCTAGGTAGGCTGGTACAAAATAAGGCCTTTCTGGTATCATAGTGAATTGTGTATGTGTGTCTCGGTAGGGGAGGACTTGTCTGGATGACAGAATCTCTTAATGTAAACCCCTCTAGGGGAGCTGTTGCCGGAGTCCAGTGTGGCCCCGGCTCTGCGGTTCTCTTCCACAGCTGGAGCTGTAGGTTGTCAAAACACCATCCTTGCCAAGGCAGTGGGATGTCCTGGGGCGAGCACAGGTTATGTCTGTTGAGAACAAAATAACGCTGAGCTCCGTGGATTCGCCGGCCAAGATGAACCCCATGTCTCGGAGTCAAAGCCCTGACTCGGGAGGATGCCGGGGTGGCTCTGCGGGGCTGGGCCGGGCAGGGAGATCTATTTAACTCATTTAATGTCCTGGGCTACAGCCCTGGGGACATCTGGTTTGCTGAGGCCGAGCTATTCATCTAATCCCGAAGCTACGTGTGGGTCCCACTCTATAATCCCCCCCAAGAAAAAAATGTAACTGCAAGAGGTTCTGCAGCCGTTAGCAGCCCCAAAGGGACGGCATGGATCGTGTTTTACTCTTAGGTCAGTGGAAAATAGGAAAAGATTTGGAATTTGGAAAGTTATTTGCTTATATTTTTCCATGTCATTGTAAAAGGTCTTTTCTCTCCCCCCCACCCCGCCGTCAAAAGAAAACAAAAAGCCAAAACAACCCCCCTCAAGTTCAAAGACATGCAAATGAATCCTTTACTATTTTCACAGTAATTTTTTTTTTCTCCACATATAAACAGACCTCTAAAGACCCAGCCCCTGGGAGCTGGGCAGAGGCAGCGTTCCTGGGGTGCGACACACCTGCGGGCAGCTGCTCTCCCGCCACGCGCACGGCCACAGCCTCTGAAGCCGCTTCCAAAGCAAACAAGTGGCGATTTTTAAGTAGCACCTAGAGAGGAGGAAGGCCAGCCTCGCCAGCAAAACCCCGGCCCCAAGAGGTTCCCTCCGCAGGGGCTGCTTTTTTCCTTTCCCCGCAGCATTAGCGTGCAGCCGTAGGTGACGGATGGGCCGCGGGCAGCGAACCTGCGGCGAATGGCGGGTGCCTGCGGCCCTGAACACTGCTGGGCTCTTCGTCCCCAGCGCCCACTGGGACACCTCTCCTGCCCACCCCCGAGAGACAGCCAGCGGGGCACCTCTGGGGCCACAAAAGGTTTCTTGGCCAATTAATAGAAAATATATGATTTTTTTTTTTAATTTTTTTCCTCCTTCCCGTCAGAGATGACCGAGATGTGAGTACAGCAGCCCTCTGTGCAGCGCCGCTGCTGTCCTGGGACACACTCGTCCTGCAGGTCCAGTTGGTACACTATTTGGGCAGGCTTTGAGCAGTCCCTTTCACTGATTTTTTTTTTTTTTTTTTTTTTAAAGCCATACCCTTATTATCCTAGTTTCTCATGCCTCGCTCTTTGTTTATTCATAAATGATGCGTTTGCCAGGGAAAACGCTTTGATCCCCTTCTGATGGAGCAGGTACAGGAGAGCGAGATGAAAAAAAAACCCTAAACCCCTTAAGCAATATTTATGGACATTTGAAAGTTGAGATTCTTTGAAAAAAAGGCTACATTTCTTCTCACATATTTTCCAGGCTGAAATCTTTTGCTCGTTTATCTAATGGTTTACTTGTCTGATAATTAAATGGCTTTTACAGGTTTAAGCAGGATAAATAGAAATGTATGTTTTCAGTGAATCAGCTAGGAAAGTGACTTGAATTTCTATGGGTTTTTTTTTCTGTGCCTTCGTTTCCTATGGTACCGTCGGAAACCAAATAGCCCAGTTGTAAAAAGCCCTGGTTTCGGAAGTGCTGGAGCTGCAGGTTGGTGGGGTTCAGGGTACTGTGCGGGGGAAGCAGCGTTACACACCCGCCCTCTTGTCCTGGCGTTGCCCAGGCATCGATTGCTGGTCCTTTCGGGGACAGGAACAGATTTTGGTGGGCTCTAGTCAGCTAGTTTTATGTTTTTTGCGGCCCAAGGACAGAGCTTTCCCAGGATCAGGCCGCTGCCTTTACTGTCCGCCAGCAAGTCCCCTGTAACAAGTGGTGTTTTGCCTTTGTGCATCCTTGTTACCGCAGAACTGGAGCTTGTAAAGGCTTGGTAGGATGCACTTACTGTTAGCGTATGGTCCTCTGGGGTTTTATATAGATAGGGTACAGAGCAAAATCATTTCTCTGGCGTCACTGAACGTGTCGTGTGGCCGCAGCAGTTTCGATCCAGGAAAGGTGCCTTTCCTGCCAGACTTGGCTGAAGATAGAGCATCAGCTGTAATGATGATTCAGAATATATGTGTATATATATTTGCTGACATGCAAGAACTACTGACTTGCTACTGATAGTTAAAATACGGGGCTATCAAACACGCTCTGAGCTGATGCGTTTGAAGTGAAATGAGAGGAAAAGCCAGTGGTGCTTTTTTCCTTCTGGTTTGTTTCAGTGCTAATGTTGGCACTGAAATGCCAATAAAAAAAAAAAAAAAAAAGGGCATTTAGCTGAGGAAAACAAGAACTGGTGAAAGTTTAATACAAGCAGAGCTCAGAGCTCAGCAATGGGGAAATACTGCGAAAATGGTGAAGCCATCCAGGAATTTCAGTAGATTTCATTAGGGATTTACCTGCAAGGCAGTTTGTTTTACCAAAATAAGTTTTAAGGATGCTATTTTAAGAGTTAAATGTCATGGAAGGTTTTGATTGACAAAGGATCCTTTTTGTGAAGTTTTCCCTGTTCTCGAAAGTCTCTTTTTGCAGGCTTTTTCCCGTGCAAGGCCATCCGTGGCTGTAGCGTTGGAATAGGTACCCAGCCTGTGCTTTATCCCCAGTCTCCCCGCAACAGGGAGCTGCAATGGCCCCGCATCCCCTACATCCTTCATCCCGCCTTTTGGCTGGATGACACGGGAAAGTTGTACGCGGGGGCTTGGCAGAGGGATTTGGAAGAAGCACGCAGGAGCTCAGGCTCTGTAGCAGGCGTGAAGTGTCACCTGAGCAGCTAGAATCCCCTGCGGGATCACGGTCTGGTGATACCGATGTCTGCTGTGGGGCACAGCAAGGCTCAGTGGAGTCGTGCTCGCAGCCGGCACCTTAGTGGAGAACGTCCTTCAAAAAGACTTCGTTCAGTCCAGAGAGCCTAAGCGGGCTGAGATGGCAGCTCTTCTGGGCATTCCCGGGTGTTCTTCCCCCAGCTTTCTCTCTTCATGTACGGAGTTGGGTTTTGGCTTTGTGTTTCTGAACGCACTAAAAGGCTTGTAGTTCTTCAGTAGCTTTAAAGAAAAAAGTTGCAGGAAGCAGCTGCAGTTCTCTTTCCTGATAGGTCTTGATTAAAAAGCAACACCCCTCCCC
>VXBH01000350.1:388069-433653 GCA_013400035.1 Rynchops niger | reverse complement strand
TTTTTTTTCATTTCTGAAGAGTTGAAAGCTAGAACATCTGCTTCTTGGCCAGCCATTCTTTCCCACAAACGCCGCTTCCCAGGTTCAAAAAAGCTTGGTTAGCTTATTGTGTGTGTATGCGTCTGGGTGCCTGCGTTTCTGAAACATGCCCCGGACCGCAGCAGGGGAACCGAGGGAAGGGCTGAACACGGGTACGGGCCACGTGCTGCAGAGCCGGGGTCCAGTCTGTCCTCGTGAGAGGGTAGACCTCTATCCGGGTGAGAGCAACCCTGCTCTCAGCATCCTCCTCAGGTGCTTGGTCTCGAAAAAGTCCCCTGAATGCTGCGTCTGCCCTTTGCCGGGCACATAAACATGCGGAATGCAGACCGTTGCTAGCGAAATCCTGAAGTCCTTCAGCCCGGCAGGCTCCTTGGTTATCCCAGTGGAAGCCAGGCTTTATCCGACGGCTGAGGTGTCGGCCTTGAGTAATAATTTTTGCAGCTGCGGGGTCTGGTCTCAGTGTTACTCTCGCCACACCAGCATGAACCAGGTCTCTGTGAACCACAGAGGAGTTTCGCCCTTTGGTACAAGGTGCAGCGCACGCTGCTTTACCTTACAGCACAGTTCTGGCCTCTGCATTTCCGCTAACGAAATAAAATCTCCGAGAGTACTTCTGCGTGCTCTGGTGTTCCAGGTTAGCACCAGGCAGTCCTCTTTGGGGCCGGAATCCAGTGTTTTGGTGCTAAACAGTGAACGTGTATAGAGATGCTACCTAACTCCTGTGGTCAGAGCTTGAAGATACTTTAAGTAAGGAAAAAAAACACGGCAGACATAATTTTATATTTGTGTGTGTGTGTGTAAGGATATTTTCTTTTTCTGTTAAATTTGCATTTACCTTTAGACCACATCCCGCTTATTTTGGATAGATGAAAGGAAGCAGAATACAGGCTGCTGTCAGCCTGTGCTTACTCCCAAACTCCTTGGGTTTCCTTATTTTGTACAGGTAAAAAATGCACGTTTTCGAAAAGCCCGCTTGGCGTTTTTGTGCATAGGAGAAGGAAACTGAAGTCCTCTCAGACATATTACAAGTTTTAGAAATGTTTCAAAGTTAGCGTTAAGTAAGAGAATAGCGTCTCCAGATGAAAATAGGGAAGCGTGCGCAGAAGCGCATTCTAGGCTTGTTTCAGTGGAGGTTCAGTCTCCCTACTAAAAGTCAACATCTTTCTGCTGCTCCCTGCCCCTTTCACCCAGACTGAAACTGTGCAGAAGGGAAATCCCGGCCTGTAAGCCTGTGTTTTATGCTAAGTTCACTCCCAGCTAAACAAAAGAACAGGTCAGCAATTCATTCCTACTTGCAAAGCAGAAATGGTAATAGCATCTGGTTTAAAAATACAGAGGTGAGGTCCTTTCTCTGACTACTGTTGCCCACTGGTATTTCTATTAGATGTAACGCGATCTGCAGGTGGCAAATAAGGCCAAGCACTACGCAACAAAAATAAATTGCTACTCATTCAAAATATATTTCAGCTGGTAATGTGTTTTACGCCTGTCCCTTTTGGCCTAATTGTGCTTGTTCCCCTGGGTCCCCACCTGCGATATTGTCCTCGTGAAAAGAGCTTCCTCAGTGACTTTAGCAACTGACTCCTAAATATCGTCTGTTTTACTTCCCCGTCATCTACCTTCAGTTTGGCATGCTATTAAAGGACTTGCATTACGAGACCGTTTCACCAGACGGCAGGGCCGGTCTCTTTATATTCCCGTATATTCTCTTGTCTCAGCTCCGCTGCACTGGAACACATCTGCGTTGCACTAATTTCAAAGAAAGCTGAATCATGGTGCGCTCCAGTTCATTCGCCATCTCGTAGGTCCCCGTCCAGCCAAAGCCCTTGGATGCAGTTAAAAAGCAGCTGTAATCCGTGTGCAGGAGGTGGCCCACGAGCTGTGCTGAGGAGGTGCAGAAAGAAAACCCTGTGTTAAAATGTTTTCTTTCAGAGCAGCAACGTTCTGCTCGAAGGAGAGAGGCGAGGCAGGAGTTTCGGGAGAGGTAAAAGTTTGTCCCTATCTAACTGTCCTACTTACAGTGTTTCTAACTGATAACACAGGACCTGATTTGGGGCCGGGTGAAGCCGGTGCCCATTTTACTGGATTTTGATCATCACCGGGCAGGAGAAACGCGCTTACTGCAACGTTTGGTAGGGCTGCGCATTAAAAGGCAAACAGCGATGGCAACAGAATTGTACAAGTAGTCCATGCAATTAAGAAGACTGATAAACGTCTGGATGAATTGGTGGTTCACGATGGTTTGTTGGGTTTCTTTAATCTTTCTTGAAGTATGACGCGTTGGTCTTAGTCTTTTCCAAGGATCACATGCATACACTCCTGAAGAAAGTGCCCCCGTATTTAGCATAGGCAAGTGCAGCTCTTTATAAATGTCCTGCTTTTGTCTGTAGGAAGCAGCAGCTGCAAATGGTTTCAGAGTATTCAGAGCGTTGGCATCCCACAGTATTTGTTTGCTGTAAGAACCCATCACTGGAGGACGGGCGTGAGAAAGATAAGCAGGGAAATGGAAGGTCCTGTTCTGTTCCGAATGACAGTTTGCTGATCTTTAACTTTACCCACTGCCTCAGCCTCTCCGCCATGGACAGATTTATATGAATATATCATAAATAAATAAATGTAAATATATGGAAAGATTTATATTTATTCCCTACGAATACTACATCTCCCTTCTCTGTGGGTTTCAACCTCCCTTAGTGCCACCCATGAAGAGTTAGAGCTTTTTTTCGTGTAGCCTCCTTGACCTTGGATGTGCGGGATGTGAGTTGGGTAAGCCCCTACCTGGTCAGAGGCAGCTCTCACAGGGTTTCCAGTGGCCATCCTCTCACCTGCTAATGCTCCGTGGACCACTGGCCTTTAGCATCCTTCTCCTGCTGCTGCCTCCAGCATCAGTAGTGGAAGGTGCGTAACATCCGACCTTGCTCCAGGCATGGTGGCCGCGTGTTTGAGATGTGTCTAAACCTCAAGAGAAGTTCCGTATTGCTCGTTTTGTGGGTGAGTCGTAGTCCTTCTATACAGCTGTGGCTTTCTGAGTCCGTCTTTTTGTGTCACAGAATCTTCATGGTTGGAAAGGACCTTTGAGATCATAGAGTCCAACCAAGCAACCTACAGTCTCTGCCACTAGAGCACACCCTGAAGTGCCACATCTAGACGTTTCTTAAACAGCTCTAGGGATGGTGACTCAACTGTCCCTGCTGCACGTAGCTAAGGAACCTGTTCTCCTGTGCGTTTCCTGACTGGCAAAATTTGGGTTCATCTCCAGCAAGAGAGATGAGTTCTCTGTAACTTCCGTGCTGCTGGTTGTTTGCTGTGGGGATTCGCGGGCTTTTGTGGTCCAAATTTAGGCACAATTCGATGGCTTTTAGCAAGCTCCCACCCATGCGTGCTGGTGCCGAGGGCATCGTCGCTGCTGGTATCGACTCCAGGGAAACTACAAGAACTGCTCGGTCCTTGGTGAAACCCCACTGCTGCAGGATGCTAGAGTTCAGCCAGAAAAGTGGGAAAGGAACGCCGTGTTGATAGAGGGTCGTTGGTAGAACTGTTCTATTCTGTTCTTCTTTGCTCTAAACTGTAGAAATTGTAAGTCGATGGGTTCAGTTGTTAGGCCCTACGTAGCTGTATGTAAGCATAGCTTTCAAACTCCATCTTAATTGAAAGCTTTTTCACCTTCCACCATGTAAGTTCCTGAAAACTCACAGGTGGATGTAAAGCCCAAAGTCTTAATAGGATTTGTAGTGTTAGAGACAAATCAGAAGGGTAATGACGAGACTTTTAGGAGAAGATTTTCCTGCTCGTGGGTTTTGTGGTATTTTTATTCTCTCTTTCAATTACTTTTCAGTGAAGTGCTTTATCGTTTTGTGAGGAAAGAGTGCGAATTTGCCCAAGACTTCTTGGGGGCCAAAAGGTGCGACACAATTAAAAAGTTCAGAATAACTTGAGAAAATTCAAGCTGATTTGTAGGTATAGGTGGTTAGAAATGAATCACAGGTGAGAAAAGAGGAGAAATTATGCTGACAGATGAGAAGGATCAAAGGCCTTAAGTTTTGAGGAGGAGGCCTCAAAAGCGTACCTTTAACAAACAACTTTTTTGTTTAGCTACTCTAGTTGCTCTTTGTTGAGTTCGTAAAGCAATTTTGAGGGTAGTCTCTATGCTTGCCTGTAGTTCCGTGTTGATTTATGATAGATTAATTTTACAAGCAGCAGAGCCTTGAAAGGTAGTGCCGTGATTAACATTGCAAATAACTTTAACATCTGCCAGCTTTTTTAAATGATCGGATCATACCGGGCAAGTCAAGGCATTCGTTTAAAACTCTTTTTCTGGAGGAGGGTGAATCCCTTCTTCAGATGCGTGGGCAGCACCTACTCTCGCGTCTCAGCGGGTGCAGCGCACAGTTGCCCCGCTGTGTGCTGGGGACGGTCGTCGTTCTCTCCTTGCCTGCTGTCTGCCCTTAACGTGCCTCTCCAGACACAGAAATGGGCTGTTCAAACCGGGAGGGGATGGGGAGGAGAGACGTGTTTCGAGATGGTCAGATGTATTGCAGGAGATGCCTCTGGCTCTTCTTATCAACAACGTTGATGGTACAAAATTGCTAAACGAGTAACACATGTTTTGATGGAATTAAGTATGAAATTGGGAAAGGAAACATGTCTCAAGTATAACGAAGGCTTGCCAGATAAACCGTTAGACTCTAGAAATCTGCTGCTGTTAAAATAATTAAAAAAAAAAAAAAAAAAAAGTTTTTTGAAAGGGTTCCATGTGGTATTGCTTCCATTTCCCCCACGTTCAAAAAAGAAATATCACTTGATTTCAGTTGAGTGAAAACAAACATGCGTACAGCTAACAAATGCTGTTACACCTCACCTACCTAATAACCTCTATGCCTGGCGTTTAGTTCTTCTTAGGCGGATCCCAGGACCCAAGAACCCCTCTGTCTTGCAAGTCCACGCTTGTTCTACCACTTCTTTTTGCGTTGCGTGCTGTGGTAGTGCGTGAGAAAGAATTGCCTTCTTCCAACCTATTCTCCGTTCGCTTGGAAAATACAGCAAATAAAAGGTAAAGGAACGGAGAAGGAGTAGGGAGCGAGTGGGGCAACAGGGCTTCCCAGCAACACATGGTCCTTGGTCTGTGACGTGCATCCCGGCAGCAGCAGGGATGCTGTTCCAAGCATTAGAGCCCTGGGGCACAAAGCAGTGCCTGCCCTGGCGAGACAGAACCGCCGCTGAGCGTGTCACGTCCTCTGTGTCCCTCGCTGCCACCTCCCACTCCGCTCCCACGCGTGGGTGCCACAGCTAAACAGGTGACTTGTTCTGCTCCTTGTAGCTGCCCTGCTTGAGTCACCTTCATTTGTAGGCACAGATTTTTGTTTTGCTGTTTGTTTGCTTGTGTTTAAATGATCAGATTTTTGCTCTGGAACTCGTTAGCTGTTAGAAATGAAACGTTACAAAGGTTTTCTTGCAAGAGAGAGAGCTGGCAAGTTCTGCTCTGTTTTCTGGTCCTAGCGCAGAATAGAGAGATGTACGGTAACCGGTTTATAGTTTGTCATCTTTCTGAAAAGCTAAAAGTCCACTGTGAGTATTAAGACAAATAAGTCTTCCTTTGGCTGTAGAGGTGTATCACAAATGAAATAACATTCTCACCCTTCCGGCTGTGGTCCAGTAATAAGTGTGTGGACAGTAGCATTGTCGAATGGCCATAAAACCACAGCCTTGCTTAAAAATAGGTGTCCGATGGTGTAAGCCTGCTTTCGGATTGTGTGTTAGGGGGCTGGCAGACGTGGCCTGGGACCTCTGGGAAGACCCTTCCGCAGTGGCAGCAGGAGACGTGGGGGATGCAGGAGGACGTGTTGCCTGCCACTGCGTTTATGTTTATTTTTACTGCAGTACTTTCAAGCCTGTGTTAAGAATATGCTGTAATATGCTATCATTTAAGTGTCTTAACTCTCTAACAGAAGCTTGGCACAGGTGAAAATGTTTATATACTCTCTAAAATACATTTTTATATGGAAACCTGTGCATGTGTGTATATTTCTATTCTTTATTTGTGGCCACCTTTGTGTTTTCCAGTCCATAATCTTCATTCGTGACCGAAATTCTCGTCGCCAGGAGGTGTCTGCTTACATCGACTACGCCCACAGGCTGACAACAGATGATTTTGAAGTCTACTTCAGTGGGAAGAAAAGGCTTTTCCCTCGGAACACTGATCTGAGGTATTTATCTTGACTTTGTTTTCGTTTATTTGCATTTAGGCGATATATAGAGAAAGATTTATGCGGTTTTGAGTCGGAATTTAGCTTATGGAAGTGTTTTTCACTGAAAGGCAACCACCACGGATCAGAACTAGTTGTGGAGGCTTTAAGAAGGGTCCCTGTCAAATTTATTTAGTCCGGAGCATAAAATTTAACCAGGTCATGACAACCGTTGCCTGTTTCTGCACGTCTCGTTGCCCTGATGAGCCTCTAAATAGTGACCTGCTTTGATCAATAGGAGCACAGTTCTGGAGGTGCCACAGGCCACTTAGCTGCAGTCAGTAATAGACTCGTAGAATTGCCAGAACATCTCCAGCTTTGCCCGCTCTCCACAGAGTTGATGGGAGGATGCTTTGCTTTGAAGGTGGGCGCCCGCAGAGGTCTCCTGATGGCAAATAAGGCAGTGTTACCTGTGACTAACGAGAAACCTCATCAGTGAGCTTTTTCACTGAAGAATGTGATTTCCTTAAGCGACATCCTGTGCCTGAGTGCCCGAGACGTGGGTACGAGAGAAGTTTTGTGCGTTTGCGTTGGTAAAGGCCGAGTTGGCGAGGCTCGGAGCAGCAGAGCTCGCAGCCAGAGTGTGGCCTGGGTGGGTACCTCGTGCTGAAGTGGTACGTGACACGGCAGGTGGGTGCTGTGGGACACGGGGAAGAGATGGTGAACATTTCCGCGGGCTGGAGTCTCCTCTTGACACGTGTGAGAACGTAAGAACTGCCAACAACAGGCTGCAATGTCATGGGCAGTTACTGTCTCCTGGTGAAAAGGTGTCCGGTGCAAAAAATTTTATGCATTTCTGCATTTTCTAAGAGTGGCTTTCTGTAATACAAATCGCTCCAAATACTATTCAGCCAAACTCTGGTGCATGTTACAGAGCGAGAAAGCAGGGATGACTTTGGAGGGGACAAGTGGGCTGGTGAAGGTTGCATGCCATGCGTTCCTGGGGCAGCAGATGTCAGTAACGAGGCAGAGAGGCTGAAATCTCTGCACTACCTGAGATGGGAAGCAAAAATCCTGATTTTATGCTATTAAACGACAGGGATAAACAGACGGTTGCTGTTTTATGACGACATTAAGAACAGGAGGGAACATAACATTGTGTCTGCTTTGCATATTATGTCCTTGCTACATACTGGGATTTCATTAGTGACTCATAAATAAGCCTTTTAAAATCATTGTTGTCGTATCCAATAAGAAAGGTCGCTGTTGTATGCAGTAGGTGTGCTTAGTCCTGGCGATTCTGAGTTGGAAAAGTCTCATTTAATGTATGCTTCAATCTCTTTTTCCTTCCCTTGTGTCAAAACTAGGGTACGTTGCAACCTTCATGGGCGGCTCAGTACGTTCATTCCTTCCAGTGGTAGAATATAGCTTCAGGCGGTATTTCATGTAACCTTTTTGTTAATAAAAAGTGTGGGGGGCTGTCAGCTGGTAGAGCATTACTTCTAACTAGAATGTAACCTATTCAAAACAGCATTTGAACGTGCCAGGTGAAGATAAAGGGAAGTTAAGATAGAGCGTACACAGTCCCAGGAAGGCTAGTTCATATTATTTATGTATTTGTAGGAACGCACGCACTGGCTAAAGAGAAGACCTTCACTTTACGGTTACACGATGTGGGTCTCGATGCATCACGTATACCAACTGGCTTTTCGTAAAAGGCCCATCACGTCACAGAAAATCTCTAACCACATTCATGTAATTGTGTGGTCCGCTGGTGCTGTCGCACACGCTCAATTAGGTGTCTTCAGAGCAGCGCGTTTCGTTCCCACCGTGTCCCTCACGGCTAACGTTGGGGATGTTACTGGACGGGTGGAGGACAGGTATGAGAAAAGGTTTGGCTACTACCGTACTGATTTAAAGCTTCTCATTGGCAGAGAACTTACTGTGTCCAGTAAAAACCTTTTTATTGCATAGATTAAAAAAATCCTCTTTCTTGGTTGGAATCTGAAATTTGAACTTCACCTGGTGGACCCTGTGTTTGTAGTTGCATGCCAAGTTAAATACAGCTGTAGGATTAGACAAGTTGTAATTGCTTAGACTGTCATCAAAACAGTCTTCAGCCGTTTTTCAGTAACCCAAAAAGAATTTTCTTACAGGTCATCCCTTATCTTGGCAGTGTTATTCCCCTCGCTCTTTGTTTTCTACCCAGTTTCTTCAAAATCTGTCAAGAATGCTGTTTTTGAATGGGGATAATCTGACTGCATGTGCAATTTTTGCGCCTTCAGCTTTGAATCCCTTGTCGAGCTCTAAATAGAAGTCGTTTATCTTCCCTGGATACTTATGCGTTTAGGCAGGCATAAAAATGTCTGACTGTAGGCGGCATATCTGCTTCTCAGGCTGAAGGGCTGGGTGAGTATTTCTGTCAAAAGCAGTTGTTCCTAGACGTTGTCGTATCAGTTTAAGTGGTTCCAAAATATCGCCTTCTTAAAGAACAAGTGCGTTGGGGAAACTGCCTTGGGAAACCCTTACGCTTGGTCACACTTGCTCCTAGTCACTTGGGAGATTTACAAACCTCAGGCTTTGCCGGAGAGGTTAGTATTTTGTGCAGAGCTATCAAATTATCTTTTAAATATGGAAATCCATACTTTGCTACAACACATTTTTTCCTTAGCTGCCTGAGGCTGTCAGAAGATATTCAACTTGGTCCTAAGTGCCCTCTGAATCAGATTCTTGTTCACAATACAAAGTAAATAGACCGAACAATTAAGTTTGTGATATTCATACTTTAAATCCGGTGGGTAATATCAGCGGCTGTTGCATTTGATCTACGTGGTTCCTCTGAGTATTTTTGCCATTTTTATTGCATTGCCCTATCAAGGGAGTATTATTTATGTGATATAATCCTCGTTTGGTTCCAGTGTATTAAATGAAAGGAATGCGTTAGGCAGTCAGTTCTTAAGAGGTCTGGAATCTGGACTGTAATTGAATCCATTCCCTCGCAGCTAATTTATGTAATCTGATGAGAAACAAGTGTAATACAATTTGTTCAAAGAAAATGGAGAATGTTCGCTCTGTGGAACCATACCAAAAGAGTTCTCTGAATGAAGCAGCACAGCAAAAGATGAAGCTTGGGCTGCCTTCTGTCTGACCAGCGTCCTGTGAGCGTCTCCCCGAGTGAGGGGGGCTGAAATGAGCGTCTTGCAGTAGAATTGTACTACTTCAGTTTTGTGTGAGCTCCTGCCCTGGTCTTTCATGAGATACGGTATTTTTGATACTGTACACGGTAGCATTTTATCCTCACGCTTGGCTCGTGGTTGCAGTGTTTTCATTTCTTCTTACTGCTGCGTGCGTTCTTTTCTAAAACAGAGCCTGGTAAGGAGCCACTCACTGTAGAACACAGGTTGTAGATTTCCCCCTGAACTAATGGTCTGAAATCACTCCCTTATCTCATCAGCAGTGAAACTTGTTTGGTTTTGGCCCCGGCGCGCGTCAGCCTGAGCATGGGAGGTCCGGCACTCGGGGCTTTGCGGTGATGGGCCTCGTCTGCGATAAAGTGCACCACGACGGAGGGGTGCTTTCAGACACGCTGTACTGTTCTTGGTTACTGGCAAGAACCCTCCCACCTGATCCTGTCCTTCTCCTCTCCTAGCTCGGCCATGGTCTGCTTGGGCTGCAGGTGGATGCAGTGTTTGGCAGTCATTCATTAACCGGGGTTGGAATTCCCTGCCCTTTTATTGCCAGGTATATTCTAAGATACCATCTGTTAATCTGTAAAGACCTGTAGGCCAAATCACGGCCAGCAATACGTTCTCAAGCGTGGGGCATGAGGCAGCTTCTCCCTTCCCCTCTGTACCCCATGCCCCAAGATTTGGGAGCAATTTACAAACAGTGCTGCTCCTACCCCGCTTCCCCCAGCGGGCGCTGAGAGGGAGGAGGTCGTGTTTTCATGCTTTGTGGCACGGGTAGTCCCGCCGTGCCAGGCAGAAGATGTGCAGAGAACTTTTTGCGCGTATAAGCCGTTTTCTGCAAATAGAACAGGAGCTTGTCCTTGTGTCAAAGATCCACAGTTACCCATTTCTCCTGGCGGCCCTGGGTTGGGTTCCCTTCAGTGGGCTCTGAGAGGGGAGCCCTTCGGTAACTCCCTCGTGGTGGACATCTGTGGAACCCACTAGTCATCCCTTCGGCGGGTCCCTCTCCAGCCCATCCTGGCTCAGGCAAGAGGGGTCAGATTCTCAGTACTGCTGAATGCATGCAGGTCAGAAGCTCATTAGTGTTGCTAATGATCTGGTGCTACGGATATAGACCACAAGTTAAGTCCCAGCTTCATTTCAGGAAAAAGGTAAAAACATCCTGAGTTTCCAAAATGTTCAATCTCCGGTCGTGGAGAGGATTAGAGAGACTCTGCCCCTGAATTTGCAGGGATTACTGTACTGCTAGTAATAGTACAGCGCAAAAGAATTTAGGGTCGAGGAAAAAATACCTCTCTTCAGCATCATAATTTCTTCAGGACTTTGCTGTGACTGACAGAATAAATTTCACTGGATCCCTTAGAAAAAAAGGTACTCATTTCAGACAGCTTCACAAGGGCGATACTTTGTGTTGTAGTTCACAATAAGTAGATACGTGGGGGGGTTTTTTCAGTTGTTTGTCATCATACTTAATGTTTACAAAGCTGCCTGGGTCTTTGGTTACGACTGTGTTGTGTGTTTGCTGGCCGATATCCCAGTTGTACCGAGGGAGCTGCTGTTGGGGCTTCGGGGGAACGGGTGGCAAAGGCTGAGAACAGCCGGGGAGGGCTGGGGGTCGCCCCAGGCGTGTGGCATGGAGCCTTCTCCAGCCTCATGGGGGGGGAAAATGTTCCTGTCAATGTTTATCTGTGACTTCAGAGTCATGTCCTTGTACAATGGCATTCATCATATATGACGCTTGGTGCCCCGGTTCACAGGCAGCGTGGCCCGATTTTTTCAGATTTTTCAGTACCTGTGGTGGTGTTGCTTTTAGCAGTATTTCTGGCGTAGTCGGTCACCCGTTAGATTCCCACTTAGGCGTGTTGCTGTCTCATGTTTGGCATCCAGAATTTTTGTGTTGTAGTCTTCAAGCCTCTTGGAGGTGAAGCCATGCCCCTGTGCCTGCAGAGGAGCAGCGGTGTGGAAGTGCGGGGGACGATTCCTCACAGCTGTGTAGGTGTGGAAGGCAGTGGAGAGCAAGTGGCAGATAGACCCGGACGTAGAGGCGAGAGAACATTCAGGCTTGACGTTTGCATGGGTGAGAAGAAAATTCCATTGCTGCCACCTCAGCAAATGTTTAATTTGGAGATGTATGCTTCCACATCTGGCTTGTATTTAAATACAGCAAATACTACTTTTCACTTGTAATTTCTCTCTTTTTGTTTTTTTTCAATTCGAAGTTCAATCTCGTAAGACAGATGAAGCCTCTTAAGAGGAAAGATTGGCTTTTTACAGCTTTGAACAAACTAACAGTGTACATTTGAACTAGGGAGATGGAAACTACAAAGCACTAAACTGTTAGGAAGAGAAAAAATTGGTAATGTAGGGGAAAGACTAGCTTGCCCTCGTTGACAGTGCGGTTGTACGATCACCAGAAAGAACAGAACAGTGGGAAAGACCTCTCAGAAAACAGAAATTGGCGAAGCGCTTGTCTGGAGTGTGACTTGAGTTGAAGCTTCTGTGTACGATTCGAGAGTCAGAAATGATTCGCGGCTGTTTGCGCCTGGAGACAGCATTACGATGCACAGACAGAGGCAGAAGGCAGTCGGACCTAGACACGATCGCTCTTCCTCCTCTTGCTGGTTCCCTGAAAATGAAAGGTTTTGCAGTATTTCCCTGTGCGTTCGCTCGTTCCGAGGGAGCTCTGCAGGACACGGGGTCAGATCCTCACCAGAGGGCTGCGTGTCCCCTCTCCAGCCCCAGTTCCCTCTTCACATGGACCAGAGGTGAATTAACCGTTGCAGTACTGACAGCTGATATGCGCTGGTGCTGCCGGGCTGGGTTTTGTCAAGGTCTTGTAAATCGACCCGTTGTTTGTGTAAGATCTGCCAGTCACCACCGTGCAAACCTGGCCACGTCTCAGGTGCAGAGATGTGCCGAACCCTCTCCAGCTGAGTCTTTAAAAGAGCCTTGAAGGTGCCCACCAGAACGGCCTTTCTGGCATTGCTGCAGTGTAATTAATAGTGTGAGAAACAATAGCAGCTAATGTGCGAGGTCCCAAACCAGGGACCCAATTAGGCATTGCTTAACTGCTCCCGTGTTTAGAGAAAGGCTTAAAGCATGAGTTCACGTGCTTTTCCAAGCAAGAAAACTGAAAAAGAACACCAGACTGGGGCTTTCGTTACTGAATGTGTTTGCATGTAAAATGTTGATTTGATCAACACCACGATTAGTTGGGTTGTTTAGTTGAAATCCGTGTTAGAAAGAACGAGCCTGTGAGGTATGAAGGACGAGGAGCTGAGGGTACAACCCGAGCAGCTCTACTCTTGCTCCGCCAGCGCAGCTCTCCTTTGCGCTGGGCGGCTGATTTTGGGTATTGCTCATTAATAATGGGCATCAGAGGGGTGTTTGCAATGAAGCGGCAGCATCCCGTAGTTTTGCGAGCACTTTTATGGAAACTTTGCGCCTGGTTTTGCTGTCCGTAGGTATGGGCGTCAGCTGGGGCACTGCATGGGGATCCGCAGGCGCTGCGCGGCTCCCGACACACACCGGTGCCTGGGAAACCACTTTTTTCCTTCCAGTTAGACCAGGAAATAGCTGTGGCTGAAGTCGGTATGTCCAGCTTTTTTAATGGATGTCTGTGTGGAATAACTAGTACTTTCTTCACTTGCCAGCTATGTCCTCGTGAAAGCGATGGCAGAAGGCTCCTGCCCTGCGTGGGTAAGCGGCGGTGCTGCGCTGGGTGCCAGCTGCCCTGGGCGAAGCCGTGCGTTTGGGGCAGGCAGTGTTCAAGTTGAACTGGGGAATCACTGCGTCTTGCCATGAACAGGATTTCTCCCTAACGCTTGGCGGGGTGAAGCCCCAGCCCCTGTGATGAATAGCCCGTTCCTGTGCCTGGCCCGAGACCTGAGGTGTTTCTTGGGGGTTAACTCCCAGGAAGCAGAATTAACACCGAGGGAGGGATGGAACTCCTTGGAAAAACGAAAACTTCCAAACTTCCCTAAAGCTCCTCAAACTCTTATTTGGGAATGATCCAGTATCTTAAAAATGTCCAGGGGGGAGCAGCAGGGAGAGCCAGAAAGCAACCCCTAATGAGCTCAGGGTAACTCGGCGATTACTGGCTGCGTTTTTCAAGCTCTCCTGTCTGAGCTATGTCAGTAATTAGAGATCCAATGAAGGATGGATATGCAACTGGATTTCCCACATCCTTGGTGAGATCTGAGCAATCGGGGTCTTGAAATAAACGTTTGGTTGTAAAATTCCTCAGTACCCCAAACTGGATCTGCTGATCTCCTGCGCTGCAGCAGGGGTCTGCAAGTAGTTTGATCGTGTACAAAAAAGTATTTCCAGTTAAAAGTTCTTGTTCAGCATTGCCGTGTTTTCCCTTATTTTTGGATTATTGTGATGCCACGTGTTTGTCTTTTCTCCTGTGTTAATCTTTCTGTGTATGGAAATGTCTTAAACTTATGGTTTCACGGCTCATCCTTAGATCCTATCAGTGAAAAGTAAAAATCAGCAGCGTGTTACAGGATCTTCTTTTCTGTGCGCAATGGCCATGTCAGAGATACTTCATCAAAACCAAGTTAGCGTAGCTGCAGTCATTTTCAGTTTGCTTCTACAAGCATCTTAGAAAGAAACACACACTTGATAAGCAAAGTGCACTGACTGTATCGCTGCTACGTGCCACCCTATCGCAGTACTTAAAAGCTTCAAAGCTGCATCTCGTGGTGGGTATTAGGAAGGTAAAGAAACCAAATCCTGGCCCGTAGTTGAGATACGCATGGATAAATAATATAGTTCCCGGGGCTTCTCTTGATTACTTAAAAAAAAAAAAAAGAAGTGGCAGGGGCAGACACAATCTTTTTTTGTTTGTTTGCACTACAGAGTTCGTATTTGTGAAAGTCTTTATATGATAGGCAATAGTGATTTTCTCTTCAAAAATATCCTGAAGGCACCCGTGTTTGATGGGAGAGCAGCCGGAGGTCTGGGCGGCAAGTCAGTCAGCCCTGGGGAGGATGCCCGAGGGACGGGTTGCAACCTGGCCTGCTTCAAGACCAGGTGGCTTGCAGGATGCCAGCGGGGACACGCCGGGGGGGTTGGTGTGCCTCACATGTAAAACACCAGGAATGTTAAAAAAGCGCATCACGTCCTTTTTGACCACCCCACCCCCGCCCCGTCATCCAACATACACCTCCCTTCTCTGCCTCTACGAAATAGGTGCATTGCTTCGTTTTCCTCGTCTTTAGTTTTGCTTTAAATTTTTTCCCGGTTTTCTTGGCCTCTGAATATCATTCATTCCGCCTGCCTCCTTTTCCCCTCTCACTCACGGATGCTTGTGGGGAGCTCACAAAACTGGACGCTCACCTGTGAAGCCTCAGAACCACTCTTTGTGTTTTTCATGGAAACGAGAATCTCTGTTGGCCGAAGCCCCGTGGCCGCGCACCCCGAGGCGGGGCTGGGGGGTGGCAGTGACGGTGACGCATCTCTGGCCCGCGGGCAGCGCCGCAGAATCCCTCCCTGGGCTCAAAGCTGCCGGCTCAGAGCCATTCTCGGAGCTTTTCCTTTTCCCTTTTATCCCCGGCTTAAGGGTTGAGTGGTGGGGAGTTCCCGTGTTTTTCCAAGCGAGCCCAGTGGGGCTTGTTTGGTGCAATCAGAGTCTCGCAGCCCCAGTAAATTCTTCTGGTGCTTTTCCAGGGGCTGAAGTATGAGACCAATTTAAGGAAATAATGGAATGCACTGCAATAGTAAAGATACCATACATCTGCACGTGATGACAACTTAACTGCAGGTACTCAGGGGGTCCCACAGGTTATTTTTATTATGTCTCTGAAAATGACCACAAGCTAGGAAAGTGACTTAATTCCTTTCACTGACAGGGCATTTTTGGACGGTATGCTTTTCCTCTGCTGTGAGTTTTAAATAGGCTCTCCCCTCTCCTGCCAGCCCCCGTTCTTGATGAATGCCTGGAGACTAGGGGTTTAGAATGACATTCCAGGCTGATCTAGTAACAGGGTTTGGACGTGAGCGCTGCGCGTGTCGAGTCAAGCTGGAGCCCTTGCTTGGCCAGAAACGCGTTGTTTCTGTCCGGGCAGTGCACCTGCACCTACGCGCCCGAGCCTCCACCCAGGAACCCCTCCTGCGCTCCGGCTCCTCATGACATCCCCGCGTCAACGCATGCTCTGGAACGACGCGGGACCTGGCCGGCTCCCTCTGAAGCGCTGGTACGCCCTGAGGTCTGCGGGATGCTAATACCACGCTTTCCAAGACGTTCAAAAGCTGGGCTAAACATTTGGTAACGTGGATTTATGGCCGCCTGCGCACAGGCAGATCACACATGTTGTAACCACACTGAAAATATTTCCTGACGAACAGCAGGAGGTGGGGTGGGAGAAGTACGGGCTATAGCATTTAAGGTGGGGAAGGAAAGGTAATTCTTCTGTTCTTAATGCTCTTTGGACCTAATGGTACCATTTAGAGCACTTACTCCTGAGGTAACGAGAGGCGCTTTTTGGGGTTTTTTTTGCAATGGAACATTCAAATTAGTTCTCACATCATATAATCCCACATATATAATGCTACAACATATAAACCCAACCTTTTCAGCCCAAAACTGGTACAGAAGTCAGAATTTTCACAACATTTGACGCTTTATGTAAACCCCACAATTTATTCATCAGACCTGTCATGTCTGCTACAGTAAACAAGGAAATGGGAAATGTGTTGATAATGGAAGCCCTGTTATTTGTTTAAATAATGCCGCACTGAACACCGGGGCTGGGACAGGGAAGGGGAGTGCAAGTTCTTGTCTATAAATTCTTGGGTGGCTTCAGACCCGCCTGTCTGAGAGGAGGAGACGCGGTCTGCAAGCGAGAGTGTGGTAAATGGGGGTTGATAGGCTTCCTTCTGTAACTTTATGGTCATTTTCCACTACATTCACATTTCTACCGAAACGTGCCTGCAAATACTGTCTGATGTATGCGTTTCTTGCAGGATTATAAGTTTACATGAAAACCTGAAGCGTAACACGAATTATGTTGTCTTCTGTACTTGTGGAATTCCGTCTTGAAGAGGCCGGGTGACAGGTTTTGAAGTGAACGTACAGGAGGCAGGAGTTGCGGCAGGGCGTAGATCTAGTGGGGTGCATAGAAACTGGTACGTTTTCTCAACTTTTGGTTGAGAATATCCCCTTTTCTTATGGTCGTACATGGCAATATTCTGTTCTACGTACAACATGAATATCGTATTTCCAGTACCGTGAAACATGCAGCTACATTAAGCAGATGTGGAAAAACAATGATTTACATCAGTTATAAATCACAATATTTGAGAATGTAGCTCAAAACATTAGGGAAGGGAACACCTTATCTACGTTTTTTAACTTAAAACTGCTAGAAAGTTATTAATCTGCTGCAAGTCAGATTTTCCCATTGTTAAACTGTTGTGCTATTCCAGTGTTTTGGGAAGCAATTAATCTTCTTTTTTTTTTTTTTCTTGTGTACACCCCACATACAGTGTCTTCAAAGAGAGATGTTTCTTAAAAAATCTTTTTGTAATTGTTTTGCAAAGTTCTGGTCTCTATCTTTTTGCCCATGGCTGTTCGTAACGCTGCTGTCTGTGCTGCCTGGCGGGCGGACGTTACTCGTCATTGTCATGTTTTTGCTTTTCCCCCTGTCCTGTTAGATGACAATGATTTTCCCTCTTTCTGTGTTAGATGACCATTGCTGTGATTTCTGGCAGTCTTACAACTGTTGTTACGTTGCCCGTTGGTTACAATCAGAATAAGCTTACTGTAGCTCTCAGGGAGCTTTATGGATATGTTCTTTCCCAAAGTGTGTAAAAGACTTTGCCGTCTCTGTTTGTACGCTGTGAAGCGCTACCCATACGTCAACGCGAGTTGGTCTTGCATTGCTTCTAAATGAGAGATAACCTCTCAGGATTTGCCAAGGATGATTCTGAATACCCTTCTTTCAAAAAGCAGCAGCAGCTTTGGTTTGAAAGGGAGTTTGGACAGGGTTTTATTCATGTGTGAGCTGCAGGTATGTAAAAGGCACGTGAGGCTCCTCTCACTGGAGCTTTGTCCTGGACCTGACTGAGATCAAGGCTATTTAATTGTTTTTCTTTTCTTTCTCTTAGAATCCTAGTCTTTTTCACACATCAAAGCATCTTGGTCCTGGAGGATGCACAGGAGATGGGGTCCACTCCCGTTCTCTGGAGGCTGCAAAACCCACTCTCTTCTTCAGAGGATTTCTTAAAACATGGACAAGCAATAAATGTGGGATAAAAGTTGAAAACAGCTTTATTGTACTATCAAACTGATGAGGGCACTGAACCTGTTCCCAGGAAGCCATTCAGGCTTTACAGGACATTTCCTTCTCCTTATTGCCATCCTGATGTTTTCCCTAATAATTATTCTGTCATTTTTTTCTTGCTATGTTTTGGACTTGTCCAAACCATTGGCTTTGATACTCCTCACTTAAAATGCTTTCATTTGTAACTGGCACTGAAAACGATCTTTTGACCCGTGAAAATCATCTATGGGAGCAAAGAACTGGGATTGTTGTTTCTGTATTTTTTTTCCATCTCTGACTTTTAGTCATTGCACTTACATCTAAATGCCATCAAATCTGTCTTCTGAAAGGCGCTGGTGTTTGACGCTGAGCAGTGTCTCAGCCAGATGCCTTGGACCCAGCTTGCCTTTGTCGCAGCACTAATGCGGTTCCCGGGTTTTATTCCCCGTACCCTCCTGTTAACTCGCTTTGGCTGTTTCTCTGAGCGTTCATTACCATCTTACGCCAAAGATTGCCAGTTTATTTTTTAACAAACACTGTTAAACTTTCCCGTTTCACGTAACTCTAACTGTCCCAGCAGTATGTGAAAGACTATAGATATGGAAAGAACTTTTCATCATCTCTTAAAACTGTGTCAGACCTTAACGAGGAGCGCCGCAGCCTTGGGAGGCGATCTCCCCCTTCGTTCCAATGGGACTAAATTTGCAGCTTGAACAGGAGCCGTGCTGCTGGTACCGGACTCGGTGGGTTTTGACGCAGATCACAACATCTATTTGTTTGATATTATTTAAGATCATCTTCTCCTGTTGTGTCTTAGGGTGAACATCTCATGGAAAAGATGGGACTTTTCAAGCTTCTAAACTGATGCTCCATCAGAAAGTTAGTGAAATTAAGCAGCGTAAAATTCTGAAAGTCAGCGAAGTCACACAGGCAAGTCCAATTAAAACTGCAGGACTGGGGCATCTCAGCCGTGGCGCCACTGTTCCTCTTTTGGGATGGGATGTTTTAAGTAGTTTCACATTTTCAGTGTTGTTATACCCTTGATACTAGATTTTTGTACATTTTAGTGGACGTACATGCAGAAAAGAGTAAAGGCTGTGGTCTGTGAGTAGTAAGCAGAAAAGGCTGATCCACGTAAGCTAGAAAAAAATCACTTCTAATTTGTAGCGTGCCGAGGAGGTTCTTGCAGTTGTTCTTATCCACAGTATGCAGGAATATCCTCTTTACGTGTGCATATTGAAGGCAAACAGGGAGAGCGGGTTTTCTGGCCTGTATCACTGATTTGGTTTGTTCGATAGGTTTGTTCTTTCTAGGGCTACAGATTGCGCAGCCTTATTAAGTGTACGCCTTCTGGATATCTGATGATTCAAATCTCACAGAAAAACGTAAAGTTCACATTGCCGGGTGTTTATCGAAACGGTCTTTTTTGGAAGAGTTGCAGTAACTACAGCCCCAGTAGTCCTACGTATCGGTTCATCCTCTTTTGAACAGATTGTGTCATTCTGCGTAAGGACATGTACTTTCTTTCTTTGCATCCTGTGATTCAAATAACCTCGCGTGATTTGCAGCTCACATGAGGAGCAACTGCCGTGGCCACTTTATCGGCATCCTCCCTCCATCACATCAGGTCCGTGATCTGTGTCCTCACCCGCAAGACCCAGCAAACGCTTCCAAGGTGCTTGCCTGGTGCCTCTCCAACCATGCGAAGCTCTCCTTCAGCTTGTCTCTTTCCTGCTTTTCCTCCTGTCTACTCGTAATGTGTGCAGCCTCTTCCAGTTCAGACAGACTCCTCCAGGAATGGTTTTTCTCACCCAAGCATGTGCGGAGCTTTCGGTGTGCTGTGTAGTGCTGTTGTTTTCAATGTGTTTCATGGGGCCTCCATCCTTTTCATCCCTCCGGATTTCAAAGAGGTTCTGGTTATGGACTGTTTCTTATTTTAACGTGCAAGTAGATGACAGAGTTTGACTATCTAGTTCTACATGTGTGCGTCTCATGTGCCTAAGCTTTGCAGTCAGATTACAAGCTATGAATCTATTGCAGAGAAGAAATAAGGGATGCGAATACTGTGTATGCCATTTTCCTTCATTAATATCACAGCTCTGCTGCCTTGTTGGGATTGAAATAGGGAAGTTGCCTGCCTGATGCCTTGTCATCTCTTTGCTTGGCTGCTAAATGTACGTTTAAATTAGATATGTCAGTATCTCATACCAATAGTATGTTTGTGATTTGAAAGCATTAAAAAACACAATGTTTTCAATAGTTCTGTTGATTTGAGCCGTTCAGGCTATATTTTGCTGTGTGTCACAGCAATAGCTGAAATGTGTAGTAATGATTTATATCTGCTTTTTGGCAGCAGAGAGAACGGGCACTGCCTTTTCCTCTACCGACCATTCAGCCATAAGAAACAACTAATGGATCATACCAAGGCCAGCTTTCGCAAAATGTGCAGTGCCTGAAGTTAAACCTACTGTTTTTTAAGTAACTAAGTAAGTTGCTTTTAAATAGCTATTAGTAATTCTCCCCAGACTTAGCAGCCTCCAGGGTGCTCTGGTCCCACCGAAGCCCAGCAAAACACATCCTTTTCTTTACTAGTATTGGCAAGCTGTAAACTGCAAAGCCCGTTTTCCAGCCGTTTTTACTTCCTGGACCCAGAGTTTGTAACCCAGAGGTTTTCTGAGGGTGTGTTTTACAACAGTCCTTCGGATCTGATCAGCTTAGGAGTGACTTTGCCAAAGTCCTTTTTTCCTCAAGACAGGATAGTCCTTTCCTGAAAAGCTGGGGGTTTTGTCACTTGAAGGGAAGTTAAGTTGCTGAAGGTAGAAACTGTGAAATGTGTTCTAATCTCTCCTGTTCCTGCATATCTAAAAGCTTGAGGTCCCCGTGACGTAGGTGAAACCCTGAGCATATTGCAGAAAGGTGGGGGAGGCAGGAGGGGGAGTTGTAAAGCAGGATTTTGAACATGTGCCTAAATATTTCAGATTTGTCTTCTAAATGGTTGCATAGTTGGCAAAGTTTGGAGGATACGTAACATCTTGCAGAAAACAGGCTCCACAGTGCCTGGGGTAGCAGCAGATGAAGGTGCGAGGGGAACGGAGCTCTTCTCCGGGGATGGGATTTTCCACGTGCCATTTCCCAGTTCCGGTGGGAAGGATGCATCTGCTTGTCCCCATGTGGCTTGGAAATTGCGGCCTCGCTCGTTCAGCAGACTGGTTGCTCTGGGGATTCCTTCAGCGCACAAGCCATTAGGTTTTCAAAGGATTTGCATTAGTGAGGTCTGGGAAGGAGGAAAGAATCCTTTCCGAGCCTTGAAGGTTGGCTGCCTCCCCTGGCTTCTTACTTCACACCACTGAAGTAAAATAAGAGGAAAAAGAAGTGTTCTTTTTTCATAAAGGTGTTACTTTTCATCAGTTCGACTGATAAGTAGAAGTTTTAGCACAGGGTTTTATAGATGAATTCTTTCTGGACTCAACTCTTTGCCTAAGGAGATTACAGCTGGAAAGGAAGACGACCTTGAAAGAAACCACAGGAAGACAGAGAGGTACATGCATACCTTAAGCATGCTTTGAATGCATGCCTTCAGAAAAATCCATCATTTCATCTCAGATGCTTAATCAGACTTTGATCAAGAGGTTAATTTATGCACGGATGTTCACCCCGCGTCCTTCAGAAGGGAAGACGTTGGAGAAGCTGGCCCAGCTCCACAAATGCGCATATCCAAATCGATATGCAGCAACACTTGGACATTTCCTTTACTATCTTGCCTACCTGTCTAGATGCCATTTAGTTCCTCCAGGTCTTCCTGCTATTCGTGTCTTCTTACGACTCTGACCCAACAAAGCACCTCAGCATTGCTGTCAGCGCGACTTCGGTATGCATCTGAAGGTCATGTTTGTAAAAGCATTAAAGGTGTAGGCAGGTGCCCAGGGGGGTTTTGAAAAACCCGTGGAAGCTCCCTGCCACGCACCCCGCCTGCTAGGAGAAATCGTCAGGGTTTGGAAATGGGTCTTGGCACTTACCTGCGTCTCTGGCACCTGAAACAGTTAGCTGGGTGGTAGCGCAGGCCTGCTCCTGTTTGTCGTGCTCTAGCTTTTCATTAATGGAAGGGGAAAGCTAGTAACTGAACCTGTGTGACAACCAGACAGGTGCTCCACCGTGATGCCTTTCTGCATATCTAGGTCAGCCTTTGCTAGAAAGTCCCCTCAGATAATCAGGCAATAAATCTTTCCCTAAGATTTTTTTCTTTTCCGTGGAGGATTCAGTGATCTCTTCTCCTGTCTCGCTGCTGGTTGTTTTATTCTCCTTTGTCTGCCGCGGTGAGGAGCCGGTTTTGGTGAATCCATAGTGAATGCACTTGAGGTCCCCTGTTCTCCAGAGATGGTTGTTGAGAACCCGAGCTGGCCACACCACTGGTGTGGAACAGAGACAGCGAGACCTGGTTTGGTAAATGGCACTTGCTTTGTTTGGTTGGGTTTGTTTTGTTTTAGCAGCCAAGGCCTGGCTAGGGGTGAAACTTTTATGACTTGAGATTTTTATTTTTATAAGGTCATTTTTTTGGCTCCTGTCTAAAGGCACTTTGAAAAGTTAAAAAAGACATTACTTGATTGGCTGACTAGTGTTGCAATCGCCACATACTGGTACGCAAGAGAACAGAGACTCTTGTTTTGTACGTTGATCTATCAGCTACATGCAGCTTCCAACAGGCCTTCAGTGATTATTAATTGCACAATATGTATAAGGTATTCATCCTGTTGTTCCTTCAACAATTACATGCCTCTCTCTTATCTTCTTTGTTGTAGCTTCAAGATAAAACCTTTTTTTTTTTTTTTCGGCGGCCATAAATCCTGATGTGTTGGGTGGTTTTATTCTTTAAAGACGGAGGGAACTAATAAGATAATACATTCTGAGTGATTACTGCACAACTTTAGGAGCCTCACAGTAGTTTCATAACTTCTTGGGATCGAGCCTGTAAACCCAAGGACTTTAATTTTATTTTCCCTTTATTGCTTTCATTTCTTCTCTTTTTCATATTAATCTTAGCCTTCATCCTGAAATGCAAAAGGTGTACCCAGCCAGAGTTCAAACGGTGCTGGGAGTACCGAGCAGGTTACGCAAAAACCACCTTGGCCACGAGAAACGTGTCGGAATGCTCCAGCACTGGGGGAGACTGCTAACACCCGATGAAAGAAAAAGCAGATGGACCTGCGAGTTTGGAGCGCTTGGGCCAGGCTGGACGTCAGGAGGGACGTCCCCAGCCTGGGTCCGGCTGGGACGATGCTGCCGCCCCCAGCCCCTTCCCTGGGCCTGTCCGGCGTCTGGAGGTAGAGTATAAATATACGCAGCAACAGTTATCACAGAAAGTTCTGCCAGAGTTTGAGGAAACTGCACTGTTCCCGAATTCCAAAACCTCGGGTCATCCCAGACAGCCAGTAAGATAGTCTCTCCCTGTTCACGTTCTGCAGAAGGATTTTGTGGGTTAAGTATTTCTGAAAAACAGGTAGCGATTCTGTTGTTTAATTTCCCATTTGTAGTTTTCAGTCCAAACTCAAGAAAGGAAAGGAAATCTTTTGCTCTCAAAGGTTCAGTCAATGATATACTCTGGTATATCAACAATGATATGTTCTCCTGGAAGCAAAGGTAGCATCCTTTCTTTCCCTGCTGATTTTTGAACCGTTTCTTTGCATTTGTTAAGGTCCCATCGAAAACTGTTCTGCCTGGAGGTAAGGAGAGTTTGGGAGGAAGGGAGGATCCTAAACTTTGGAAATGCAAAGGGAAACTTAATGTAGCAGGTAGGGGTTTGCTGACTTCAATGCCTTCCTCCTGAGGGAGGAAACTTGAGGCACACACCTAGGTTATGAAGACTGTAATACGTGGCCCGACTGAAGTCCGTTGGCTTTGATGGATGGTGAAGTGTGACGACTTGTGGCATAAGAGGATGATGAGACATGAGAGTGGGCAGTCGGTAAGGGAGCACAGAGACGCACGGGGTGATCACCTGGGTCCTGTTCCTGCGTGTGGAACACCCATGTCAGTTGTGCAGGTAGGTAGTGTAACATGCGCTCATTGTGTTAGGCATATTTAAGACCATCTTCGATTCATAATCATTCATGACCAGAAGAAAACCTATGTGATGAGTAAGGTCTGTGTAATGAATGGTGAAACAGTGAAACAGAGGAGGAAAACGTAACTGCTTCAGTCACTGGTAGACAGACCAACGAGATGAACTTCACAGCAGCTGTTAATGGGCACGGGCAGGAGAGGTGTGCACTTGGCAGTAGCTGAGAACATCGATCGAACTGTGTTTTCCGATATAAAAATGACTATTTTATATGAAGGTTAGAGGTTCTTGTTATTCTGTCAAGAAAAAGGCTTGAAAAACAGAATCACGGGGTGATAGCATCTTTGGGCTGTGGGAATTCCGACTGTCTTGTGTAACAGAATCGCTTTCCAAGTCCTGTTTGTGTTGCTGTTGTTCTCACCGAGAAACGTGCCAGTCCATGTCAAACTCAAGCTTCAGACGTCCAGCATCCTTGAGGCACTTCTGGTCTGCATCACAGGACTGAGATCTGCGTTACGCTCTCGTCCAGTCTAGGTGCATGTTTCCCAGGCAGTGTGGGGGTCACAGTTCAGTGGAGCTTGTTGCAGCGTACCTTGCATTTACCTTCACCTCCCTTCAGTGCCCTGCCCTTCGCGGTATGCCCACACATGCATGAGAGCGGACTTAGAGGCTTGCTGAGCTGGCATGCAGTTCCACATCAGGTCAGTAGAAGCTGCAGGTGCTTGTTGGTTTTGCGTATCCCACTCCTTTTTCCTCCTCGATGTAGGGAAAGCAGGCAATCTTGGGGGCAGATCCCAGGCGGGAGGAGGAGCAGCCGCGTGGCTTGGGGGTTATCAGGAGGAGAGGGTAAGATCAAAGGCTTACAGTGCCAAGAGGAGCTCTGCAAGCCCTTTGATCTCAGAGCTGCTCCAGCACTCCAATGATGTCATCTAACACTGACGAAGTTAGATGAAAGCCCCGCTGGACACTGCATGGCGTTCATCGTCGGGCTTCATGGCGGGGTCTCCTGAGCAGAGGGCTTGGCTCTCTGCGCACCCTCACGGTGCTGCTTTTGTGGTGTCTGGTCAGGATCTCGGCCCTCCCATGGAGTGCCGAGTTCATCACCCTATGGAATCCCACGCGAACAGGAATCGGCATGGATGTGCTCCTTTGGGAGGGCTTCTTGCTGAGTGAGGGAAGGGAAAAGGAAAAACATTATTTGTTTTTAAAGCCATGGAAAAAGGGGGGAGTCAACATCTCGGGGAGCTATTTTCAAGCTCTTGCTACTCATAAGTTTCCTGGCCCTGGAGTAGCTGTAGCCACAATGACTAGCAGAGATATGTTAGTTCTTGTCCTCTGCTTGTTGAACGTGCTGGGCGAGCATCAGCCCTCCTGCAGCCGGTGCAGCTCTGACGCCGTTCTCCGCCTGAATGTCAGGGTTTCTGCTGTCGCCCGGAAGAGATGCGAAGGATGGGCTGCACTGGGGAGCTGCAGGGAGAAGGTGCTAGCACTTGCCGCAGAGCGTGGCATGGGACACGTCCGGGTTTGGGCAAGAGGGAGCAGCTCCAATTTTCCACACCCCTAGGAAACCAGGGATGAATGGGTTCTGTGGGCCAGATGCTCATTTCCACCAATTCTGTACAAGAGTCCACTGGGGTTACTCCTGATTTACAACCAGTTTGCAAGATGTGTGAGCGTACCTCAATCCCACGGGGCTTTAATTCAGCAACGACAATATAGCACGGGGAAGCAGGAAAAAACCCACCAAATCAGCTGTCGTGCGCTGTAGCTGGGGACAAGTCAAACTGCCCTGGTTTTCTGAAGTACTGTAATACATCTCACGCTACCCTGGCAATCATTTGATAAATACAATTATTTCAGTCAAAGCTGCTTCAAGATGAAAAAAGAAAAGCAAAACTCAGCATCTTTAAATTTCTTAGGCAGAAAAAGTAGCTTGGTCACGTTCAACAGAGGCCTGTGACATGCGTCTCATTATGAAATAGCGGTTGGCGTGGAGTCAGGCATATGTGCTGTATTATGTGGTGTCGTGTCCCACCGAGGCACTGACCTCGTTTGCACCAGAAAGCTGTGGAAGGACTGGCGGGCCCAATCCCGTCCCAGTATGTTGGTACTTTGTCATATTTGGCAAGCGCTTGCAGAACGCCGGTTTCCCCCGCAGTAGAGTGATTACCAGCGCGCTCCTACCGGAGGGCAGAAAGAACGAGAACGCCGGGATAAAGGAGCTGCAGCTTCTTTTTACTCCCGGTTCCAGCCTCCTTTGTTGTCCTGCATCCCGCTGTCTCCTTGTCCGCACCCTTCTGCTGCTGCCCGACTGAAGCAAGCCGGTCTGTAAATTAGCGGGAGGGGGTCTGAAGCCGGATAGTTTGCATCGCAGATTCATGGAACCACAAACTGAAAAAAGCTGTTGAGCCATCATTGTTTATAATTAGTTTTTGACTGAAGTCCCAGTCTGCTATAGGGAATGGTTTTATCTTTGTGTACGCGTGGGTGGGAAGAGAAAAGTAGAGAACTGAATCAAGGAACCAATCCTTATCCTGAGGGGAAGAAAGAATAGGGTAGTATAATCTAACCCCATGGCATCAAAGGTGGGGCCAACACAGACATAAACACCTTTACACTGTGTTCTGTCTCCCTGATTTTGCTGATTTCCATAGTAAATAGTAAGTTGGGACAACAAAGCCCTTACCCTGCAGATGCACACCTTCCATACGTTTGGTCAGACGGCGATGGGCAAAACCCGCGGTGTGCTCGGTGTCTGTAGCACTCTCGGTCTGCCATGGCATCCCAGCCCCTGGAACACACCGTGTAAGTAGTTCTTCCATCACAGCTCGTTTCCCACTGTAGCATAAGGGAAAAAGGGGGAGGATCACACACAGAGGCATCAAAATCCCAAGGATTTGCCTCTAGGCAACGGGTTGTCCTGCTGCCTGACTGTCAGCAGCCACAGGGCTCCAACCACAGCACCCCGTCTCCTGGGGATGGCAGCTGGGACTCTTGGCTGCTCTGCCATCAGTCCGTATATCCTAGGGAAAAATCTCCAAGATTCTCCATGCCCTGGCCCCCCCAGCCACTGATGAGCTGTAATAAAGCCCGCCTTACATCTCACAAGCATGTCAAGTGGTTTAATGCATGTTTACAGAAGGACCTGGAGATTTTGGGATGAAAGGCATTCTATAAGCACCATGTGGTTTGATGTCCTGCCATCTTGGTACCCAAAGGATAACTTTAAGGATACAAGCACCTGTAATTCAGACTCCCATGTTCTGGGAGGGCATCCGCCAGCCTGCGGAATGAAAATCTGCTCAGACCAGAAGGAGCTGATGAATGGAAAAAAAAAAAAAAACAACCAAAAAACCAAAAACCCGCCTCGCATATTTTCGTCCGTATTCCCAAATGCAGTGTGGTACTTGTTATATACCACTGTACCAACAACTCATGGTCTTAAAAAAAAAAAAAGCAAAAAAAAAAAGCATTCTTCCTGCAGCTGGACTGTGAGCGCTGCCAAGTCTCCCGTACTCCACATACGTAAGTGCCATGCTGAAAAATGTAAAAATGTTACCTTTCTTCCAGAGCACATGGGTAGTCCAACAAAATAATAATAGAAAAAATGTACACTTGAAGTTTTTTCTTTGGCATTTGATCACGTACATCTGATAGCGTGTTTTCCTCTCATGATAATTTAAATACTTAAAGCCACACGGAATTCGACTAACGAAAATGAGTTGGATTAGATGGGGATTATAGCAATTCCTAAATAGCACTTACTGCTTAAGTTTAGTTTAGTACTTATTCTAGAGAAAGAGTCGCAGATGAGGTGGGGTTCCCTGGGTCCCGATTTCCAGCCCCCTCGTCTTGCAGCGTCCTGGTGGCAGAAAGCGTGGATGAACGTGAGCAAGTTTCCCCTTAACAGTCACGGGCAGGAGGAGAGGCTGCTCCAGAGAAGCCTTCTCCAACCCCTTGCTCCTCTGCTCAGAATGTTCTTCTGACCTCCTGCCTGTTTAGGAGAAATTTCTGCTAGCGCAGATTACTTTTTCCTCCCAGGAACGCTGTCCTGTAGCTGCCGCAGCCCTTCTCATCCTTCCTGCTGGTGTGGTCGAAACTCTGTTGATGGCATCTCTTGATGTCATCACTTTTCAGTGAAGAACATGAATAAAGGTGTGCAGGGGAAATTTCCTTCTGTGTCCAGACATTTAGGCTTCCTGAAAGCCGCCGCTGTCTGCTGGTCGTTGTTGTAGAGAAGGTGGGAACGCCAAGCAGTGTGGGGCTCGGTTGTGGGAAAGGCGGCTGGGGAGATGCACAGGGCACTGGCCATTCTCGTAGCCCTCAGGACAGGGTTTTGCTGCTGGACTTGGGGTGTTTGTCTCACATCTAAGCATGTGATGGGATCTGATTTGTCATGGGGCGAAAGAGTCCATAAATGAACGGTTGGCGCTAGACATCGATTTCCCAGCAGAAAGGCTCTGAGCTCTGCTGTTGTCTTCACTGGCTCACATGGGGAAATATGGCAGGAGTGGGGCTGGAAACTTGGCAAAATGCGGGAAGTTATTATCTGATGTCTAATTGACTATTTCCGCCTTCAGATGTTTAATTTATTTTTAATGAGCATGGGGAAGTCTTTGCAGAGAGTCATATATCCTCCCTCCCTTTCCACCACCCAAGATAACATAGAGCAATTCCTTCCTAATCTGGTAGTTGTCTTCCAGCAGAAGCAATCTCTGTGCAATTGGACTCATTAACCAAGTCATGTCCTGGGAGACAGGGAGACGTTGTGCGGTTGAAATAAGGTAATTGAGTAGATAGTTAAAAGAATCTGTGTATTTAATTTGTATATAAGTTTGTATGCACGTTCTTACTCCTAGATCTAAACAGCGACTGAACAAAAAATATTCCCTTTACCACTTCATGTGGGTACTCAGGAGCATTAAATAATTCTATAGATGACAAATTAGCATATCCAAGCAAAGCAGTTACCAGTAAGGCGAATGAATTGTGCCCACCCACCTTCCACTCGTTTTCTGCAGGCACCGCCACGTTGGGCTGCGCAGGGTTCCAGCGGGCAGCGTCCGCTGGCACTAATTCCCTTGCTCAAGGACCTAACTTTGTGCTGACCGCACCATTTCACGTTGCCTGCCTGCTGATTTCAGTGAGGCTGGGATGAATTCTGTGAGGGCATTGCAAATTCATCTCCACGTCATTGTTGCTCCATTCCTACCAGAGGTGTTCAGGATGTAAAAAGTTCTAGTATACGCAGCAGCAGGGCTTATTGCTTTGCCCTCTTTCACAGTGAGGGAGAAATCAAGGTGCTTTAAAAAACAGAACCATCTATCTAGTTGGACTAGAGCATTCTTGCAGAAGGCAGGAAAATCAAAAGGTGTTTTGTAAATTTCTTGAATCCTCCTTACAGGCAGGCTGATTTCCTGACTTCCTCCCACCCCCTCCACCTTCTTGCAAAAAGACGCGCTTATCTGGTCAGCAGCACAAATGCAACGTGCCGCGTCAGTGGTGAAATGAGCATCCCAGCGCGGCTCACGTAGCAGCACTGTCGCGTTGTGCCGTTTGTAGGTACATCCGAGGCAAGAAGGTTTCTAAACAAATGCTAACCGTGAGCGTGCAAATGACAGCCTGGTCATTGGCTGGGTGGCAAGTACAGGGCCCAGAAGGGCTGAGCTCAGGTGATAAGAAGTTTGAGAAGTCACGAAAACAAAAGTGTGAGAAGTCTCAGGGAATTCCAGCACCTCTGACCTGGGAGAAAGACAGATAAACTGCGGGAACCCTCCCGTGCCCATTTTGTATTTGACACAGCCATATGATTCCTTTTGAGTTCTGCTTAGCACCGGCCCTTGTGGAAACGAGCGAGCGCCGTCAGCCTGATGGAAGGCTTTGCTCAGCATTAACCCCAGGCTGACACCTGCAGCGCCGGGGAGATGGGGTTTTCCGTGGGGAGCTGGAGTTCAGCCCCTCCTGCCGTGTCTGGCCCACAAGGAGACTTCCAAACACTCCTTACTACCAGAATTATATTAAAAACAAGAGAAAGGAAAACAGTAAGGCGGAGAGAGAGAGTTCCAGTGCGATCCCAAGGGGAACCGGTCGGTTCCCACATCTGGTTTGCAGGTTGGTGGTGGTCCGGGAAGCACTTTCAGGTGGTCTCCAGAGCTGTTTCCGTCACAGTAGTGGTTCTCAAGCACAACCACTTCCCGCTGGCTACAACCCCCGGGCTCCGAGTCCTTCCATAACACCGGTCCTGAGTGGATGAGGAGGCAGCTCGGGGCCTCCATTCTGGTTTGCCAGGCGTCGGATAGGTAGGGCCATATCTGGGCAAATTTTCTAATATTGAGTAGATTTCTGCTCCTCAGGGAATCTCTCTGGCTTTCAGAGGGGCTGTTATGGAATGGGGAACTACTCAGCATGAATAAGGAGGTCAGAATCTGCCCTTTAAGCTGGAATAATTACATGCATTAAAAGTACAGCATTTCTGTTTCACATTTTCACAGCTTTTACAACTGGGATAGAAATGTCAGCGCTTCACGTTCCAGCCCAAATTACGAAGTGATGGCAGAAAATGCTTGTGGACTGCTCTTCAAGAACAAAAGTGATAGGAAAACAATAAATGTGGATCCCGAGGTAAATGTCTGTCTCCTCCCCTCCCCCCCAGTATTCTAAATTGCCTTTATGCAATGGAGTTTGACTGCTAAACTGCTGAGTCCGATTGCAAACAGTGTCTTTATCAATACACACATAATATTTCAGGCTTACCCAGACACGCTATTCCCCTTGTTAACACAGCTGCTCTGGTCCCTGTCAGGATAAACTTAACCTACCTTGTTTATGACCGAGCCTGGCTTGGCCTTTCCCTTGTGATGACAAAAAACAGAAGTTGAGCTGACTGATAAAACGGAAAGGTTTCCCAGGCAGGGTTTCTCTGACACCCCGTGTAAGGAGAAATTGCTAAAATGTCGGTGACGCATCCTGGGGCTGGTGGGTCCCTCCTCTTAGAAATCAAATCTCTATTATGAAACAGGCCTGCAGGTGGGTAAAAATAAATAAATGTTGTGTAAAAATAAAATAAATAGCAGGCTACTTTGAAACAAAAGCTGCAACCAGTAGGAACTGTAATATCCCAAACCCTGGCAGGGCCTGATGAACACCAGCAAATCCAGACAGCAGGATCAGGTCCTGCATCTGACAAGTGGGCCGTCTTCTGCCCCGGCACTTCTGCAGTGGTGCACTGACACTGGCGGAATTCCTTTCCCAACCGCACACAATCCTTGTTCGTCCCCTTTAATATAAAAGTTTTGACAAGTCCTAAGGAAAGCAGGCCCATTAAGGTCATTTAGTTCTTGTAGCAGATTGAGATTGTCACCGGCATAAGGGTCAAACTTGGGTTTTAAACCCCATCCCTCACAAAAGAGGAATTTGGCACTAGCTGGATCTTCTTGTGGAGAGCTGTGTTCCTCTAGCATGCGGGAAATGGTTCAGAAGGATTTGCAATTGAGTGGAAGGAAGGAAAATACTTGTGCCTCAGCAGTGCTATAAACTGGATGAACGTTGTGCACTCTGTGTCTTGTGTATATGATTGACAGCACAAACATATGCTTTGCTTTCCCCCTAAAAATGGCTCTGATCCTATTGTTGCTGAATTGATTGCTCTCTACCGATTATTTACATAGCTGTTGGATCCAAACAAAGCAAATGCTCGAATCGTACCCGGATGTTCCATTTTCAGCCGTAGTTGAAAGCTGATTAAATTGCCACGGGTATTTTGTCTTTCATGTTGAGAGCTGAATGGGTTGTAACATTATAGACAGCTTCACTCTGGAGAAAACCGACTGTGTTCCTCTGGTGCCAACCACACTTTTTTAAACTTTACAACTGAAGTCCTTGGACTACAGATTGGATGTGACAAACACACCCAGGCTTTGGTTACTCTCAAAACCAATGTGAACTAAGCTGGGCAATAATTTGCTTGGGTTTCTACAGAACTGATCTGGGATGAGGGTTTCTTTGATGTGCTTCCCATGAAAAATGGTTGCGTATGAATAGTAACAGTACAAAATATCAAATTATATGCATTTCAAAATAAGTGCGTTGGTTTGTTAGAAATTCAAAAATGCATACCTAAAAATGTGTTTGGTTGCATTGAAAGTGGGCCACCAGTCCAACTTTCTGCAGCTGCAGAACATCTGTAATGAATAACCAGCTCTTTGGTGTCTATGTGAGAGATCCTCGCGTGCCAAGAGCCACGATAAGACGCATTTGTGCCTGTATGTTCTGTGTCCCTGCAGGTTGCAGGGCACTGGCCTGTGAGTCCTCATGGATCCCTCCGGCTTTGGCATCTCTGTAACCCTCGCTGATGGAGAACAAGCTTTTGAGAAGTGCTTGCGATGGGCGAGACTGAAATCAGCACAAGTTGTCTCATGGGGGTTCAGCTTGAACCCCAGCTACCTGGTCTTTGCAAGCGGGCCTTCTCTTTGATCACTCGATGGTCCGCTCGTTCCCAGTTGTATTTAGCTAGAAGAACTCCATCCCTGTCTTTGCATCTGCTGAAAGCACTGTAGGAGAAACAAACTGCCCGGTGCCAGGACATTAATCCTCACTGAGAAATCCCCACCCTCGGACCTAGTTTTATTTATCAAACTTTATGTTCCGAGGGAAGAAGAAGATAACTCATTAAACTAAAAACCATGTCTTTTTGCTCTTCTGAGCATCTGTAACGTTCTGTGTTTCAGGCCTACCCAGGAGACAACACCACGCGGACACCTGTTGAAACAGATCTCTATCTCCATGTTGTTATCTATGACCATATCGTCAGAAGAGGGACCTAAGGTCTGTCTGCGTGGCTCTTCTCCCAGCGATTTGTTCAGCTTTTTTAAAGTCATCTGGAAGAAAAATAAACAGTTGAAAGACCTTTACCTTGTGTTCAGGGCCAGGAAGGGGGATTTTTATACTGGTTTGGAGTTGTTTTGCGCCTCGTTCCTTGAGGGAAGTAAAGTGGAAGGAAGACCCCACACTGGCTGTAGAGTTGGTGTATCTGGGCCCCTTGTTTGTCCTTTGTGAAGTCCACGGGGTATGTGAATTGCAAAAGCACCTAAAGGGAAGACAGAAGGTTTGGGCCCAGGTTTTCCCACTACTCCTAAGGCAACAGGGCGGCTGGGACAGAGGTGCTGCAGCCTTTCCCGGAGTAAGGAAACAAGCCTACTGTCCCGTAGTTCCCCAGCAACGTGATGTTTTAAATTCTTCCTGGGAGACTCTTTTCCAGGTAGGCTTGGACCTCTCTTGAGCAGCTAGCACCGTCTAATATGGACCAAGCCACTCACAAGGTCGCGGGGAGAAGTTGTACCAAATAGGCGGGTAAATGTAAAGAAATTTGCAGCATTTTGATGGTGTTACTGTTCTTTAGAGGCTACTTTTTATCCATTCCTGCTCTTGCTGCTGTTCCAGGAGCAACTTGCTGGAAGTTCAAGCAGCAATGTGATGGCCCACGGGACTCTCTTCCATTCCCAGGGAACCTGGGGAAGTTGCCCGTACTTACATGACCCAGCTGGTATAACCACCAACGTCGCTTGTGCGTACTGGAAAACTGGGAAATGGCACAAAGGTAAGCAGCAGAAAGAACTAGCAGGAAACAAAAGCAGTAATTACAGAGAAAAGAAAAAAGGATGTGGAGGTGAAGGCAGAGGAAACTAAGGCAAAAAGTGGCTGGATAAAATTCTCTGGGCCTTAGTCTTTAAGGCACGGGATGATTTTAATGATCTTTTCTGGCCTCGGTGCTGTGAATTTATGAAAAGGACGAGCGAGGCAACTCAGGCAAGAAACAAGATGGTAGCAGCACTGCTAGGCTTAACATAGGGTGAAGTTTATCTGCCAGCCTCATCGCGAGCTTGTTCCCTTTGGAAAAGGCTGAGCGCCTTGGTCTTAGCAGTTGGCGCGTTAAAGATCCCTTTACTGCAAGAAGAAGGAGCGTTCCAACAATTACAAAGTGAAAGTTGGTACTTCAAAGCGGCAATAATTTGGGAGAGACTTAGAAGCCTTGTTTTCTTTCCCATAAAACTTTCGATGTTATGAAGTTCTGCCATTTCCAAAATACAATAAAATCTTTTACTGTAACATCTTGCTTTTATATAGAGCGCTTCATCCCATAGCACCCTGAAACTTTTGCAGCGAACTTGGAGGTTCGTTTGCTTGGCCCTGATCTGCAGCCAGGTTGGGGAGAAGCACCTGGCGCGTGGCGAGGCTGGGGGAGGTTTTGGGCCTTCTCTCCTTCCTCCCTGAGCCTCTGTGGCCACCTCCGTGGCCAGGCCGGCAGAGCCCCCTGCTGTAGACCCAGCAGATGTGGACCGTCAGGAGATCCTGCCTGCTGCCTGCCCTTCACAGCAAAGCGGGTGGAAATTCCGAGCTAGAAGCCTGCTCCAACAAACAGGCGAAGGCAAATGACACCTCTTCCCAGGGCAATTTGCGGTAAGAACAAAAGCCCAGGACTGCGGTAACTCTTTGATTTTGCAGAGGGATATGTGTTGGAAACGACGTCTCCAGAGGGAAGACTTCGCGCTGTTAGGGCAGGCTCCTCCTGACCTTGGTGCTTCTAGGCATTGCCCTCTTTTAGCTCTACCAGACATAAAGATTTCCATTGTTCCTTGCATCCCACCTGAAAACTAGGCTTTTGTCATTGACTCAGCTTTGCTTCATTGCCCCTGCGTCTTCAGGCAGCCCAAGGGAACGGCTAGATATTGATTTACAAATATTTTTGTAGTATTCAGGAAAAATTGCCTTTGTAGTGCAGCTCAGCATTTAGGATGTATTTTCTTCAAGAAAGAAATCAGAGCTCCTGAGCCATTTTGCAAGCATTAGGTTGTGCTTCTCTTGAGCACTGTAGAGGTTGAAATCCTCATTATGAAGGCTGGTGGAAAGGACAATTGGTGGAAAGGGCATGAATTGTAATTTTTGTTCCTCTCGACAAATGATTGTCATTTTTCTTTCTCAATCTAATCGGATTTTAAAGTAACGTTAAAAAACCCAAGTTTGGAAAGTGGTCCCAGCAGCTTGGAGAACATTATAGTAGAATTACATTTTCAACTTTAGAAGTTACTTCTGCAAATTCATCTTCTTTGGTTTTCATCTTGTTAATGAACGCTCTTAATTTGAAAGAAGAGCGGGAAGTCTAGAAGAATTCTGTGGAAAATGGGAGGAAATTTGGATCTAACTGTGCTTTATGTGTTTTCAGGTCAGCGAGCGCACCAATGCACTGTGTATCTCTAAAACTAGGTAAGTAAAAGGCTTTAAAGGTGTAGGAGGCCTCATCTTTTGCAGCTGGTGCTGACCACGTATGGAATTGTAATTTCATGCTATTTCTGGCTTGGGTGATTAAACCTCACTTGTGACAAAAAGCAAACCGTGATATCTGCAATGGAAGAAAAGGTATTGACGGAGTAATTCACAGAATTACTGTCTGCTCAGCGAGCACATTGGATTCCTTCCCACCCGTCCTTGCCCATGAGCTCCTCTCCTGGTGTTCTGTCTCCTCTGACATTCAAAACCCAGGACCCTACAGCATTATCGTAAGTGAACACTGCTGCGTTGCGTGTCGTAGTCCTTTGCCTGTCCTAACAGGAAGGAACTGCAGCCTCCGCTGGAAGTGGAAATCTGTCCCCAAACCCTTCTGCAGTCCGGCTTGCGTTTTAAAGGAAAGGTTTAATTTTTTTAGACGAACAGGATAGTGCCTAAAAGCAACTAAGCGCTCTTACGCTCCATTTCCCTAAAACGTCGTGGCTGTTTTTTCCAATGTCTTATCGCTGTTGAGCCCTGGGCAGACGCACAGTGAAGTGGACGTGCAGAACACGTGGCAATCAGGAGAAGGAGCTTCCCAAGGGCTCATAACCACATCAAAGCTTCCCCTATGCGTTGTTACGCCCTGTGACTTTTTAGCAGAAACAAATGCAAACTGTTCTGCCTGAGATCATTGCCTGCTATAAACCTAAGGTGAATGGAAATCTCTCCATTACGTTCTGGTATCGTCGCTGATCTTGATATTGCTGGCTGCAGGTACAGAGTTTGCCCGCTGCCGTAAGATAATTGGTTTTGGGCATCAATGGGAAAGTGCATCCTTGCAAAGGATCCCCACAACTCTAGATTTTTATACCCGGGTAGGGGGGAGAGCTGTGTGTGCGCAGCATTTTCCAAGCATGTCTAAACTGCATACATGAGTTACGGGCCACAGATTGTATTAGCTGGTGTATGTTTTGGATTCTTTTACGTTTCTTTACCTCCCCTGCCAAAATCATAGTTTTGTTCTTTTTATGTGGAGTCTGGATCTTTGGTCTTGCAACAAGGTTCGGAAGTGTTGTTGATGTTGTTGTTGATGTTGTGGATAACAGAGTGAAGCTGAAAAGTCGCACGAGGTTGGTGGTGAACAGCTCCATCCTGAGCCACAAGCAGAATCACAGGAAGAGCTATTAATTAGTACAAAATACAATGCCTTGAAAAGAAAAGTCATTTTACACCGGAATCTGAAGTACTTTGCTCTTCACCTGTTACAGCAGGATGCTTTGACAGAGTTAGAAACTCGTGTTAACGTGACGTGAAATTCCGGTGGGTACAGTTGTGATTTTAGGGAGAAGCATCAGCAGCTTCGCGTTCTCTGACCGAAAGTGGTTTTGTGTAGGCCAGCTGTCTGAGGAACCTGAGCAGTGGCGGTAATTGCATCCCACTTTTGAATTTGGTGGCCGTAGGGTACGGTATGGGCTCAGAAGACACGGCAGTGCTTCATGAGCTCCAGGTTTGTGATTCCAGCAGCGGCCTTGCCAATCGAGCTGCGCCTTCAAAGCTGCAAGGAGGAAAAGGGGGATGGCAGCACCCCCTCGGTAGCTGACCCATCCCCTATCAACAACAAGAAGATCTGCAAGCAGCATCCAGCTTGGTCATTATTCAACGATTCTATTAAGTATTCTCCTTTTGGCCATCAGTGAAAGAAAGGTTCTAGGGGAAAATCCTCCATTAACTCCAACTCCCCACGTACAGAAAAGAAATCAGATTAAAAATGAATAAACCCTCTGGGCGATTCTGTGCAAGGCAGGCAGGGACAAGCAGTGCAGGCCAAGCCACTGTTCCCACTGCAAAGAAAACAAAAACACAGGTGCTGAATGTGCCGAAGCCATGCAGATTAGCCCTGCGTGCAGTACGCGCTCTTTACAAGAAGAAGAAAAACATTGCTCTCGTTATTTGGCTATTGTTCACTCGAGGCATGTTTTATTTCAGCTCGACTCCAAGCGGAGCTGTTACAGATCCCACAGCAGAAGTTCTCTGTGATGAGAGAAATATGTGATCTCCGGGACCTGGAGAGGGAATTTTGCTGGGAAGGCACCTCCAGCCGGAAGGATGATGCAGCCACCTGAGCAAACACCCAGTCCAGCCAGCGTAAAAAGCAAGTGTAATGGAGATACGTAATGGCTGTACACAGTGGCGGTCTGGTACAGGTTTCTCACCTAGCGAAAGGCTGTTTTCTGTACACATCTGTAGGACCAAGAGCAAGGAGGTTCAAAGAGCAAGGGCCGCTTTGTTCCCCAAGCCGTTGCAGTTGGCAAAGTGCGATTCTGCGCAGGGCTGGCCGACGTGCTGTTTGGTTTCCTCCTCCACTGGCTGTGAACTTCACGGTGTTGTACATGGGAGGGATGTAGGGGGTGTGGCGTTGGGTGAGTGAGTGGTTCAGAGCTGACGGCGGAGGATTCTGCTGGTGGGGTCACCAGACCGAACCCCGTGAGAAGAGACAAGGTTTCTCTGGAGCGATGGGTTCTGGGGGGAGGGCCCCCCCTTAGCCAGAGATTATGGGTCTAGTAAGGGCTGGGGGGACTCGGTGGGGCTGGAGACATGCTGCCAGGAGCAGAGCTGGTATCAGTGACCCAAAGACCTGGTGGCAGGAGCCCTGCCAGAGCAGAACACGGGGAAGCCCATCCAAGAGAGGCGAAGAGATGTGGCAGAGGCTGGAGGGGTCAGGGAGGTGCGGGGGGGATTCACCCCATGACGGCAAGGAGAGCTGGACACAGGAGCTGCGGCAGCGGAGATTGCTTTTGTAAGTAAATTCTGGAAAGCCTTGAAAGCCAGGCAACTAGTAAGCGCAAGCGTGGGATTGGCCTTCACGTGCTGAACAGATTCTGCTAATATCACTTTGTTATGCAAATATGTAATTATTTCATTTCCCCCAGAAGGAGTATTTGTGGTTTCCTCTTCCCCGGGACTTCCGAATGCCTTTGTGGAGGGAACAAATAGCTGTGAAGCTACCAGGTATGTGCAGTACATGGCGAGCTCTGAAAAAGTGGAAACCCGCAAGTTTTTGGTGGCGGTTTGAAATAGCACTTTGGAATCAAGGGGCTGCTGGAGGGTGGTGAGGCTGGCCCTGACAGTGGCACAGGAGCTGCTCAGCATTTAAATAAACTTAATTAAGATTGAAGCCTACTGCGTGCCCCGGGGCTAAGGAATAAAAAGGCTAGGTTGCCTCACAGACCGGAGATTCTGTGGTGGATTGGGATGGAGCGGGATCTGCAGACCCGGCTGAAGCGGCGCTGCCTGTGGCTCGGGAGGAGGATGTTTGTGGATAACCCATCCTCACCGACACGGGCGAGAACTAACGAGAAGCACCCACTGACCCTCTCGTTCTATAGTACTGTGGCACAATAAGTAGAGGTGGGTGCTCAGCTTGGAAAGTCCAATTGTAAGGCAAGTAACTTTTGCATTATTAAAGGGGAGAAAGACAGGCTCTCTTATGCATAGGCAGAACTTCAGATAGTTTATATTCGATTTTGCCTCGAATATTTGCCTGCAAGCGCATCTGTACACACGCTTGCACAGGCTTGCACCAGCTGGAGTTTGGTGCTTGCTTCTGGAGCAGCATTATTTTACCTCTTTGCATTTTTCCTATTTCTTAATAGAAGGGGGGAGCCAGGAAGAAAAGAAAAAAAAAGAAAAAAAAAAAAAAAAAACCAAAAAACCAAACAGATTATCTATAGCAGTCCAAATTGTTAGCTCTGCAGATGGACGTCGAGAGTGACTGAACTGGACAGGATGGAGTCACTCCATAATCACACCAGCGTGTACACGGAAATTTGTCCCGTGTGGTGATGGTTATTCTTTTTGTCCATCTGCCTGTTTTGTAGCTTTTCATGCCCCTGCAGCTGTTTTGCGTAGAGACCTGCCCTCCAGACTAAGACTTGATTTGTACATTTGTACCAAGATGATTTGTATGCTGCGCAGAAAGGCAGATGAGTTTATATGGCTATTCCAAAGAAGCGGTTTAGCAAGTTGGACAGTGTTTTGAGATGTGGAGTGTGCCAGTATATCACACTGAAATGTTTGCCATGTTTTTATAAACACAGGAAAGGTAGGTAAGCGTTTATTCCACACTTGCTTTGATGGTTATGCCATTGAGCTGCTATGTTTGGCAAACCAAGACAGAAACAAGGGTGAGGTAGAAAAATAAGAAATTAATACCACATTTAGTCATCTCCATTAAAAATGCAAAATACGTAGAGTGTTTCTGCACCAAGTTCAGACTAGATCTCATTCTGCACAAATCATTTTTACTGCTGTTGCATCAACTTTAGGGCTCAACACATTCTTTAACCCTTCTTAGCCCTCTAAATGACTGGGTTTTCCTTTATCAATAGAAGACTCAAAAAGCTGATCAAGGGTGCGCGTCAGCTGTCACCAGATGGGCCCACCTTCTGGGACAAGTTCAGGTAGTTCGTTACCCTGAGTTTCTCTTCAGGTGTAATTGGGATCAGGTCTGCTAACAGCTGAAAGGCGAAGATGTGAAATTTAAAAACTCTGATTAAGAATTTTTGCACTTCCTAGGTCAAAAGCTTACATGAGGAGAATGATTACAGCTTAAATCGGCGTAGTGATACTAGTTTGATTAGTGAGTGAGTATCTCCTTAAGATTCTCAGAAAAAAAACCCCAAATTTATCAGAAAAAGCCATCAGGTGGGTCAGATACGATTTGCCCTTGGCAAATCTGTGCTGACTGTTCGCAGTCACTTTCTTCTCCCTCACGTGCCCAGAAATGTGTCCCAAGAGGACACGGTCCGTGATTTCCCGGAGGCTGAAGTGAGACTGTCTGGCACTTGACTGTCGGTACGTCTCCTCTTCACCGCAGAGGAGGGTTTTTTTCCTCGTGTGCCCCCTTGTCCCTCCTGTGCAAGGGCACAGTTCAGCTCTTCAGGAGCTGCTTTGCACCAACGGGCGACGGGGATTAGTTTCTGATACTGGGGGATCTGTTGCCTAGACTGAGGTCATACTGGGTGAAACTGAGTCTGAATTTCCTGTTATTCTGGGAAGAGATTCCGATTTGACCTTTGCATTTGGCTTTTTTGGTAGAAAAGATTAAAATGTTAGCGCAGCATTGTGGCCATCCTGTTTCTCCCTTCTTTCCAAAACAGAGCTCTTTCAAGGAGCTCGCCGTTTGCTTTTTAAAAGGTAGATCTTTAACTTGTTCCTTTTTTAACCAACAACTAAACTGGAAGCACATGAAATTGCTGCCTTGATTAAAATCAGTTTTGTTGGAGAACGAAGCTCAGTAGCAGAATGTATCAGCAGATGCTGACCTCATTGTATTATGGAGTATATTGGGCCTGTGAAACTTGGCCAATCAGCGCAACCAGGCTAAAGCACCCATCTGCTCCACTTGGAGCAGAACTCCAGCCACAAAGTATATTAAGAAAAACTGCAGAACTACATTTCCATTCTGGAAGTAGCGCCAGTGTCATAATATCTACTGGAAACCAAACCACAGGTTCTTTCCATAGCCCTCATGGCTGTTCGTAAAATGTTAAAGAAACTGAGCTGAGAAGATGCCTGTGGAGAATTTCAGATGGGGACACGGTCAGAATCCAAACTAACCAACCACAATTTATTTCGACTGAAATATTGCATTTAAATGAAACCATTTTCTCACTTTGCCAAATCCTCTTGCCTACCTCTCAGGGTTTTAATGCATCCATATCTTGGCAATAAACATGGATGGATTGAAAGAAAAGAAGCCATGGCTGACAGGATAGCAGAGCGGCTTCTGCCGACTTGTCAAAGGCCATGACGCGTGCAAACCAGTAGCGATGAATATTCATCAACTGATGAAAGAATATATTCTTCCCACAATTCATCAAATTCAGATAGTTCTTTCAAGATGCAGGGTTTGTGTGCCAAGGTGTGTATTTTCAAAAGGGGGCACTAATCTGGAGAGCCCCTTTGCCCTGTTTTCGCCGGGCAGCCCCTGAAAAGGAAGGCTACAGAATGATTTTGGGGCGCACGGTCTGACTTGGGAACACCGTTCCAGCCTTTGAAGCCAAAAGTCACGGGGGGGCAGCTCCAAGAGCGTCTTGGTAAGGACAGCAAACCGGCTGACTAAAAGCCTGCTGTCAAGTGGGGTGAAAAGCTCTTTAGATCCTCCTCCCTGTATTGATGAGAAGGGTGTCGTGGACACTCGGCTAGGAAACATGCACCTAAAGCTAAGCGTCTTAATCCCCACAGAGATTAATAACAGCAAGCGCGTGTGGTGGTGCTGTTAGAATTCCAGAAGTACCTGAAACACTGTCCGCTGACTCCCCACTCTTCTGCAGTCGTTGTCTGGAGGAGCTTTGGGAAAAAACCTTCCTCTGCTTTAACGGTGCCTTGACTCGTGCTGAAAACTGGTACTTCCGAGTGTATTTGCCGTGTGCTGGCTGCGTGAACCCAGAGCTGCAATGCAAGCTTGTAGCCAGGAATGTTTTCTGTGGCATGCTGAGCGCACGTTTAGTGTGTGCTTCAAAAACAAGATGGATAGAAAAATCCCCCTCGTGGACTTTGAGCTGCTTAGTTTCAATTAAGCACAGTTTTTTCCTTCCCATACTTGGTTCACTTGCTAGATCGAGACCGGTAGACCGGCCTCGGCCAGCAATACTGGGGCACTTCCCGGTTCTGAGGCGGCCGTTCCAGCAAAATGACCGTGACAGCTGGGATTAGCTGGTTTCTTGTTGGTCAGCCGCAGCAGAAAGCTTACAGAAAAAGAGGGGTCAGGAAGATTAAACCATCCCAGAAAGATAGATAGTCCTTTCAATTCCCAGTAAGCTCTGGTTTTGTGTAGTATGTTGCTGAAGTGCTGCATGGTAAGCCTGGTATTTATTATTAGTAGAATTATGGAGTAATTTTAGCATGCATGAGGGAGCAGGATGGAATGCAAGCTTGGAGTCTGCTCGTACTGATAGGAGTGTTAAACCATCCTGCTGGGTTTCGTGGGGACAGGACTATTGCACAAGGGAATATCTCATGCGCTGTGCAGATAGTCAGTAGAGACCAGAACAAGGGCAGGTTCTTCAGCGTCCTCTGCCCCTCGTTGCCCCATGAGAGCAGCGTAAAGAGGTGGGGGATGACCCGCAGGGAGGGTGGCTCCTGCCTGGTTTGGTGGGTACCTACAGGAGCTTCCCTGCTGCCTGCATCCTGCTGGGGGGATGGATGTGGGAAGCAGTGAAGCTTGTTAGCCCCCTTCCCTCCTCCCAGAGCCCCCCAACAAGGGGTAACCCTGACTCAGGGCCTGTCTCGCCGCAAGGCAGGGAGCGGTCCATCGCTGAAGGATGCAAAGCAAGGTCATGTGTATTTGGGTATCCCCACCCGGAAAAGCGCAGTGATAACAAGTCATTGAGCTGTTGCTCATTAATGGAGGATTTAGAGAAAGCTTAACTAGAAGTCAGTGTCTCCTTCTGAACATTCTGGATCTATTCTAACTGGTTCTGGGTCCTTTTCCCTCTCTGTCTGGCTGAGATTGGTCCAGGCAGCAGAATAAGGCACCCACGTTTGGCAATACTGGTTGCATGATCCTTTCACCTGAGGCGTTCAGTCGAACTGCGCCGGGGGGAGCATCTCCTCTTCCTGCCACATCGCTGTCCCCCTCCACTTGGGAATTGCTTCTTTCCACTTCCCATCCCGTCCCATAAATGCTATATGCAAACACATTATTATAGGGCTGTAGAAGCAGCTGGAATCCAGCCATTATCTAAACAACCCGTTGAATTTGATCTTTCGTATTCTTTTACCAAAGCCGAAAGGCAGAGTTTGCCTTCTTGGCTGGAAACGCCGCAGCTGTGAGGGCGAAGGGCTGGGTGCAGCAACACTCACTGATACTTGCAGTTAGAAAGATTCTGTTGGAACCCTTGTTTTGAGGGTGAGCCGGTGGGGTGCCTCTGCGCTAGTTATACTGGAAGCCCCATGCCCCTCTCTCGAGGCTGGGAATGCGGCTTGGCCATCGCAGGTGCCACCAGTACAGTTACACCTGCGGCTTCAGGGGGGCTCGCTCCTCTCTTGGGAATTAGCAGGACCCTTCTGACACCTGTGGGGTTAAACTGTAAGCTCTCTCGGACACGGTCAAAGGCGAGCGATTTGCAGCACTTGGCCTGGAAGACAGGGAAAAGAAAGAATAACGAAGTGCAAGAGTGCTGTTATCTCTGAAGTCAGGTCTGAGAGTTTGCCAGCCGTTATTTACTAATGAGGAGTAACTCCTTACGTGCGCTGCTTTGGTTTGGTTTGTGCAGTCATAGTGCTCTGGCATTTAAAAATCTCACATCCAGTTTGAGCTAGGGATATTTTTTAACTTCGGGAACCACAGAACTGCGGGTAATGAGCGTCCCACCATGTCACAGGGACAGCCCATGAAGCGAAGGGTATTTTAAACCCACGTGTTCTTCAGTGCTCTGAAAAACCTGCAGCGGCCGTCTAAAAAGGGGGGTTCAGAGAAGGCACCCGATGCCCTGAGAATTCTCTTTTTCCTTTCTGCCTCATGCCAGGCGTCCTCTTTCTCTCTCCTCGCTGGCTACAATAGACTGTACAGGACTAACTTTCTATTTTAGACACTTAACTTAAACAACCGCAGTCAAGTGGCGGGGCAAGGCTCTGGGAGCCAAAATCTGAAGTAATTTTGCATAAACAGGGCTTTCTGCTAACGCTTAAAAGACTTTTAAGTAAAAGCTCAGCAAGAGGGTGCTTGAGCTTCCATGCTGAACTTAACTTAGTTCTCACCTAATCCTCCTTTGCCTTAAGTGTGGCGTTAGATACGGGCTGTCTCTGANTGTGTATGTGACTTTCTTAGTTTTTTTTTTTTTTTTTTTTTTTGCCAGTCATTCCTGATTTACAGTGGTCCAATCTCAAGAGTCAGGCTGCAGTGTGGGAGATGGGTTGTGCATGTAAAACATCACGCTCTTATGGCCGGTTATATGGCACTGTAGGTTTAAAAGAGGATTCGGTTATGCTGCTTGTATTTAAAGAGTTGCAGTGTGGCATTGTTTTTTATATCGCATCTCTCACCAGGAGAAAATAACGTGACTGAAGTTGAAATGGCAATTCCAGTATTTCGGTTGCCTAAAGAGTCTTCTTTGGGATTGACAGCTCTGCCATGGATATAAGCCAGAGATGGCTGCTCGTGCGGAGTTTTTTAGCTCTCACTTTGAATATTTTTGTTTTCTTCCTACAGAGATCTTCATTGGTTTTATTATTTGTGTCCAAAAGCTTCATAAAGCCTTAATGCTTTCATTATGTTTGTCCACTTGTACAGTTTTTTATATTGCAGTAACGTAAGTGTCTTAAAGAAGTGAAAAGTATAGTTCATCCTACTATTAGCATTAATATTGAAATTGTGTGTTAGTACATATATGGATAATATTTTTAGGTGCGTTTGGCAAATTCGATGCCTCAAAACTGTTTGAAAATGAGATGCTGCCAGGGGTTGTATTTGAGCACTCAAATGTAGAAGTATATAAAAATCATTACTCTGCTTTTGAAAATCCTCCCTTTCTTTCCTTCCTGCTGGTAGCCACTTGCTGTTTGTTGTTACGGATGGGCCCTTAAAAATGCCATCATATCTGTAACCGATCCCAAATGCAGTGGCATCCGAAAGGCAAGTTCACCCTCCAGTACATGATGTATTTTAGTGTTCTGTTTAGTGCTTGGCAGCGGTGCACTGTCTGGAGCCCGTTGAAAATGTGCCTGTCCCATGCTGGAAGTGATGTGTGCTCAGCTCCGCATACCAATGTGCAAGCCAATTCTCCTATTTCGCTTCTTCAGGTTAGAGACAAATTCATTCCTGTGAGACGGCGTATTTATAAACCATGAAAATGCAAGGAGGTTTCTCTCCCAGCTCCCGTGTTTCTCCCCCAGATGTACGAGGTAAGACGTGTTCTCCGTTACAAAGCGTATTTTGGAGGGGACAGCTGTTAGGTGTCCGATGGGTGATGCCTGGTGCTGTGGCGCTGGCGAGGGGGGTGAGGCAGTTAGGTCCTTTGGCGGTGAAGAGCAGCAAAAGCAGGAGACTTGCGGGACACTCTCGGCGGAGCAGGGAACAGCTTGCCGTGGCCGGCTGTAGCGGAGTTCTGGAGTGCGGGATTTCCCTGCCTGCCCCCAGGCAGCTCACGGGAGGGGTTATGATGTGCCTGAAGGGGCTTGTCCTCTTTCACCGGGGCAGGGTGGGTGTCCCGTCCCCTCGGCTCGGGCTGCTGGGGACGGCCTGGCCGGGTTTGGAGGGTGGCAGGAGGGAGCAGGGCGCCAGCGAGGCGGGCTGGAGCCCCGCACAGCCCCGAGCATCCCCTCACCTGCCGTCCGTGCGCTGCGTCCCGAGCACAGCCGAGCCTTGGGATTGCCCGGCGGGGAGGGCTGAGCGCAGTTTGACTCGTGATTTTTTGTTTTATTGCCATCGCGTTACTTTACTGGCTTTGGAGGAGCCTGGGTGGGGGCGGGAAGGGGAACATCCCCCCGCCCCGCTCCCCGCCTGCCCTCGGGGACGCCGTCAGCGCCGGTGATTGCATTTCCAGAGCCAGGTCTGCCTCTGTGTGTGTGTGTCTGTCTGTGCGAGTGT